>SJYO01049755.1:69414416-69531813 GCA_006410555.1 Capra ibex
ACGTCGAGTTAAGGTCTTTTTATTTGCTGGGTTAGTTTTTTACCCGGTTTCTTGATTTATCTGTAAAGAGGTTTCTTCTGTATGCCTACCGATTGTTTGTGTACTTTTCTACGAGTTGTAGTGAGTAATAATCTCTTTACGTTTAGTTTTGGTGTTACTCCATGGTGAAGTGTGGTCAGTCTTACAGACACTAGGTTTTTAGACGTTCGTTATTTACGACCTCTCCCACAGCTCTTTTCCCTTGGGAGGATGTGACAACCACCCTTACGTTTGATCATGTCGGTGATACCTCTTGTCACACCTCTAAGGAATTTTTTAACGTTTATCTTGATGGAATACTGGGTCGTTAGGGTGAAGACCCGTATGTGTGGCTCCTTTGGTCTTAACTTTCTCTGTGTACATGGGGTTACAAGTAGCGTCGTGACAAATATTATCGGTCCTGTACCTTTGTTGGATCTACAGGTAGTCGTCTACTTACCTATTCTTTCGACACCATGTATACGTGTTACCTCATAATGAGTCGGTAATTTTTCTTAAGTAAACTTAGCCAACACTACTCTACCTACTTTGACCTCGGCTAATATGTCTCACTTCATTCGGTCTTTCTGTTTGTGGTTATGTCATATGATTGTGTATATATACCTTAAATCCTTCTACCGTTACTGCTGGGACATACGTTCTGTCCTTTTTTCTGTGTCTACACATATCGCCTGAAAACCTGAGTCTCCCTCTCCCTCTCCCACCCTACTAAACCCTCTTACCGTAAGATTGTACATATGATAATACATTCTAAACTTAGCGGTTAGATACAGACTGTGTCCTATGTCGTACGAACCCCGACCACGTACCCCTACTGGGTCTCTCTAAAACACCCCTCCCTCCACCCTCCCCCCAAGTACAAACCCTTGCGTACTTTCTTAATTTCTAAAATTTTAATTTTTTTATTTTTTGATTTTTTTTTTTTTTTGGACATCTAAAAATTTTTAGAAAAAAAAAAAAAAAAACGGAAACAGACTCTTTAATCCCTAAAAAAACAGCAACGACCTAACAAATAACCAACCAAAAACAATAATAATAATAAAAGTAAAGTACGAGTCCTGTGAGTCTTTTTTAGTTCGACTTGACTTTTAGGAACTAATGGAGAACGATAAGTAAAACAAAGACACAGTTTACAAGTAACCAAACGTTTTCTGAATCCTTAATAAAAAAACTAGTGTCGTCTTTTAAACAGGTAAAGGGATGGTATCCGATACTCAACCGTTCTCAAGACGGATAATAATTAAAACTTCTAAAGTGTAGACAGTAGGAGTTGATCCGGTGTATTGATTGAAATCTTATAAAGTCAAAGACAGTTCAGAAAACCAACTGTCGGATAAAATCTTGTTTAAAGATAGAATTAATCCCAAAAGTCAACGTATGTCTTCTTTAATTGAGAACGACTGAGTCGTCCAATTTTTTTTATACTTCCTATAACTCCTATCTATAAAAATCTCGACTTTTTGGTTCGAGTTCTGATTCGATAGTCTTTTTCAGATTTTTACATCAAGATATCGTAACCGGTTTTTTTTTAAGAGTTTAACGATGTCTACAGGACAACAGACTTGAACCTAAATGATTAATACGATTGTTTTTACGGAGGAGACAGGGACTTTGAAGCGAAAAAATGGTAATTATTGAAATCTAAACTTTTAGAGAACGATGTTTGTGGTCAGTGTACCTTAGGTATTCTTTATAGGAAGGATTAACCTAGGAAGATTAAATGTTAAACTCGTTTACTAACTCTATCTTTAATAGATCGAATATGCTGGGTTGATCTAAGTCAACGTCGATCATTTCTAGGGGTCAAAAAACACCGAAGGAAAAATTCTTTATCCTAAGTATTGATACCTTTGTACTGTCTCTTTCTTACAACTTTTTACATATTACATCCAGGAGACGTGGAGACTTCTGAACCTAACCACTGTTGAAAGGACGTTAGAGATCTTTTTGTTTGACCCTGGAATGTACCAGAAGGGTGTCGATGGACGGATCCGAGGATGTGGTTCTGAGGTGGTGGGACGTACGAGACTTCCAGAGGACAGGTGACTGTAACCTGGACGGTGAGTGTGTGTAATGACCAACGACTACCGGATTAGGGGTTGAGAATAAGATCTAGAACTTGACGACGTACATCCGTTGTAATCTGTTCCCGGTTGGACTGGCCTATTTAGTACAACAGACGACAGTACACTCAGTTTGGTTTAGAAGAGAGGACTTAAAGAAGATTCAAACAGAAAGGTGTATCTGAAGGAATATTGAATACTAACGAAACTTTAATATTAAACATTAAAATATAATGAAAATAGACTAATTTAAGATATTAAAGATACAGGGTTAATAATAGTCAGACCTTGTTATTGTCAGGTCGTCCTCTAACCTGAACCAGTATTTGTGTGTTCTTACATGTAAACCAAGTAAATAAGTAAGTAATCGTTTTTTATTGGAGATACCCTAAATTTTTACGTTTAATGTTTGGTTCAAGGATAAAACTTAGAGATAGAAACGACAGACTATGTCAATGTTGATCGGTGTACATCGATAATTTTAAATTTAATCATAATTTATTTTAAATTTTAATTCAAGTATCCAGTAAAATCATTGTAAAGTTCACAAGTCGTCGGTGAACATCAGTATGTAACCTAACTCTTATAAAGGTAGAAACATCTCTAGAGATACCTTTTATCGACTGAATATCAACCGTCTTAAAAAAAAAATTAATCTCCTATTAATGAAATGTTATAACAGTACCAAAGTCGGTATGTAGTTATACTTAATGGGTATCTATATGTATATATATAAAACATCTTCCTTTACCGTTGGGTGAGGTCACAAGAACGGACCTCTTAGGGTCCCTGCCCTCTCGGACCACCCGACGGTAGTAACCCCAGCGTGTCTCCGTCTGTGCTGACTTCGCTGAATCGTCATGGTATGTATATATAAATATATATAGAGGGGGGAGGACTTAGATAGAGGGTCGAGGATGAGGTAGGGTAGGGGAAATCCAACAGTAACTCATGGTCTAAACCCGAGGGATGTAGTATGTTTTTTAAAGATGACCGATAGACAAATTGTATATCATTACATATCCAAAGTTACGATAAGAGAGTTTAGTAGGGTAGAAGAGGAAGGGGGTGATACAGGTTTTCAGAGAAGAAACACAGACACAGAGGTAACGACAGAACATTATAGTCATGATAGAAAGGTCTTAGGTACGAATACGTAATTATATACTATAAACCGACACAGAAAAACTGAATGAAGGGAGACATATTATTCGATATCCAAGTAGGTGGAGTAATTTTGACTGGGTTTATACAAAGAAAATCGACTCATTATAAGGTAACATATATACATGGTGTTGAATAAATAGGTAAGTTGACAACTACCTGTAGATCCAACGAAGGTACAGGATGGACAACATTTACCACGACGTTATTTGTAAGCCTATGTACATAGAAAGTCAAGACCAAAGTATACCATGAAAATAATGATCAAAAATTTCCTTAGAGGTATGACAAGAGGTATCACCAACGTAGTAAAAATAAGGATGGTTGCCACGTTCTCCCAAGGTAAAAGAGGTGTGGGAAAGGTCGCCAATGAAAGATATCTGAAAAACTACTATCGGAAGGACTAGTCACACTATACTATGAAGTAACATCAAAACTAAGTGTAAAGAGATTATTATTTACTAGTTACATTATGTGGTGTAATTGTTTAACTTTTTATTTTACGTATTCTAATAGAGTTATCTACGTCTCTTTCGAAAACTGTTTTAAGTTTTTGGTAAATACTATCTTTGGGAGATCTTTCGTCCTTATCTTCCTTCTATGGAGTTGTATTATTTTCGATATACACTGTTTGGGTGTCGTTTGTAATAGGAGTTACCACTTTTTAACTTTCGTACAGTGGATTTAAGTCCTTGTTCTGTTCCAACGGGTGAAATTGGTGATGAGAAGTTGTATCAAAACCTTCAAAACCGGTGTCGTTAGTCTCGTCTTTTTCTTTATTTTCCTTAGGTTCAACCTTTTCTTCTTCATTTTGAGAGTGACAAACGTCTACTGTACTGGGAGATGTATCTTTTGGGATTTCTGAGGTGGTCTTTTAATGATCTCGATTAGTTACTTATGTCATTTCAACGTCCTATACTTTAGTTGTGTGTCTTTAGGGAACGTAAGGATATGTGATTATTACTCTTTTATCTTTCTCTTTAATTCCTTTTTTAAGGTAAGTGGTAACGTTGTTTTTCTTATTTTACGAATCCCTATGTAGGTGGATTTATTTGATTTCTGGATATATATCTTTTGATATTTTGTGACCACTTTCTTTAGTTTCTCCTGAGATTATCTACCTATTTGTATGGTACAAGTACTTAACCCTCTTAGTTATATGACTTTTACTCCTATGATGTGTTTCGTTAGATGTCTAAGTTACGTTAGGGATCGTTCGATGGTTACTATAAAAAGTGTCTCGATTTTGTTTATTAAAGTGTTAAACATACCTTTTTGTTTTTTTAGAGTTTATCGGTTTCGTTAGAAGTCTTTCTTCTTACCTTAACCTCCCTAGTTGGACGAACTGAATTCCTAGATGATGTTTCGGCGTCAGTAGTTCTGTCATACTATCACCGTGTTTCTGTCTTTATATCTAGTTACCTCGTTTTATCTTTCGTGTCTCTATTTAGGTACGTGGATACCTGTGGAATAGAAACTGTTTCCTTGGTTCTTACATGTTACCTAATTTCTGTTAGAGAAATTGTTCACCACGACCCTTTTGATCAGTTGGTGAACATTTTTTTACTTTAAGGGTGAGGTCATGAGAACGGACCTTTTAGGGTACCTGTCTCTTCGGACTATCCGACACCAGGTACCGCAGCGCTTCTCAGCCTGTGTTGACTCGCTGAAGGGAAAGTGAAAAGTGAAAGTACTTAACCTCTTCCTTTACCGTTGGGTGAGGTCACAAGAACGGACCTCTTAGGGTCCCTGTGCCCTCGGACCACCCGACGGCAGATACCCCAACGTGTCTCAGTCTGTACTGACTTCACTGAATCGTCATCGTCTTTTGAAAAATCGTGGTATGTGTTTTTATTTGAGTTTTACCTAATTTCTAGATTTGTATTCTGGTCTTTGATATTTTAAGAATCTCCTCTTGTATCCGTTTTGTAAGAGATTGTATTAGTGTCGTCCTAGGAGATACTGGGTGGAGAGTTTTATAACTTTTATTTTCGTATTTATTTGTGTACCCTGGATTAATATTGATTTTCGAAGACGTGTTGTTTCCTTTGATATTCGTTTGACTTTTCTGTCGAAAATCTTACCCTCTTTTATTACCGTTTACTTTGTTGACTGTTTCTTGATTATAGTTTTTATACCTTCGTTAAGGACGTCGAGTTAAGGTCTTTTTATTTGCTCGGTTACTTTTTACCTACTTCCTTAATTTATCTGTAAAAAGGTTTCTTCTGTATGTCTACCGATTGTTTGTGTACTTTTTTACAAGTTGTAGTGAGTAATAGTCTCTTTGTGTTTAGTTTTACTGTCACTCCATGATAAAGTGCGGTCAGTCTTACCGACGGTAGGTTTTCAGATGTTTGATATTTACGACCTCTCCCACACCTCTTTTCCCTTGGGAGAATATGACAACCACCCTTACGTTTGATTTTGTTGGTGAGACCTCTTGTCACACCTATAAGGAATTTTTAGACCTTTATCTTGACGGAATACTGGGTCGTTAGGGTGACGACCCGTATGTGTGACTCTCTCACACATACGAGAAGTGTTTTTCTGTGCACTTGAGGTTACAAGTAGTTTCGTGACAAATATTATCGGTCCTGCACCTTCATTGGATCTACAGGTAGTTGTCTGCTTACCTATTCTTTCGACTCCATGTATATGTGTTACCTCATAATGAGTCGGTAATTTTTATTATGTAAACTTAGAAAAGATTACTCCACCTACTTTGACATCGGATAATATGTCTCACTTAATTCGGTCTTTCTTTTTGTGGTTATGTCATATGATTTCGTATGTATACATTAAATCTTTCTACCATTACTATTGGGACATACACTCTGTTGTTTTATCTGGGTCTACATATCTTATCAGAAAACCTGAGACTCCCTCTCCCTCTCACTCTCCCACCCCACTAAACCCTCTTACCGTAACTTAGTACATATTATAGTATATACTTTACTTAGTGGTCAGGTCCGAGCTACGTACTATGACCTACGAACCCCGACCACGTGACCCTGTTGGGTCTCCCTACCATACCCCTCCCTTCTTCCTCCTCCCAAGTCCTACCCCTTGTACACATACGGGTACCACCTAAGTGTAATTACACACCGTCTTGGTTATGTTATAACATTTCATTAATCGGAGGTTAATTTTATTTATTTAAATTAAAAAAAAAAATTTTTGATTTACTACAAGTCGGAGAACAGTACACGAGAAGTCAGTAGACATACGGAAAAAACCTCTTTACAGACAAACCCAGAAGACGGACGAAAAACTAACCCAACAAACAAAAAGATGACAACTCAACTTATTTAACAAACATATAAAACCTCTAATTAATGAACAGTAAACTAAGTAAACGATAATAAAATAGGGTAAGACTCCCAACAGAAAAGTAAATCAAACATGAAATAAAGTAACACGTTTTCACAAAAAAAAATTAAATTAATCAAGGTTAAACAAATAAAAACGAAAATAAAGGTAATGACATCCTCTACCCAATATCTTCTGAATCGACACTAAATGTAATATTTCACAGGATGAAGACAAAAAGAGATTCTCGAAATATCGAATATCAGAATGTACATCCAGAAATTAGGAAAGACAAACAAAACGTACCACAATCTTTCTCAGGTTCAATATAAGGAAACATGAATCGACTTTCAAAAGGATAACGGTTATTAACTTCTCTACCAGAGAAGAAGCAATATATATAAACGGAGGAAACAGTTTCTATTCCACGGGTATCCTCGTACTCAAATAGAGACCTACGGGTATACACATACTGATATAAAAACCTGAAAGATATAAAAAGGTAACCAGATATAAAGAATAATAAGAAACACACACACACACACACACACACACTCACAGGTCAATGTATGACAGAACTAGCGACCTTGTAACATGATATAAGACTTCGGTCATTCCAACTAAGAAGGTTGGGATAAGAAGTAAGAGTTGTAAAGAAACTGATAAGTCCCAGAAAAAAGACAAGTCATCAAGTCAATTCAACGACTCAGGACATACTGAGAACCGCTGGGGTACCTGGTATCGTACGGTCTAGAAGTCAGGTAGTACTTTAGGGTCTCAAATGAGTTTGAGTACAGGTAACTTAGCCACTACGGTAGGTTGGTAGAGTAGGAGACAGTAGGGGAAGACGAGGGTGGAAGTTGGAAAGGGTCCTAGTTCCAGAAAAGTTTACTCAGTCGAGAAGCGTAGTCGGTCGGTTTCATAACGTCAAAGTCAAAGTTGTAGTCAGGAAGGTTACTTGTGGGTCCTGACTAGAGGAAATCCTACCTGACCAACCTAGAGGAACGTCAGACTCCCTGTGAGTTCTCAGAAAGGTAATGGTGTCAAGTTTTCGTAGTTAAGAAGTTGTGAGTCTAAAGAAAGAAAAAAAAAAAAATTAAAAATAAAAATGAAATAAAATGAAATTTTATGACATAACCAAAACGGTATGTAACTGTACTTTTAGGTTGAAAATATAGGTATGTACTGATGACCTTTTTGGTATCGGAATTGATCTACCTGTATACAACCGTTTCATCACAGAGACAAAATTATACGACAGATCCAACAAGTATCGAAAAGAAAGTCCCTCATTTACAGAAAATTAGAGTATCGACATCAGTAGTAGACTTCACTAAAACCTGGGATTTTCTTATTTTAAACAGTGACAAAGGTGACAAAGGGGTAGATAAACGGTACCTCAGTACCCTGACCTATGGTACTAGAATTAAAAGTCTTATAACTCGAGATTCGGTTGAAAAAGTGAGAGAAGAAAGTGAAAGTAGTTGTCCAAGAAATCGAGAAGAAGTGTAAGACGGTATTCCCATCCACCACAGTAGACGTATAGGCTCGAATAAGTATAAAGAGGACCTTAGAACTAACGTCGAACACGAAGTTTGTTGGGTCCTAAAAAGTACTACATGAGGTGTATTTTCAATTTATTCGTCCCACTTTTATATATCGGAACTAGATGAGGAAAAGGATAAACCTTGGTTAGTCAACAATGTACAGGTGAAGTCAACAAAGAACTGGACGTATGTCTAAGGAGTTATCCGTCTAGTCTATGAGACCATAAGGGTAAAAGACTTCCTAAAAGGTGTTAAACAGCACTAGGTGTGTTTCCGAAAACGTATCAGTAATTCCGTCTTTATCTACAAAAAGACCTTGAGAGAACGAAAAAGTTACTAGGTCGTCTGCAACCATTAAACTAGAGACCAAGGAGACGGAAAAGATTTTGGTTGAACTTGTAGACCTTCAAGTGTTAAGTGTATAACAACTTGGGACCGAACCTGTTAAAACTCGTAATGAAATGATCACACACTCTACTCACGTACACACGTCATTAAAATCGTAAGAAACCGTAACGGAAAGAAACCCTAACCTTACTTTTGACTAGAAAAGGTCAAGACACCGACGACGACTTATAAGGTTTAAACGACAGTATAAAACAAGTTGTAAAAGTGTCGTAGTAGAAATTCCTAAACTTTCTCGAGTTGACCTTAAGGTAATGGAGGTGATAGAAACAAGTATCACGACGAAGGATTCCGAGGGAATGGAAGTGTAAGGTCCCACAGACCGAGATCCACTCAGTAGTGTGGTAGTACTAGTAGACCCAGTACTTCTAGAAAAAATATGTCAAAAAGAAACAAAATAACGGTGGAGAAGAATTATAGAAAACAAAGACAATCCAGGTATGACAAAGACAGGAAATAACTCGGGTAGAAACGTACTTTACTAGGGAACCATAGAGATTAAAAGAACTTCACTAGAGATCACAAAGGGTAAGATAACAAAAGGAGATAAAGAAACGTAACTAGTAATTCCTTCCGAAAGAATAGAGAGGAACGAGAAGAAACCTTGAGACGTAAGTTCACCCATATAAAAAGGAAAAGAGGAAACGAAAGGTGCAGAGAAGAAAAGTGTCGATAAACATTCCGGAGAAGTCTGTTAGTAAAACGAAAAAAACGTAAAAAAAAAGGGTTCCCCTGTCAGAACGACGGACAGAGGAGATGTTACAGAACTTGGAAATAGGTTTCAAGTAGTCCGTGAGACAGATAGTCTAGATCAGCGAATTTAGATAAAGAGTGAAGTTATATATTAACATTCCTTAAACTGAATCCAGTATGGATTTACCAGATCACCAAAAGGGATGAAAAAGTTAAATTCAGACTTAAACCGTCATTTCTCAAGTACTAGAATCTGTGTCAATCGAGTGTTAAAACAAAAACGACTGACATATCTCGAAGAGGTGGAAACCGACGTTTCTTATATCAATTAAACTAAAACCACGACTAGTAGACAACTACAGGAAAACATCTCAGAAGAGAAAACAACAACCTTCTCCCACAAACGATACTGGTTTCACGAGAGAACCGTTTTGAGATAATCGGAAACGGGACGAAGGAAGACAAAGGGTCCCGGTTAGAACGGGACATGAGGTCCACAAAGAACTGAAGGATGAAAACGTAAGGTCAGGGGATATTACTTTTCCTGTATAAAAACCACACAATCAAGATCTTCCAGAAAATCCAAGTGTCTTGACAAGTTGAAGTCGAACAAGTCGAAATGACCAGACAAGTGACTGAACCTAATGGTACTATCACTTACTAAACGGAAACTGTATTTGTCTAGTAAGATAGCAAAAACTCTAACGTAAATTCATGACGTAAAACCTGAGAAAACAACTGATACTACCGATGAGGCAAAAAAAAAAAAAAAAAAAAAAAACAACAACAACAACAACAAACAAACAAACAAACAAAAAATTCCATAAGAACGGGTGTCATCATCTATATTACCAGTAGACTCAATTTAAGTGGGTAGAGTCAGGTAAATCAAACGACTAAGGATTCTACAACTACAAGTGAGAACGATAGAGGACAAACTGTGGAAGGTTAAACGAACTAAGTACCTGGATTGTCAGGTCCCAGGATACGTTATAAGAACAAATGTCGTAACCTCAAACAAAGGGAGTGATCAGTGTAGGTTTTTACCCACAACAAAAATTCCAGAAAAAATAAAGGTAAGTTTAATACCTTAATAAACAAAATGGACATACTTTTTATAGTAACCACCAAGTTATACCTAACGTAACTTAAATATTTTTACGAAACCCTTTATCAGTAAAAGTAACATCATTATGAAGGTTAGGTTCTTATACGGTATAGAAAGGTAGAAAAAACACAGTAGAAACTAAAGAAAGTAATTACACAATACGAAAAAGACGTTTGTCTGAAAAACAGATAAATCCATTTATAAAATGAATAAGGATTCATAAAATAAAAAAAACAACAACAACAAATTTACTACTTACCCTAACGAAGGAATTAAAGAAAATAACTAAAAAAAACAACAACATATCCTTACGTTTCCTAAAAACGTATGATCGAAAGGTAGTAAACTGAAATGATATAAGTGACTAATCAAGATGATTAAAAAAATTACTGTAGAAATACTAAAAGATATATCTCTTAGTACAGTAGAGAGTTGTTACTCTCAAGATGAAGAAGTAAAAAAGGTTAATCCGAATTAAAATAAAGAAAAAGAAGAGACTGACGAAACCGATCCTGAAGGTTTAGATACAACTTGATATCACCGTTTTCACCTGTGGGAACATAATAAGAATTAACATCTTCATTGTGAAAGTGAAAAAGTGGTAACTACTATTATAAACAACACCCAAACAGTATATACCAGAGATAAGACATCTCAATATAAGGAAGATACGGATGAAAGACCTCTCAAAAACAGTATTAACACATAACTTAAAACAGTTTCCGTAAGAGACGTAAATAACTTTACTAATATACTAAAAATAGAAAGTTGATTAGTCATACCACATAGTGTGACTAACTAAACACATATCACTTCTTAGAAACGTAGGGACCCTATTTATGGTAAACTAGACCTACGTACTATAAATTACATAACAACATAAGTCAAACGATTTTGAAATAACTCCTAAAAACGTAGATTTAAGTAGTTACTATAACCGGATATTAAAAGAAATAAAAACACGTAGAAACTGATCAAAATCATCCCACTACCACCGGAGTATCTACTCAAACCTTTAAAAGGAAGAAAGGAATCGTAAAAAGATCTTCTCAAACTTGTACTATTTACAATCGAGTAAAGATTTCAAAACCATCTTAAACGGACACTTCAGTAAACCGGGAACCGAAAGGAAACTCCTTCTAAGAACTAATATCAAAGAGTTGACATGTACTTTGTAAGAGATCCTATCTAATGTAGAACCCAGCTGTTAAGTTCGGAGTCATTTAAAAAAAATTAACTTTATTAAAAAAAAATTAAATTTAAATAAATAAAATTAACCTCCGATTAATGAAATGTTATAACATATTTATAAAAGACTTGTGTCGTGACGTTCTAATCTATAGTTGATATCCTTAATTTTTGATAATTTTTTTTTGTGTGTGTTCGCGTACCTCTGATTTGTTGTACTAATACTTATCAGTTGTCTAGTAATTCTTTTAATTTTATACGGATCCTTGTTTACTGTTACTTCCCTACTGTTGAGTTTTGGATACCCTAGGCGGTAAGATACCTAAGAACTATACGCTCTCGTAGACCCTCAAAGTCCTCCCTCTCGTGGTCCTTCTGGATTGGATCCAAGATACCTAAACTTGGAAGTGTAAAAATTGAGTTCTAAAGTTTTACGCAGTACTAAGGACAGGAAACCTGACATTTCAAATACATCTATTAGAACCTTTGTTACCATTTTTCCGTCTTAATCTTACTCTAAAGCCGATAATACCCGGTGAGACTTAACACACGAAACGATCTTTGGGAGGGTCCAAACGAAAACAACTTAGACTTCTAGGGGCTCTACGTCGACGACGACAGGCTCTCGATCTACCTTCTTAGGATCCACCTACAGTTCATTCTCACCTTAACAACTTACCACTTTTCTCTTCAGTTTTAACACCGGGCGGAGGAAGAACCCCGGTAACGGGAGCTCTACTAATAACCTCCTTCTCAGGGGGTGTAACTGTGTCTAGAGGTTCAACCTCTTCGAGGAGGGTGTCGACCTCGTCCAGGGAAAGATCTCTATCTTCTCTCTCTAGTGACAGGGCCATCTATTTAGTGTTCGGGAGGGCTAGAAAGAGATCCAGAGTCATTCGTTTACTTTCCATTATTTTCTGGTCAAACGTTCTCCTCACCACATGTCCCTTATTTAAGTAGACTGTCTTCATACATGACTTTTTGTTTTAAAAAAACTCTGAAGTATTCGAATTACGTAAAAGTTTTGCAAAATCGACAAGTCTAAACAAACAACCTTGTCACTGTGTTTTCCATATTAAGAGATACCAAAGGTAACCTAATATACTCCGTACATTATATTTATTAACAATGAAATGTTACAAAGGAGTTCATTTTGACTTAAACGACACTTAAAATCAGAACGTATCTGACTATTATTTGGAGATTGAGGACTGGTCGATTTCAACTACAAATTGTGATACCTTTGTTTTTAACTGTTTTTGATCTTATAAAAAAGTCGTATCGATCCTATACCATACGTCGACATCGATTTGTCAAAAATTTTCGACGACACTTGTGTTTCGGTCTGTCTTTTTAATCTCGACGTGGGAATTCAATCTAATTTCCAAAATTTCAAGATGATCAGAAGTGTGAACTGTTTTCCAACATGTCAAACACATCTTAGATTCTTCAAAGTTCCTTCAATCAAATGGAAACGAAATCCAAAATTCAAGGAAAACACTAACGACTTATACTTATGTATCGAGAAACATTAAAAGAAATAAACCTTTAAACTCTGATGAGTTCTATGGTTTACGGGAAGGTAAAATTCCCACGTTACATCTCGACCTGACTCAATGACACGTTCTAAGAAAAAAGTACTACAGTAAACATTATATAAAACACTCTTAGGAACCATAATTTCAGAACCAATGTTTAACAAAAAATTGGACTTTCGGACAAAAAGGAACGTTTTGATTTTAGACTCCAACTATGGTTCAGGTCTACATTTAAAGGATAACTTTCAGTATGAATATAAAAGTATATTTCACGAAAACTTTTATTTTATATTCGTATTGACATTATCGACTTGGGTGATAATGGTATCGAGAACAGGGTGTCTTCCGTCAACCAATGTGTTTAGAAAGAAAAAAAAATTCTTTTTGTAAACTCCGAGATCTTCACTTCCCTGAAAGACCAACAGGTAAATTCACTACGATACAAAAATCCTCGGTTTCGATCAAATTTCAGGTACTATAAGTCACTGGTTGTAAAATATCATATCGGTGGACTGTATAATATTAGGTTTCAACTGTCATTTAGATAGATAGATAGATAGATAGATAGATAAATAGATAGATAGATCGTACCTTTGCAAGGTGTCTCAAAATTTTGAACCAAAGTAAAATATATTGAACTCCACAACGTTCCTCTAAGATTTAACTAGATAGTGATACACTTTAAGTGATATAGTCAAGTTTACATTGTAACGTTTTAACTTTATACCTCCGTACGTATTAGAAGGAATCTATAGATCTCCTCGACATTAAAGTTTATAGACACGTTAACCTAATTTAGTGTTCCGATGTAATTTTTTTTACTTCTTCTTCTTCTGTTTTGTTTGTTTGTCTGTTTTTTAATACCCTACGGTATTTTTGTCACGATTCTTCCTTCAAATATCGTTACGTTTACATGGAGTTCTTTGTTCTCTCTGTAGTTTATTTGTTGGATTGGAATGTGAATTTCGTTGATCTTTTTCTTGTTGTTGTTGTTGTTGTTTTTTTTTTTTTTCGTTTCAAACATCTTCCTTTCTTTAGTATTTCTAGTCTCTTCTTCATTTACTTTTTCTTTACTTCCTCTTTTATTGTTTCATTCATTTTGATTTTCGACCAAGAAACTCTTCTATTTGTTTTAACTGTTTGACAATCGGTCTGAGTAGTTCTTTGTTCTTTCTTATCTCTTCGATTTTGTCTGTTGTGTCTTTATGTTTCCTAGTATTTTCGGATACTCGTTGATATACGGTTATTTTACCTTTTGTACTTTCTTTACCTACGTAAAAATCTGTTCATATTGGAAGGTTTTGACTTGGTCCTTTTTTTTGTCTTTTATACTTGTCTGGTTAGTGTTTTACCGTCAATTTTTAAAAAAATTCATAGTAAAGGTGATAATCTATCTCCAACAACAACAAATCAATTATTCAATGTAGGTTGATAAAACACTGGGGTAACTGACATCGGGTGGTCCCAAGGAACAGGTACTCAAAAGGGTTTGTTCTTAAGATCCAATCTAACAGTAAAAGAAGAGGTCCCCTAGAAGAACTGAGTAATTAGCTTGGGCACAGAGGATGTTACCGGTCGTCCAAGAATTGGTGACTCGGTGGTCCCTTTGGGTATTCCATCTCTTGTAAAATAAAATTTTAAGATGAAATTTTTATAAGTGTATAAAATTAAGTTAAAAAGGTGATGGTCCTTTTACTACTCTTGTAAAAACTTAACACGTACCTTTACACAAAAGTTTATATATATTTGTATAAAATTTTAGATTTACTTTGTTACCTTCTGACGAAATTTTTAATATCAGTTTATCTCAACTACTTCAATACTTCAGTGATTTAGTTAAATTAACGTATAAACTAATATTGTACCTAATATACCGTATATTTATACTTTTCATTTACAACAATTTATTATAATATTTTTAATTATTTGTCTTTTGAGTTGGTTTACCTTAGACCTCTGGTCGTAACCCTCAAGAGTGTGACACTACTATTGTCTTTGGGTTATCTTTCTTTTTACTAGGAGAGGAAAGGACCGTTTGTAAGTCGATTACTTTTCGGTACCTGAGAAACAATGATATCGAAGGGTAGGGTGAAAAGGGACTATTTTATTAGGAGGAAGGGAACAGTAAGTCCTTGAATGTACACCGAATGGTCCTAACGTCTGGGGTCTTACTTTCAGAGACGAGTAGGGTTCATTTGGATGGAAACGATCTCTTTATAGACCGTCGGAGAAACAAAAATCAGTTGTAAAATCACCAGACATGTCCCTGGTCATTCCTAAAGGTGTTCTAGATCCCGACCACATATTTGTCTACGTCATGGGTGTTGACTCAGATAATTCGAATAACGAAGAGAGTGTCTAGGACCTCAAACTTTCACGTAGGAAGAGATCCTAAGTTCGAATGTTAGAGACGTAAACTTCAAAGATAAGAAATAAGTTCTAAAAAGAATTCCAAAACGGAAAGACCAATTTTAGACGAGACATAAACGGTGGGTAAACCGTGTAACCAGACTAAAACTTTGACCCAATAAAATGAACTTTTATTGACTCCACGGGACAAGGATACCCCTGTCCCCAACGAAGACATTTCGAGATGACGAAAAAGTCTGATAAATAAGGAATCCTCAGGTCACCTTTTACCGACCCTTCGGAAACCTGTCCGAGGAAGTACTGGTTCGACAAAGGAATCTTGATTAACCGTACTCCAGACTTCCGACTCAACGTTCGACAAACTTAACTCGTGAAAAGTAACATTCGATAAACCCGAATTTTTATTACAAAATGAGATAAAATTTTTTAGAGAATCTTTACCTCAAGGTAGTAGATTTATAAAACTTCCACGAACTACGTAAACTTGACACCACAACCTCTTCTGAGAACTCTCAGGGAACCTGACTTTCCTCTAGGTTGGTCAGGTAAGACTTCCTCTAGTCGGGACCCTAAAGAAACCTTCCTTACTACGATTTCGACTTTAAGGTCATGAAACCGGTGTAGTACCCTTCTCAACTGAGTGACCTTTTCTGAGACTACGACCCTTCCTAACCCCCGTCCTCCTCTTCCCCTGCTGGCTCCTACTCTACCGACCTACCGTAGTGACTGAGCTACCTACACTCAGACTCACTTGAGACCCTTAACCACTATCTGTCCCTCCGGACCGCACGACGTTAAGTACCCCAGCGTTTCTCAGCCTGTGCTCACTCGCTGACTTGACTTGACTTGACTCGACTTGACTTGACTTGTGTATGTACATGTCTATGAAGTTGTTGAAAACGTAAATTTTTAACACCGAGAAGGAGTACACGGAAAGATTGATTTACCTCGGTAGACTGGTTTTCATTAGCTATGACATTTACTGGTAATACTTCTTGAAAACTTTAAGGATTTGAATGAAAGGAATTTTGGTTTAAGTTGACGTTGTCGAGTTTTTAAAGTTCTTGATCCACCTTACGAATGAATGTAACCGTAAAAACTTTGAAAGTTTATGTCAGTCCTCAAATTTTGTTAAATAGTTACTTTATGTCAAAATTCTAATTGACTCGGTTTACTTGTTAACTTTTTCTATTTTACTCAGGATTTTCGAGACCGATAACAAGGAGCCGAAGATACACAGTACGAGACTAAGACTGTGGCAAAGGAGGAAGGAAAGACACAACGGACGTGAAGGAGATGTGGGAGTCGTGGGTAACAGGAACGTCTTAGAAAAAAGAGACTTTGAGAGGGGTTAGGGAAATGGAGACTCAAATAGTATTAGACAGGTAAATTTTTAATTCGGAAGACTACTTGATCTCTATTTGTGAATTCAAGAATAGAAGGGACTTGATTTCGACTTGACCCTTGGTAAGGGTTTCATTGTTTACTATCAGTATCTACACGACCCTTTACATTATATCGGTAAGTTTATATAGTTGGTATGAAGAGACCGTATATAGTCTTTTAAATTTACGAACAGTCACTTTTGGTCCGAGTTTTCACCTTTTCTCTGTAATTAACCCTTTTAGGACTTTCTAGACACCTTAATATTGAACCTTTATTCGGACAATTGATGAATGACATACTAGTCTGAGTTCGTTGGTCATCCACTAAAGTATCCCGTTAAGAATTCGGCAAAGGTTTCGGACAGACAAATTTGTTTTAAATTCGAAGGTGTACTTCAAGACCACTTGGACAAGTATTTATAATGTTAGTCGAAGTCTAACAAAAATTCTTTTTTAGGTCAGAAAGAAGTCTTTAAGGAAAGTGAGTTCACCAGAACTTGAGAATAAAAATCATTACCGACTTAGTCCTGGAAAGGGAAGATCATTTTTCCTAAACCTATTCCACTCTTTGATGAAAATGAAGTCTAAATCAAACCGTTTGGTATAAAGAGGTGGAGCTTCCTTTTAAAGGTTTTAGGACTAGAAGTTGAGGTCGTTTAGTTTCAAGAATTTGTTTTAGCTTTAACAGGATCAGAGACGAAAATAACACTCCTCAGTCCCGTAACTTTTCTCTAACAATTTTTAAGTTCGTAATGCCCGTGGAAGTCGGGAGATTGTTGTGAAAGATCACAATAGGTTTAAGAGTCAATACTCGAAGTTTCTCTATGTCCTTCAGAAGTGTTAGTCGAACCTCCTTGTAAAGAGATCTGACCCCTACTTACAGATTAACTCTTATTTCGATGTCAGAACGACAAGTTGGGGTGACGATGTCTTGTCGGGGAAGGAGTTTCAAGTTTACTATACCTAGAGATTAATTGGGTTCTCTTGAGACAGAGACTTTAATAGGGTAAAACTAATCTGCGAAATCTTGATGTGTACGAAAAGAAGAATCAAGAAGGTGGGGATGGGAGAATGATCTGACTCTAAAGAATCTCTTTATAGTACAGACCTAAAGAAAGATGGTTTTTACCTTTACTAAGATCTTAAACTCTCATCAGTAGTCTCATTCGGTGGTCCACCTAATTTACTAGAAAACTGTTGAAAGTAAACAAGGTAAAGACTGATATAATCTTGTTTAAGACCTTTGTAACTAGAAAACAAGGATATCTTAGTCGATGGTGGGAGGAATATCCTTTTTAGAGGTCGACTATAACCGTTTTAAGTGTTGTATGGAGGGTAGTTCTAAGTTGATCTAGACAGTTTTAGAGAACGGTCTTAATCAATTATAGAATCTTGATTTCTTCGGGCAGTTCAGTATTTCGGGTATTGTCTTCTAGTGTTCCGGGTTCCGGAGTAATATGGGATATGTGAAGGAATATTATGAATGTAAAATAGTCACTTTTTTTATTTATGTATTTATTCCCTGTTTCTACCTCCAAACAGGTCATAGAGTATTGTTATTTGTAACTTTTATGAGTTTCGGAATAACAAAGATTCGTAGTACGTAAGGATTGTAGGTAATAGTAGACTTCGTTTAAGGAATGACATTAATTAAATACGTAAAATGTATAATAATAAAGTCGACTATTTCGACTGAAAGAAAACCTTTCTTTTTGTTAATTAGACCTGGAGGGTTTATGACTTCCGACTAGAGAATTCAATATTTAAAGGGAGTCAAAATATTAAACAACACTATACATCTCTTAAACCAAGAAACGAAAGTAAGAGTGTTCTTTTAAGGAGTAGTGTCCTTCTATCATTTGTGAATTGTTTCGAAAATCAGAATTTCTCTGTCTTCCAACTGTTTTCTTCTAACATGAAATTGGTTTTTGTCTAAAATATAAGTCCCGTGGACTATAATTTTGTTTTCTATGGGGATCCAGATCTGTCTGTCGTATCAAGGGATCCGAAGGGTTTTGAGTTCTGATTCTCAGTTGGTCTTTCGAAAGAACCCGATTGACCGGGGACGGTTTTAACCGAGGGTCTAGAAAGAAAATACCGGTTTAGAAACATACAAAAAGATTTTTTATGTTTTATTGAGGTTGGGTTAAAATTCCCTGTTTACTACTGTTTTAGAATTTCCTCTGAAACTACTTTGGTAGACGGGAGTCTGTAGGGTACCAGTCCAAGCGAAAAGTCGAATCAAATATGTTTCCTTCTCTTATAGGAACCCCCATCGGTGGGTTTCTATGTGTACCTAATGGTAGTTGGATATTCTATATCGATCGTTAACTTGGGACACCGTACCCCTAAGGGGAAATGTAATCTTGGTAATACTGGTGATTGGAAGACCAGTTCGATAGTTCTTTTCTTTTAGTAACACCCTGGGAGAAATTTTTAGAAACATGGAACACATCGTCTTCAAGGACTTAAGAGCAACGTGACTTGTAAAGAGTAGGTCGACGGAAAGGAGGACACTTCGGTAAAACGGGTGACGAGGAACTTATTGGGAACATATAACATTTTTGGTATTGGGATAATGAGCAGAGACAAGACGGTGGTTGTTTCAGACAGTATTGACAACTTACGTCTACCTAGTGGAGGACTGAGGAGGACTACTATACGTCCTTTAAATAGAACCATCGTCACTGAAGAACACCTGGTGACTACAGAGGATAAATTTTCGACGATTACCATTTATAACACGACCCACACAGTAACTTCGTGGAAAACTACATCAACTCTTTCGTGGAAGTGGGTAACGATAAAACCGGGTTATCTGACTTAAAATATAAGAATGAACCCTGAACATGAAATTAGTTCCTGTTTTGATTTTTATAAATACGACTATCGTCTATACGAAAACCTCATCAAGTACTGAAACATTACAACATAATTAATTTCGTTGTATCGACAAAAATGAAGGTTTCCTTTATTATAAATTTTACAGACGATATTTTGATCATGTCGGTGATACCTCTTGTCACACCTATAAGGAATTTTTTAACGTTTATCTTGACGGAATACTGGGTCGTTAGGGTGACGACCCGTATGTGTGGCTCCTTTGGTCTTAACTTTCTCTGTGTACATGGGGTTACAAGTAGTGTCGTGACAAATATTATCGGTCCTGTACCTTTGTTGGATCTACAGGTAGTCGTCTACTTACCTATACTTTCGACACCATGTATATATGTTACCTTATAATAAGTCGGTAATTTTTGTTATGTAAACTTAGTTAAGATTATTTTACCTACTTTGACCTCGGCTAATATGTCTCACTTCATTCGGTCTTTCTTTTTGTGGTTATGTCATATGATTGTTTATATATACCTTAAATCTTTCTACCATTACTATTGGGACATACACTCTATCGTTTTCTCTGTGTCTACACATCTTGTCAGAAAACCTGAGACACCCTCTCCCTCTCCCATCCTACTAAACCCTCTTGCCGTGACTTTGTACATATGATAGTACATTCTTTACTTAACGGTCAGATACAAGTTACGTCCTATGTCTTATTAACCCCGACCACGTGTCCCTACTAGGTCTCTCTACTATACCACACCCTCCACCCTCCCCCAAAGTCCTAACCCTTGAGTACATGAGGGCACCACCTAAGTACAGTTACATACCGTTATGGTTATGTCATAACATTTCATTTTATTTCATTTTTATTTTTAATTTTTTTCAGACGATATAAGTTCTTATTAACTTATGTCATGAAAATAGACGGTGAAAGTGATAATAATTGTAAGACTATGTAAGATCTGAGAACTGAGACCTTCGATTCTGATGACTCGAACGACTGTGAAGGTGTCTATCTCCGGAATTTCTCTGATTGCCATCTAGTTGAAGATAGTATCAGGTTTCCCGACTAAGGGGTTTGACATTAAATCTTTTTGAGAGATCTCTTTGGGTTATCAACTGCAGTCCTTTCTTTTTTTTTGTTCTAACTTTTAAATTCTTAAAAAATAAACTATTTTTCTCTTTCGACATCAAACTTAGTTTATTGTTGGGTAAATATGGTCTTTGAGGTTGTAAGGGTGAGGAGTGTTAACACGTACGTAATTTGATAACAAGATGACTGTTTGTCATCGAAAATATCTAGTTATAACCACCCCTTTGTAATTGTTTCTACGTTTTTCATGGATGGAGAAGTAATATGAATGGAGTTAATGTCGGGTCCCTTCGAACAAGTGTGACGAAGACCTTTAAATTTGTCAGATTACCCGTCAAGCTCCAAACCGTTCACCTAAAGTATATTGAAGGACAAATACACCTATATTTATACAAGTCAGTAGTAGACACACAAAAGTGTGACCTGACTTCGGAGGCGAACGTCTGTTTGAGGAAGTAGAAGACACCTATTTCTGGAAAATGTTTTGTGATAAGTAGGAACCCCTTGAGGAGAACTTGAAATGTCACTACCTCCTTCAGTAAAATAATCGGTGTACAAAACTGTTTAGACACGACAAATTGATCAAAATGTGTTAAAACGACTCGAAGAGTAGGAGTTTGGAGACCGAAAAAACTTGTGTAATTGTCGTGATAATTCTAAGTTAACTGTTTTTCACATCTCTAGAAGGTTTATGAAACCGGTTTTCGTAATGGTATATTAGAGAGAATATTAAAATACTCTTAAACATTAGAGAGAGAGAAACTCGATCACTTTCTTGTGTTTTACTGAAACCGAAGACGAAAACGACTAGGTGTTGACTATTTTCCTGTGAATGAAGTAATGACGTTTCCCGAATAGTGAAGATAATATTTATTGACACAAAACCATCTCGATATAAAAGTCCCATAAGGGAGTCCTTTCCTTCTGGAATTGGTAGTGTAAATTGTTGGACCTCTAAAGACGATAATCTTTTCTGTGAGGGTCTTTATCAAAGAAGCCATAATGACCTTTCCGAGGTTAATCCATGATGATTGATTAAGGGCACGGTACTTTAGGTCCCTTATCTGAGAAACTAAGAGTACTGAGTGGATTTATTTCATGTTTTGGGGTAGACTTGGACGTGTAGTAGACCACTAGACTTTCATTTCCGAAGGATCTTGACTTAGTCTACGTAGACTACTAACAAAAGGGTCCCGGTAAGTTTCAAACAGTTGTCTAAAAGTACCACGACATTACGAAGTCACTAGAGGTCCCAGATACGGGACCTATTGCATATTTAAATTCTACTTTTCACGACTCTCTCGGGGGAGATATGAAGAACAATGAGGGTACACTGAAGTTATCCAAAGGTTACAAACTGAATCATGTACTCTGTGATGTACTTCTTATTTTTCAGAGACTTTGGTCTTTTCTACCGAGAACTAGTCACTACAAAAGTCTCTTTGTAGAGTCAGTTTTTCCCCTTTGCATTTTATAAATTACTTTTAGAGTTTATGTTGGTCTTCTGATCGTCCCCCTCTAAAATACGAGAGTACAAGGGAGTTTACATTCTTGAGAGGAGAAACGTTTCTAAGTCGATCTCCTTTCGGAAACGACAAATGACTTCGAGAGGAGATTTCACAAGACGTGGATGGTGTATCCTTGAACATCCACCGAGTGATACCAACGTCTAGGACTTACTATTACGAGACCACTGGGGTCTATTTGGGTAGAAAGGTCCTCCTGATAGACCAACAGAGAAACAGAATGTAGTTGTCGTGTATGTACTGTGATATACATGTATGGTCACGACCACGAGTCAGCGAAGTCAGCACAGGTTGAGAAACACTGGGGTAACTGACATCGGTTGGTCAGAGGAGACAGATACCCTAAAAGGTCCGTACTTATGACCTCACCCCACGGTACAGGTGTTAGTCCCACAGAAGGACTAGGTCCCTAACTTGGGAACATACGATGTAGAGGACGTAGTGTGCGTCTAAGAAATGACGACTCGGTGACCCCCTAGGGTATACATGTGTGATCTCACATATAATATTTTATAACAAGACTTATATTATTATTAAAATTGATTCATAGATAGATAGACTGAGGAATTTACTCTCTGGTCTTCCTATTCGTAATTTTATAAATTTTACCATACAGAGACACCAACTTAATTTACATTAAAAGTTTCCAAAAAATTAACGTGTAAATTTCACAAAAGGGTAATTTGTACGTGATGAAGACTTTATTAATATATATAAAAAGATTTTAGATCAATAAGATTACCCTAACTCAAACTTTAATATTTGGTATTTACAAACAAAAGGGTAACTTGTTTTTACGAGGACTTTATAAAATAAACAAACGTGAACAAGGTCAATTAAAATCGAAGTCCTCATTTAGGTGGAGTGTTTCCATCCACAGTGGATATCTGTCAGAGGACCCATTTTGTCATTGAACATTTACTGTTATTTTAAATCACTTCTCTTCGAACAATGTCAAATAATTGAGTGTTTAGTGTTTGTTTTGCTTGACGAAATACCNTATTTACAAACAAAAGGGTAACTTGTTTTTACGAGGACTTTATAAAATAAACAAACGTGAACAAGGTCAATTAAAATCGAAGTCCTCATTTAGGTGGAGTGTTTCCATCCACAGTGGATATCTGTCAGAGGACCCATTTTGTCATTGAACATTTACTGTTATTTTAAATCACTTCTATTCGAACAATGTCAAATAATTGAGTGTTTAGTGTTTGTTTTGCTTCACGAAATACCTGATCAAATTATTTAAAATACTGTAAAATACGTATTGGAACCTAATTTTCGACAAGGAAAAAGAAAAAAAAAAAGAATTCTCTACACAAATGGGAAGACCAAACTTAAACCGAACGTTTTGTAGTAAACTTTTAAGAGATCTGATTAGACTGGTGAAGAAAGTAAATTTGACGGAACAGAAGAATATAGGTGTGTTAATTTGAGAAACAAGGAAAATAGGAAAGGTAATAACAGTAATTATTGTGACCTTTGAGGATAAAAGTAAAAGAGTCTATTAACTTAACCACTTAATAAAAGTGTAATTAGAATTAAGAAAATTACTGGGAAGGGAAATTACATCGAAAGTTGGAGTTACGGAAAATAGAGAAAGGTGTTAATTTGACCTGTACTAAAGAATCCTAGAACTCTCACCTCCAAACCTTTTCATGGTAACGAAGGGTGCTCTAGGCACTTCGAATCACGTGAAATAAAAACGATCATTTAAAGATTAACAAAATATGAAAGAATTCTTGAACTTTAATTGTTTATTTTCCTACAAAAAGTCGAGAAATGTATGAATACAGTAGGACGTCGTTAGACACCATTTAATTGTGTATTGACTTTGTTTTTTAGTCACCCTGCTACATTTAGTCCCTTGAAATGTAAAATACTGTCAAAATTTTACTAATTCAACAATATCCATGAAAACTTAAAAAAATTATACGTTTATATAATTGAAGTTTAATAGCAAAAAATAAGGGATATGTAAGTAACTATAAAATTAAAATGTCCGTACGGAGACTATATAAAGACAAAGACAATGTTGGTGACGTAATCTCGTTTATAACGTGAATAATAGTAATAATAAAAGGTAATAATAAAAGGTCACGTATATTTTAAAGGTGAAGCACCTAGTGTCGGAACAACACCACTTCCCCGAACACATTGAGTTACTTCGATACTCGGTACGACACGTCTCGGTGGGTTCTACCTATCCAGTATCACTTCTCAAGACTTTTTTTATACCAGTGACCTCCTCCTTTACCCTTTGGTGAGGTTATAAGAAAGGTCCTTTCGTATTACTTGACATACTTTTCAGTTTTTATGTACTGTAGCCTTATTTTGGAGGGGTAGGGGGTGGGGTGGGGGGTTAATCTTATACAGGTTATATGATGATCCCTTCTCATCTCCCATTACTGATCATCGAGGTTTTTCTTACTTCACCAACCCGGTTTCTTCTTTACTACCATCTAACACCTACAGAGTACCACTTTCGTTTCAGACTCCGACGTTTCTCGCTATAACGTGACCTATCAATCAATCGTAATGACTGAGTTACTAGTACTTAGACTCGTTTGAGGTCCTCTGTCACTTCCTGTCCCCTCTGATCGTACGTCATCGGGTACGTAAGTGTTTCTCACCCTGTGTTTACTTTTTGTTGTTGTATTTTTCAAAAGAAGTATGATATGACATCAGTTGACTCACACGTAATTGTAATACTGGTCTTTCCGCCCCCTCACCCTCCTTCGTCACGTCAATGGAATTAAATTATTACAAAATAACGATTTTGAAAGATTGATAGCGGACTTTGAAGTCGTTCGACATTAAACAACGACTATTTACCAAAACGGAGTTATACAACCGACAACTGACTAGTCCTACCACTGAAGACTTCCAACTTCACCGAAACCGTTAAAGAATTTTATTCGTTTTTACTTCAAGAGACGTAACTAACTAATAAAGATGATACTTGCTATAGAGACATCTTACGTTACGACAAAAGATCGTGAAATGGGTGCTATCTTGGAGAAAACATTAACTTCAGTTAGTGGAATTTGGGACGAAATAGTTGATTCATATACTTTATACCCGAAGGGTCTACTGTGATCACCAACTCTTAAGCGGGTGGTTACGTCTTCTAATTCTTTACGTTCAATTTAGGGACCTAGTCCTTCTAGGGGACCTCTTCCCGTACCTTTGGGTGAGGTCTTAAGAACGGAAATCTTAGGGCACCTGTTTCCTCGGACCGGACGATACCAGGTAACCCAACGTTTGTCAGTCTGTGTTGACTTCACTGAATCGTGTGTATATATTATAACAGTTAGGAATCAACAGTAAAGTTGTTAAAGTGTCGTAGAAGTGATCTTCATCTAGGGTTGAGTTCTTTGGTGAAAAACAACAACGACAAGTAGATTTATTTCGTTGAGGAGAAGGTAAGTTCAAAACAGTACTACATATGATTAAGTCAGTGTAAAAGTCCGAGGTGAAAATTAAGATCAATAAAACGATAAAGGTGTAGTGAACATCAATGAAAAAGGTGACTTCATAACTTGAGAAGTTTCAGAAGGCTCTCCCAACATTAGTTGAAGTAGGTTTAAGGAAAATTATGACGATAAAACTGGAGAAGAGTTCTTAGTTCTTACAAGAATTACCGTAGATCTTACTACTTAGTAAAGACCTTGTTAGAGTTATATGAAACGGATCTAGATAGTATGTCCAGTGATAGATACCGTCGATATTGAAATATTTTATATAGGGAGTTTATTGTTCTGAACTTTAAACTTTAATGAAACACAGGATACCGGACGTCATCCCTAAATACAATTGTCCGTACTTTTGTTAGACTTAAAACAATACGTAGAGGTAGTCTCTAGATACCACTGGTCCGTATAACAGTTTACTTGTCTTTATAAAATTTTATTCTGTAAAAAAGATAATTCTCATATAAATTTTATAAGTCATTTTGTTCAACATTTAACTATATGGTAGTAGGTTCGAAAGGACAATGTAAATATCTCGTATCCGTCTCATCTAATAGTATTAAGATTACTCAGAACCCTAAAAGTCCAACACTTACTCGTGGCCTAAGTTGAATGTCAATGATCGACGTCATCGAGGATTTTTCTCTGAGTCGAACACGAATTCGGTCCGTGACTGGAGAAGAAATCGAGATAGTCCTCTGTCCCTAGTTCTGTTAGGGGTACCTTTTCTTTACGTTTTTTCGTTCTACCGACAGACTCCTCCGGAATGTTTATCGACACTTTTCTTCACTTCGTTTTTAGGTTTCTCTTTTCCTTTATATATTCGTAGACTTACGTCTCAAGTTTTCTTATCGTTCTTCTTTATTCTTTCGGAAGGAGTCACTAGTTACGTTTCTTTATCTCCCTTTCTTGTCTTACCCTTTCTGATCTCTAGAGAAGTTCTTTTAATCTCTATGGTTCCCTTGTAAAGTACGTTTCTGCCCGAGCTATTTCCTGTCTTTACCATATCTTCGTCTTCTATAATTCTTGTCCATCTTTCTTATATGTATTCTTGACATGTTTTTTCTAGAAGTTCTGGGTCTATTAGTGCTACCACACTAGTGAGTGGATCTCGGTCTTTAGGACCTTACACTTCAGTTCACCCGGAATCTTTCGGAGTGGTACTTGTTTCAACCACCTGCACTACCTTAAGGGTAACTCGATAAAGTTTAGGACTTTCTACTACGACACTTTCACGACGTGAGTTATACGGTCGTGTAAACCTTTTGAGTCGTCACCGGTGTCCTGACCTTTTCCAGTCAAAATTAAGGTCAGGGTTTCTTTCCGTTACGGTTTCTTACGAGTTTGATGACGTGTTAACGTGAGTAGAGTGTACGATCATTTCATTACGAGTTTTAAGAGGTTCGCTCCGAAGTCGTCAAGCACTTGACACTTGAAGGACTACAAGTTCGACCAAAATCTTTTCCGTCCCCTTGGTCTCTAGTTTAACACTTGTAGACGACCTAGTACCTTTTTCGTTCTCTCAAGGTCTTTTGTGTAGATAAAGACGAAATAACTGATACGGTTTTATTAACCGCATACTAACTGACACAGGTAGTGTCTTTTGACACCTTTTAAGACTTTCTCTACCCTTATGGTCTGGTGGACTGGACGGAGAACTCTTTGGAAATACGTCCAGTCGGACGTCGTCAATCTTTACCTGTGCCTTGTCGTCTCACCAAAGTTTATCCTTTTCCTCATGTAGTTCGGACATATGACAGTGGGACGAATAAATTGAATATACTTCTTACGTAGTACTCTTTGCGACCCGACCTTCTTCGTGTTCGACCTTAGTTCTAACGACCCTCTTTATAGTTATTGGAGTGTATACGTCTACTGTCGTGGGAATACCGTCTTTCACTTCTCCTTGATATTTCGGAGAACTGCTTTAACTTTCTCCTCTCCCTTTTACAACCGAATTTGGAGTTGTAGTCTTTTGCTTCTAGTACCGTAGACCGGGGTAGTTAAGTACCCTTTATCTACCTCTTTGTCACCTCTGTCACCGACTGAAATAAAAACCTGAGGTTTTAGTTACGTCTACTACTAACGTCGGTACTTTAATTTTCTGAGAATGAGGAACCTTCATTTCAAAACTGGTTGGATCTATCGTATAACTTTTCGTCTCTGTAATGAAACGGTTGTTTCCAGGCAGATCAGTTCCGATACCAAAAAGGTCACCAGTACATACCTAAACTCTCAACCTGACACTCCTTTAAACTCACGACTTCTTAACTACAAAAACTTGACACAACCTCTTCTGAGAACTCCCAGGGAACCTGACGTTCCTCTAGGTTGGTCATGTAAGACTTCCTCTAGTCGGGACCCTAAAGAAACCTTCCTTACTACGATTTCGACTTTGAGGTCATGAAACAGATGAAGTACACTTATCAACTCAGTAACCTTTTCAGAGACTAAGACAGTCCCTAACCCCCGTCCTCCTCTTCCCCTGCTGTCTCCTACTGTACCGACCTACCGTAGTGACTGAGTTACCTGCACTCAGACTCACTTTAGGTCCTCAATCATTACCTGTCCCTCTGGACCGCACAACACTAAGTACCCCAGTGTCTCTCAGCCTGTACTGACTCACTGACTTGACTTGACTTTACTAGGATCTACTATAGAAGATTAAATTCCAACGAAATAGACGTAACTTTTAGACAACAAATCACATTGCTAAAAACTCTAAATAGAATAGACCTAGACCTATTGTAAGACAGAGAAGATGTAGTCGGAAAGACGAAGTGGAACGTGAGGATACAATATCTCTACTACTAAAAAGAATTTAGAATACTTGGTTTGAGGCGACCGAAGTTTGAAAAGAAGACGGTGAAGAAGTGAAAAGAGTCGGAAGTATTTTACCTTCTCTTAATGTCATAAAAAACGTAACCAGAAACCAGGTTTCTTTACAACAATGACCAAACTAGCGAGCTCTATGTACTTAGAAAGAGGTATAGTTGTTATTCGGATAAAGTGTAAGAATGGTAGACACACAAGTGACTTCAATGTGAAATTTGAGGGAAGTTCTTGAAAAGTAAACGTAAATATTACACCGACAAACCATGTTCTCAGGATCAGAAAGTCGGTTGAGTCGAAAAGTGTATGGTAGGAGTGTTTCGAATTATAAAAGATCGCAAACTAAATTTAATTCTCTACACATTGTGAAGGAAAGTGAACCTGTGAATCTCCAGAAACATCCCAGTGATTGACCGAATTAAAGTCACAACACAGGGTCCCGTATTCCTCCGGGTTCCTCTTCCTCTGTCTGACCCCTTATCGGTCCTCTACCCTGTTAGTCTTCCGTACGGATTAAATAACAAACGCTAGAATGTCCCTATGCAAAACACCGCGGGGTTTTATAACTGTTATTATTGTAATGTCTAGTGACTAGCGTCTGGTGTATCGTTCATATTATCGCTATTTTTAAACTTTATATAATTCTTAATAATTTTACACTGTGTCTATAACCTTCACTCTTATACCGTAACCATTTTCAACGGTTATCCGAACCAGTTCTGTCCTAACGGTATGTGGAAGTTACACATTTTATATAGAAAGTAAGTTGTACATTATTTCTCGTCGTGTAATTTTTCTTTTTTTCTTTCTTTCTTTCTTTTTTTTTTGTGTGGTTCTAGAGGGACTTATATCTACGATTTAACTTATTAAGAGTCATTTATCAACCGAAAGTCGTACATTTAAAGTCCATAACCGAGTAATTCGTAGTCCTAAAAATTCCGTCAAAAACCCCGTCGATGACAAAAGTTGGAGATACACGATGTATATAGGATCAAACTCGTTAACTAAGTTTCATTTATTATTATCGAGTAGTACACTTTTATTCTTTTGACTTGAGTTAAATAAAAATAAGATGTACTCGTAAATTTTAAAAATTTATACAAACGTTTGATCTAAAGACTTTTTCTTGTATTTTACACTAAACATTAAAAAATTTATTTACGTTTAATTCACGGATGTTCTTTATAGATCAAGATAAACTTGTTTTATATAGGTAACTTTATGTAAAATTTTTAATATTAACGAATTTTACTTCCTTATAACGTTCTCTTATTACTAATAAGTATTAATGATATATAAAATTAAATAGTATGTTTTCTCTCGCCATAATTTTTAATAAACGAGTCCGACAGTGTAAATGAACCCTCCGTGATTCTGTATTGAGTAGGTCTTCAAACTACATTCATTACATTTATTTTACCACACCTACTTTACACCCTACTTATAGGGTCAAATCATCCTTTAATCTAACAATTTCATCCCTCCCCCATATTTAACTATAACGTAGGTCAGGTATTGAATCGTTCAGAAGTAACTGACTAACCGACAAAGTAAATGAATAAGTAAGGAAGTCACCAATAAATAACTCAGACATGATATCAAATCCGAAATTGGAGTCTTGACTCCTATGTCTATACTTGTTTTTTATGAGTCCCGGATACACGTGTTATTTACTTCGAATTAAAAGTTTTAATATGTATTCTCTTAAATTATTTGGTGTATCACTTTTGATGATTGACATATCTATAGGTCACGTTGATTATTTTCGTGGGGATAACTAGATGACCATTCGAATTTTGTATATATATACCGAGGTACATTCTAGTACTGTGGTATCCATTGAAAATCATTAGTGTCTCATCGTCGTTTAGATGATATTCATATACCAATCACCAAAATGGGGTACAGTTGACAAGTTTCCGTCCAGATAATTTTTTTTTTTTTTTTTTGTTGTTGTTACTTAATTTAAGATTCAAGTCAAGTCAGGAAGTCAAAACAGGTTGAGAAACTCTGGGGTACCTGACGTAACAGATTTAATCTTATACAAAGTGTAGATTTATAGATCCAACTAATAATCATTTTGACCAAACTTTGGTCAGTTTAGTGGAGTCACTATATAATTTAAACCCTGTGACAAAGACAGACCAACACGAAAGAGTATCGATACCATAACTTTGTAGTTTAATAAATATGTGTTTAGATTTTACTATAGTGTAATTTAATACACTGAGACAACAAATTTTAAATATATTTGGTAAAGTTTGAACTTTTCTTTAAAGACCCGTTACATTAATAAAAGTAAGAGTAACTTAACGGTATTGATTTGCTTTTATATTTCAGAATTAACTCTATTTCAAACCCGTTGATGAACCCAGTGGTGAGATAATACTACTGAAAACACGAGACAGTGAAGTCAGTATATGTTGAGAGACACTGGGGTCCCGGACGTCTGGTGGTCCGAGGGGACAGGTACCTTAAGAGGTCCATTAACCTCATCCAACGGTAAAGGCAGATGTACTACTGAAGATCTCTTATCGAAAAGGATCAGTATTAAATAAAGTAGTAAAGGCATTTAACTAGGACTTGTAAATGTGTCAGAAGGGTCATTTTGTTATAGGAGAAATTGATAAGACTGTGATCATATCTCTCGACATACCGTTTTGATTATCTTATAACATTTCATTAATTGGAGGTTACTTTCATTTAAACATAAATTTTTTCTTTCGTGTGGTACTAATACGTATTACCCTGTTTCCGTTCCTCTAAAAATAAAAATAAAAATTAAATACACTGATGAATATTCTTCTTAACTGAAAAAACGGTTTATTGTAACACACGTATTGTCTTTAACAGATTTGAGTGAAATAGACTGATACCTAAAGAAGTCTAAGTACACAGACATCTACATGGAAGTGTACCTGATTATAGAAAGTTTATATTTTTGTAACAGATAAGGTTATTTCCTGTCTTTGTCCTTTCTGGATTATCTTTGTCTTCTCTAGTTCTTCTATACTTTTCGTATGTGTCTTCTTGACAACTTTTTTTTTTAGAGTAAATGGGTCTATTGTTACTACTACACCAGTGAGTGGGTCTCGGGTCTGAGATACCTTACACTTCAGTTCACCCGGAATTCTTTGTGGTGACAGTTATTTCGATCACCTCCATTACCTTAAGGTCATCTCGATAAATTTTAGGGGTTTCTGCTACGATAGCTTCAGGAAAAGAGTGATACAGTCACTTAGATCTTTTGTGTCGTAACCAGTGTCCTGATCTTTTCTAGTTTGGAGTTGGGTTAACGGTTCTTCCCTACTTGATTTCCGTCGGAAAGTTATTCTTTTAACCAAGAACTGTCCTTTCGACACTACTTGAATCTGTAACACAATTTGACGTTTCTGAAGTGAAAAGTCTGTTTCCAGGAATATCATTTACGACACCAGAAAGGTCATCAGTACATACCGACACTCTCGACCTGACATTTCTTTCGTGTCACGACTTCGTAACTACGAAAGTTTGACACCACGACGTCTTCAGAGTACTCTCAGGGAACCTGTCGTTCCTCAGTTTTGGTTAGTTAGAATTTCCTTTAGTTGGGACTTATAAGTAACCCTCTTGACTGAGCTTCGACTTCGAGGTTATGAAGCTAGTGGACTACACTTATCGGATGAGTAACATTTACTGGGACTACGACCCTTTCTAACTTCCGTTTTCTTCTCCCACTGTCTCTTACTCTACTGACCTACGGTAGAAGTTACGTTTCCTGAACTTGAACCCGTTTGAGACGCTATACCACTACTTGTCCTTCTGGAAGTCAGGTACCCCAGCGTTTCTTAGTCCTTTTTAACTCACTGACTTGTTGTTAACAAGGTTGTGGAGTAAATAAACATTAAAGTCTGGTTCGAGACATATGTAGTTTAATTACTTTTAAAGACACTTTGATACTGATTTTTGTCAGAGATTTCAACACCTCCACTACCTTGAGGTCAACTCGATAAAGTTAAAGACTTTCTACTACGACAGTTTCACGACGTGAGTTATACCGTCGTTTAAACCTTTTGAGTCATCACCAGTGTCCTGACCTTTTCCAGTCAAAAGTAAGGTTAGGGTTTCTTTCCGTTACGGTTTCTTACGAGTTTGATGACGTGTTAACGTGAGTAGAGTGTACGATGATTTTATTACGAGTTTTAAGAGGTTCGGTCTGAAGTCGTTATGTACTTGGCACTTGAAGGACTACAAGTTCTACCAAAATCTTTTCCGTCTCCTTGGTCTCTAGTTTAACGGTTGTAGACGACGTAGTACCTTTTTCGTTCTCTCAAGGTCTTTTTGTCGATAAAGACGAAATAACTGATACGGTTTCGGAAACTGTCATACCTAGTGTTATTTGACACCTTTTAAGACTTTTCTACCCTTATGGTCTTTTGGACTGGACGGAGAACTCTTTAGACATACGTCCAGTCCTTCGTTGTCAATCTTGACCTGTACCTTGTCGTCTGACTAAGGTTTATCCTTTTCCTCATCCAGTTCCGACATATAACAGTGGGACGAATAAATTGAATATACGTTTATCCTTTGACGTAATACTTTTTGCGACCTGACCTTCTTTGTGTTCGATTTTAGTTCTAACGGCCCTCTTTATAGTTATTGGAGTCTATACGTCTACTGTCGTGGGAATACCGTCTTTCACTCCTCCTTGATTTTTCAGACAACTACTGTCACTTTCACCTCACTTTTACAACCGAATTTGGAGTTGTAAGTCATTTACCTCTATTACCGTAGGTCAGGGTAGTGAAGTACCCTTTATCTACCCCTTTGTCACCTCTGTCATAGTCTGAAATAAAAACCCCCGAGGTTTTAGTGACGTCTACTAATGACGTCGGTACTTTAATTTTTTACGAATGTGGAACCTTCTTTTTAATACTGGTTGGATCTATCGTATAAGTTTTCGTTTCTGTAATGAAACGGTTGTTTCCAGGCAGATCAGTTCCGATACCAAAAAGGTCATCAGTACATACCTACACTCTCAACCTGACACTTCTTCCAACGCGACTTCTTAACTACGAAAACTTGACACCACAACCTCTTCTGAGAACTCTTAGGGAACCTGACGTTCCTCTAGGTTGGTCAGGTAAAACTTCCCCTAGTCGGGATCCTAAAGAAACCTTCCTTACTACGATTTCGACTTTGAGGTCATGAAACCGGTGGAGTACCCTTCTCAACTGAGTAACCTTTTCTGAGACTACGACCCTCCCTAACCCCAGTCCTCCTCTTCCCCTGCTGACTCCTACTCTACCGACCTAACGTAGTGACTGAGCTACCTGTACTCAGACACACTTGAGGCCCTCAACCACTACCTGTCCCTCCGGACCGTACGACGCTAAGTACCCCAACGTTTATCAGCCAGTACTGACTCACTGACTTGACTTGATTGACTTGACTGTCACACCCCTGGGTCTCTTCCCTGACTCTTGGGGGTCCCTCAAACAGAACTACCGGTCACCCTAAACTAATGTCCTGAAGGGTCAGGATCCCTTCGTCTGAGAACCTCCCGAGTTTTTTTAAAACACACGTGGTCCTGGGTCCTTTCCTTTTTCCTAGGGTGTTCTCTAACTCAGTCTGAACGGACACTCACGGAGGTTGAGAGGTCGTCTCGGTACCCAACTGTCACCGGACGAAGTCCAAGTCCCCGTGACTGAAGTTTTCAGGACCCTCTGTGTTGGACGACCGTATTCAAGAAAACTTCCTCCAACTGAAATCACGGTAATGGGGTTGATATCAAACCGGAGGCTAACTTGATGTCCCTTCCTTGTGTCAGGGTTTGTAGTCGTCTTTTAATCTGATTTCTGAATGACTCGTACCGGATCGAAAGGGGTGTCGGTCAGGGAGAGTAATCCTTTGAAGAAAAACCTTTGAAGAATAGAAGTACGTAGTTTCCCGTTAGTAAAGTCAACGAGTCAGAACAGACTTAAACGTATAGGTTCCTGATGACGTGTGGTCCGAAAGGACAGGTAGTAGTCGAGGAGTTCGAAGGACTTTTTGTGCAGGTAACTCAACCACTAAGGTAGGTTGGTAGAGTAGAAGACAACGGGTGAAAAGGAAGACGGAAGTTAGAAAGGATCGTAGTCCCAGAAAAGGTTGATGAGTCAAGAAGCGTAATCCACCGGTTTCTTAGACTTAAAGTAGAAGTCGTAGTCAAGAAGGTTACTTATCAGTCCTGACCAAAGGAAATCCTATCTGACCAACCTAGAGGAACGTCAAGTTCCCTGAGAGTTCTCAGAAGAGGATGTGGAGGCAAGTTTTCGTAGTTAAGAAACCGTGAGTCGAAAGAAATACCATGTTAAGAGTGTAGGTACATATTGATGACCTTTTTGGTATCGGAACTGATCTACCTGGAAACAACCTTTTCATTACAAAGACGAAAAATTATACGACAGATCACCAGTATTGAAAAGAAGGTTCTTCGTTCACAGAAAATTAAAGTGCCGACGTCAGTGGTAGACGTCACTAAAACCTCGGGGGGTTTTATTTTAGACAGGGACAAAGGGGTAGATAAACGGTACTTAACTACCCTGACCTACTGTACTTGAAGTAAAGAACTTACAACTCAAAATTCGGTCGAAAAAGTGTGAGGAGAAAGTAAAAGTAGTTCCCCGAGAAATCGAGGAGAAACGAAAGATGGTATTCTCACCACAGTAGACGCATAGACTCCACAGTAGACGCATAACTGTAAAGAGGGGCGTTAGAACTAGGGTCGAACACGAAGTAGGTCGGAACCGTAAAGGGTACTACATGAGGTATATATTCAATTTATTTGTTACGGTTATATGTCGGAACTACATGAGGAAAAGGATAAACCATGGTCAGATAACAAAGTACAGACCAAGATTGAGAACGAAGAACTATGTCTAAAAAGTCCTCCGTTCATTTTACACCAGGTGACTTCTTCCCTTACCGTTTGGTGAAGTCACAAGAACGGAACTCTCGAGGTACTTGTCATACTTTTCCGTAGTCTCACGTCCGTCTTACTTTTGGTGTCAGTGTCTTTTGATTGGTTTAACTAGTGTACCTAGTGTCGGAACAAATTGAGTTACTTAGATACTCGGTATGACACATCTGTACATCGGTACGGTACATCGGTGTGGGTTCTGTCCCATTACCTACTTTCAAGACTTGATTGTACCAGGTACCTTTTTCCCTTACCGTTTGGTGAAGTCATAAGAACAGAACTTTTGGGTACTTCTCATCACACAGTGTTGACAATTTTACAAATAGGAACTCTGAAGTCAAAGGTTATCTATCCATAGTACATAGGGATTCGGTATTTAGGTTAAATCATTTTTTATTAACTACCGGTGACTTTATAAAGTTTAAACTAAATAACCAGTATAAAGGAGTTCGACTTAAGGGAAGAATACATGTAATACATTTACGAAATCAACAAAATAATATTAGTATATTATTAGTTATTACCTTATATATTGACACTTTAGAAATTTTTCATTACCTGAACCAAAATATGATTATTTTTAAACTTAAAGACTCAAATTTGTTACATCCTAGTTCTTGAAAAGTAGTCTTCACATAATTTTTATCTCAATTGTGTTTTAAATAAACCATTTATAACATTGTAAATAGTATAAAATAGTATTTTTTGTACTTTTGACCATTTATGTCTTTTGGTTGACTTTATATAGTTTAAATAAAAATTAACCGGTAGTATTACTACTTATGGTTTACTCATTTGTAAACAATTGTACATATAAAAAATATGTCACCTAATATTCTTAATGTAAACTACAACAGAGTAATTTTTCTTTTTTTTCCTTCGTAAAATATTTTTTAAACTAGTTTTTTCTGATCTTCACCAGTTACAATAATTGTCATCCCGACACCTAATTTACGGACCCGAGACGTAAAATACAAAAGAGTAGTCAATTCATTAAAATTTAGTCATTTTCATTATAGACTTCATCATTTAAAGGTGACACACAATACTATTAGGTCGTCCTTTCTCAAGACTCATGATGGGACTGATGGGTATGTTCGTAGACCTACGGAATGAATTCAGAAACGGTGCATCTCTGTTCTCTCTTACGGATGAAATGTTGGACGACTACGACAATGTAAGACCAACCTCCTTATTAGACAAACTAGTACAAAAGACCGTCTCCTTATTCCCATTTAAACTTCCTCGGTGGATTACTCAGTCCCTGGAACACCACTACGGTTTAACTTTCGAAACCGTTCCAAAAAGAGTATCATCCAGTCTCGTTTCAAGGTAATTTTTTTTTTTTTTCCTTTTACTATGTTTGTAACATCGTATATCAAGATACGTATTAAAATCTTAGTCGGTCTCTTTACCGTGACGTCATTTCATGATAAACCTAACTTGTTAAAGAGGTTTCCGAACATTGACCTAATTTATATATATATATATATAATTAAAATATAAAATTTTAAAGTTTAGGACAACTTTTTACGACCACTTTGTGTGTAAGTGTGTTTGTAAAGTTTCCTTTCGAGTCTCACACCGAAATAGTTACGAATGACCGAAACTTTATAGAAAAGAAGTTTATATATCTTGATTTCGTGCGATTAAAATTCTTAAGTATATAAAAGTACCTTCTATATTTTTATACCCAACAGGACACTTTCGTAAAGTACAAAAAAAAAAGAAAAATTAATATACCTCACTCTATTCTCCTTTGTTAAAATAAATCCTTTTCTGTTTTATATTTCAAATATATCTATAGTAACTATATGTTAAAACGTAAATCTTATACACACTACTATTTCATCGATAATCAAAAGACTTTATCCTAGTAAATAAATTCCATTTCTTTAGGGATCGATAACTTCGTGACAAATTTCGTTATCCGTAACATATTTAGTGTTATCTAAACGTTATTCACCCCATGGTCACATATTTTTGTAATTGTAACATTCATTGTAACAGAGGTTAGAGGTCATTGTATAATTTCGTGTAAACCTTTCCCTTACTAGCACAAACCGTTATATAGAGGAAAATTTTAAAACACTGTTTAAGTTAGTATATGAAGGTTGAGACCTTTAAAATTACTGTACATTTTAATACTTGGTATTGGATTTCTAAAATCAATTCTTAGTTTTATATGGTTTTATTTTGAGTTAATATAAGAACACAGTCTAGTAAATAAAGTACTGGACGAAGACACTTTCGTTTGTTATATTTATAATCGGACTTTGTATTTTTATTACTATAGGTACCCTTTTGTTGAGATAAAAGATTCACTCCTTTCATATCAAAATACTACTCTTGTAGTACAAAAATATCCATATTCTTATGTAGGATTACGATAACGAATACAGTGTAGTCTTTTGTTGTTAAGATAGTGTTTATACTAATTCCAGAAATAAGAAGTGTACCCTAGGACTCCGGTTTACTGAGTTTGGGTAGTGGACGTCCACTAAATTGTTCCTGTTATGATTATTTACTGAATGTAAGTATGACGAGTGAAATTTATGTACAGAGATCTCCTTGAGTGTCCGTCTTGACCCAACTATTTATAATGTTTATCGGAAATAGATCATCATGACTCTCAAAGAATAACTGTTAAATTCCCGAAATCCCTCCACGAGACTTAATATTTACACGTTTACGTCAATATCTTTCCAGAAACTTCCTATTACGAAAAATTAAATTATCTACCCAATATCCTACTCCATCACTCGTCAAACCGTCCTTTAGATTGAGACTACTTTCTCACGGTTGAGATACTGAGTCTTACAATGGAATATTCAATAAGTCTTATAAGACTCTTCACTAGGTTTGTATCTTTATGGACTTTGTAGTTGCAATTGAAGTAAATGTATATAGTATACGGTCCTCAGAGACCTAGGATTACGTATGAGGTCGTTGTGTATACGACTCTGAAAGACCTCCCCTATTTGTGATCGTAGACTAACTTTTCTATATTAAAGTGTATCAACCTACGAGTAAAATCGTTTTGACTACGTAACCGGGACTTTCCAAAATCCTTTTTGTCCTCTTTTTATATTATTTTAGATTAATTGAATGTTGGAAATAATTGTTGTATGACGTTTTAGTACCATATTCAAAACCCTTTTTGTTAAGGAGAGTGATGAATTAGAAGGTTGAAATAAATTAGTCGGTTGACAGTTAAGTTTGTCCGAATACTTAAGAAGTACTGTTCCAAGACACAAACCTTTACTTACCTCTCAAGCCACTACTGGTGGACGACTTCTGTTCACCCTCCTAAAGTCCGATGGTGGATTCTAAACCTTTTTTTTTTTTGTTTTTTTGTTTTTTTTGGTTTTTGACGGATTGAACTATTTCGGTGTGAGACTCGAAAGGAAACTTTACACACACACTTACACACAAAGTGGTCGTAAAAAGTTGTCCTAAAAAAGAGAGTCTATTCATGTCAACTTGAAACTTGTTGAGTGACTAGAGACGTCAGTTTTTAGGTGTACACTACACATCAACCAGGAAGTTTAGACACAGAGACATAGACTCATAAGTTTGTTAATACCTGGTAATCATGGATAATTATTTATTATTATATTTATACTTAGTATTTATATTATATTTATATTAACTACATTAGTTTCGTTCTGCCCTTTGAATAGAAGTATTATATTTTGTATAGTTTGATACAGATGTTCGTCCAACCCGTAAAAATAACTTTTTTTTTAGACGATAGAAAGATTTTCCGTTGCCTTATAAAGGTAACACCAGAGAGAAGTAGGTTTTAGTCGAGATGACTACCAATATACCCTGATAAGAGGATTGTTAAGGTTATATCTAGTCCAGAACTTTTTAGACGTGATCGATTAAAAATTACAATTGCTTACAGTTATAATTAGTGTATAAAACAACTGGTTAGGTGAGAGTTCTGTAATAAAAGAGTCAGTAAGAGATTTCATGAACCCATGTTTCCTGTTACCAAAACTCGTTCTGGAATCAAGAGGGTTCCCCACGGTTGACTCAAGAGGTTATGGGTTATGAAGGTCCGGAGTTCACGGTAGTTTGCGTACAACTTCTGAACTAGTTAGTTTTACCATAGTCTCAAGACTCAAGGACTTACCGTTCACGAATACATCACAACAAGTCTACTACTGATTGTGTGGAGACATAGGAGTGAACAACGGGCCTGGAGTTTCACTACAGTCCACAAGAGGTTTCCATGTTTGTCTTAAGAATTGATAAAGTAAACGAGACACACACACACACACACACACACACACACACACATACCGATTATTTCAAAACGGTTATCTTACGTGACCAGTATCGATTGTGGGAGAAGGTTGTTGTGTTCTCTTCTGAGATGTGTACCTGCAGTGGTCACCGATTGTTATTTTAGTCTAACTAATATAAGAAACGTCGGTTTGTACCTCTTCGAGATGTGTCAGTCGTTTTTGTTCTGGCCCTCACCTGACACCGAGTCTAGTACTTGAGGAATAACGGTTTAAGTCTGTATTTAACTTCTTTCAACCCTTTTGGTGTTTTGGTAAATCCATACTAGATTTAGTTTAAGGGATATATAATATGTCACCTTCACTCTTTATCTAAATTCCCTGTTCAAGACTATCTGTGTCACGGACTAATTGATATCTGTCTCTGAGCACTGTAACATGTCTTCTGTACCTAGTTCTTGTAGGGGTTCTTCTTCATTACGTTTTTTTTTTTTTTTCGACAGACTCCTCCGGAATATTTATTGACACTTTTCTTCTCTTCGTTTTTCGTTTCCTCTTTTTCTTTCTATATGGGTAAACTTACGACTCAAGGTTTCTTATCGTTCCTTTCTATTCTTTCGGAAGGAGACACTAGTTGCGTTTCTTCAAGTCCTTGTGTTATTGTACCCTTTCTGACCTCTATAGAAGATCTTTTAATATCGATAGTTCCCTTTTAAAGTACGTTTTTACCCGAGTTATTTCCTGTCTTTACCATATCTGGATTGTCTTCGTCTTCTATAGTTCTTTTCCACAGTTGTTATGTGTCTTCTTGACATGTTTTTTCTAGAAGTACTGGGTCTATTAGTGCTACCACACTAATGAGCGGATCTCGCTCTGTAGGACCTTACACTTCAGTTCCCCCGGAATCCTTCGTAGTGATACTTATTTCGATCACCTCCACTAACTTAAGGTCAACTCGATAAAGTTTACGACTCTATTACAACACTTTCATGACGTGAGTTATACGGTCGTGTAAACCTTTTGAGTCGTCACCGGTGTCCTGACCTTTTCCAGTCAAAAGTAAGGTCAGGGTTTCTTTCCGTTGCGGTTTCTTACGAGTTTGATGGTGTGTTAACGTGAGTAGAGTGTGTGATCATTTCACTACGAGTTTTTAAAAAGTTTGGTCCGAAGTTCTTATGTACTTTACACTTGAAGGTCTACAAGTTCCACCAAAATCTTTTCCGTCTCCTTGGTCTCTAGTTTAACGGTTGTAGGTAACCCAGTAACTTTTTCGTTCTCTCAAGGTCTTTTTTTTGTTTGTTTGTTTGTTTGTTTTTTTTTTGTAGATAAAAACGAAATAACTGATACGTTTTTGGAAACTGACACACCTAGTGTTATTTGACACCTTTTTAGACTTATCTCTACCCTTATGGTCTGGTGTACTGGACGGAGAACTATTTGGACATAAGCCCAGTCCTTCGTTGTCAATCTTGACCTGTACCTTGTTGTCTGACCAAGGTTTATCCTTTTCCTCTTGCAGTTCGGACTCATAACAGTGGGACGAATAAATTGAATATACGTCTCATGTAGTACTGTTTACACCCGACTTCCTTTGTCGTCGACCTTAGTTCTAACACCCCTCTTTATAGTTATTGGAGTCTATTCGTCTACTGTGGTGGCAATAGCGTCTTTCACTTCTTTCTGATTTCTCGGAGAACTACTTTCACTTAACGTCGTACGAACCGGAGAGACGGGTAGCGGTTGAGGACCTCAAATGAGTTTGAGTACAGGCAACTCAACCACTACGGTAGACTAGTAGAGTAGGAGACAGCAGGGGAAGAGGAGGAAGGGAGTTAGAAAAGGTCGTAGTCCCAGAAAAGTTTACTCAATCAAGAAGTGTTGTCCACCGGTTTCATAACCTCAAAGTCTAAGTCGTTGTCAGGAAGGTTACTTATAAGTTCTGACTAAAGGAAATCCTACCCAACTAACCTAGAGGAACGTCAGGTCCCCTGAGAGTGTTCAGAAGAGGTTGTGGTGTGTCAACTTTTCGTAGTTAAAAAGTCGCGATTCAAAAGAAATATCAGGCTGAGAGTGAAGGTAAGTACTGATGACCTTTTTTGTATCGAAACTGATCTATCTGGAAACAACCGTTTTTATTACAGAGACGAAAAATTGTACGACAGATCCAACCAGTGTGAAAAAAAGGTTCCTCATTCGTAGAAAATTAAAGTACCGAAGTCAGTGGTAGACGTCACTAAAACCTCGGTTTATTTATTTATTTATCAGAAAGTGAAAAACATGACAAAGGGGTAGATAAACCGTACTTCACTACCCTGGTCTATGACACTAGAATAAAAAGCCTTACAACTATCTGTTTGAGGTTCGTGGGTTAAGTGTAGAGACGTCTAGTACCCGTACTTGGAGAGAATGTGTTTTCGAAAGACTTTTAATTGATCAAAGTTCCTTTTTTTTTTCCCGTGTCACTCTTCTACAGTCGATACTTTGACCTACTCCCAGGAATGATCTTAAGTTGGTACGTTCATGGAGTTAGAACCCAAAGGGTAGGAAGTCTTACTACTCTTTATTTAAAGATAACAAATAATTTTTTTTTTTTTTTTTTCTTGATGGGAGAGGGTCTTATGACTTGTCCTTATTGGTATAAACTTAGGGTTGGTTAATAGACTGACTTCAACCGGTAATAAAGAGGATCATATAACGATGAACTTCGTATTCTTATATACAGAATTATAACCTTTACATCAAGTAGTAAGTGACTTTATTATCTGTTAAGTGTGTAGTTGGTTTGTGTGACTTTAATATGTCATCGAGTCACAAAATCCAGTCTCAGGAATGTAAACTAAGGATCATTCCACCCTCTCGGACCACCCGACGGTAGTTACCCTAGCGAGTGTCAGTCTGTGTTGACTTCGCTGAATCGTTGTTCCATTGAATTCCCTTCAATAAATTTGAAAGAACGAAAGTCAAAGAAATAGGACTCTTACCCCAATTATTGACTTTGTATTAAATCGCTTCCAAAACAATCATCTTTGTCGTGTTCCATTTATAAGTCATTCGTTATTAATAATAAAATTTTCACCGTCGTTTTAGTGAAACAACGTAATACTTCTAAAGACAGGAGACTTTTGACGTACGTAAAATTCCATCAAACGTTACAATTGAGTGTAACAACTGTAGAATTTTCTATCTCTCATTTAGTATTTAATATAATTATTTACGTGATTATTTGATACCGTGTGTTAAGTATTTACTTAAAAACACTGAGTCATCCTATGACGTATGTATATAATTGGATGTTTATATAGATATAAATATAATTTAGTTTCTGTTTAATGAATTCTTGTTTACAAAATGTTAAACTAAAACATTGTTGTTTTTGCAGATATACAGATATTTGTAAGAGAGAGAGAGAGAGAGAGAGATATATATATATATATATATTAATATATCGTCACCACGATCGACGATTTTCTTAAAGAATTAACAAAAATAAAAGATCGGAGAAAAATAACTGTCTTAAGAGTCAGTCATTACGTCCATTAATTTTTATTATTTCGATAATATTTTTTGAAATAAAACAATATTTTACTATAGATTTTTATAAAATCTCGACTTTTTTTAAACATAATCGAAAAAGTAAAATTAAAAATTTACGTACACTTCTTTCTTTAGTAGAACAATGTTAATTTTAAAGTCAGTTTATCCTTATTTCAATAAATTTATCATTTAAACGTAAAATGTAATTCATACCGTTATATCCGACGTAGACTTCAAACTCAGGAAATTTTCACTCTACAACTCAATAAGAATTTACATGTTTCGTTTTTACTTTCAAGAGTATTTATATGACTACCAAAATATTAAGTGTAAATGTCATTAAATAATACGAAAATTTATCGTACTGGAGAACAAAAAATAAAGTATACAAAGGATAGTTCACTACATACAGAAGGGATTTGTATATACTCACCTCCATTAAAAATTGCATGTCGATTTAAATGAATAATGATTTATAGGAAAGATTTTTACGTTTTTTTCATTTTTTTTTTTCTATTACTAATAGGAGAACCCTGAAATACCTTGAGAGTTTTTATGGTTGAGAATAACACGTGTAGTTAAATCCCTTTACAAAAATTAAAACTCTCCTATTTGTATAAGAAAAACTAGAGAAGACCTAGTATTTTATTTCTCAGACTGAAAGTGTGACTTTACAAACTGCTAAAGGTATCAGTAGAATATTATCTAAATATTTTGTGCATTTTTTCCCCAAGTCAAGTCAAGTCAGTGAGTCAGCACAGGCTGAGAAACATTGGGGTATTTAGCGTCGTGCGGTGCCGGAGGAACACGTAGTGGTAGAGGGCCTCAAGTGAGTCTGAGTGCAGGTAGCTCAGACACTACGGCAGGTCGGTAGAGTAGGAGCCAGCAGGGGAAGAGGAGGACGGGGGTTAGGGAGGGTCGTAGTCTCAAAAAAGGTCACTCAGTTGAGAAGAGGACTCCACCGGTTTCATAATCTCAAAGTCGAAATCGTAGTGAGGAAGGTTTCTTTAGGGTCCCAACTAGAGGAAGTCTTACCTGACCAACCTAGAGGAACGTCAGGTTCCCTGAGAGTTCTCAGAAGAGGTTGTGGTGTCAAGTTTTCGTAGTCAAGAAGTTACCAGTCGGAAGAAGTGTCAGGTTGAGAGTGTAGGTATGTACTGGTGTCCTTTTTGGTATCGGAACTGATCTACCTGGAATCAGCCGTTTCATTACAGAGACGAAAACTTATACGATAGATGCAACGAGTATTGAAAAGAAGGTTCCTCATTCGTAGAAAATTAAAGTACCGACGTCAGTGGTAGACGTCACTAAGACCTCGGGGGTTTTTATTTCAGACTATGACAGAGGTGACAAAGGGGTAGATAAAGGGTACCTCACTACCTTGGCCTACGGTACTAGAAGCAAATGACTTACAACTCGAAATCCGGTTGAAAAAGTGAGAGGAGAAAGTGAAAATAGTTCTCCGAAAAATCAAGGAGAAGTGAAAGACGGTATCCCACTACAGTAGACGTATAGACTCCAATAACTATAAAGAGGGTCGTTTGAACTAAGGTCGAACACAAAGAAGGGTAGGTCGCAAAGAGTACTACATGAGACGTATCTTCAATATGTTCGTCCCACTGTTATTTGTCGGAACTGCATGGGGAAAAGGATAAACCTTGGTCAGACAACAAGGTACAGGTCAAGATTGACAACTAAGGAGTGGCCGTATGTCTAAAGAGTTCTCCGTCCAGTCCAAAAGACCATAAGGGTAGAGAAAGTCTTAAAAGGTGTCAAATAACACTAGGTATGTCAGTTTCCGAAACCGTATCAGTTATTTCGTCTTTATCGACAAAAAGACCTCGAGAGAACGAAAAAGGTACTACGTCGCCTACAACCGTTAAACTAGAGACCAAGGAGACGGAAAAGATTTTGGTCGAACTTACAGTCCCTCAAGTGCCAAGTACATAACGACTTCGGACCGAACCTCTTAAAATTTTATGTTATAAGTGATGAAAACAAGAATCTACTTTACTCTCGTTGTTATGTCTTACTTCTAAATGAAACGTTGTCACAGGAAACTTATCTAAAATATTCTTGATGGTTCTACTTACTGAATGTCACATGATGACAATCACCCCTATCAAAAGATGGTAAAAGATGGTAAAGTATACACTGAGTAAAGGTCTTAGTCCAGAAGTACTATAAAAGTTATTAATAGGAGAAGTTTATTCTCTACTCTTTCTTGATGGACTTGTTTTTCAAATTCGTCTAAAATAAAAGTATTCTAAGTTTTTATATTAATATAACTTATATTAGTCTATTTTAACTAACACGAAATAAAGAACTAATTTTCGTACTTCACTATAAATAAACTAAGATATTAGAAATAATTATTGGATTACTAAGTCTAAACCTAATCATGGGGTTTCAATTAAATTTACTTTGAGTCGAAAGAAGAGGGTCCATGGTTGAGTGGTGTCGGTTAGTTTACCGAGTTCGGGTTGTGGATCCAGACCAGAAATAATTCTAAAGAGGTACGGGATCCACTAGTTCACTTTCGCTTACACTTTAACGAGTCAGGTCAGGTTGAGAAACACTGGGGTACATGATATGTCAGATACCTTAAGACGTCCAGTCTTATGACCTCAGTCATCGGAAAGGGAAGAGGTCCCCTAGAAGGGTTGGGTCCCTAACTTGGGTCCAGAGAGAGTAACGTCCACCTAAGAAATGATCGACTCGGTGTTCTCTTCGGGTGCCTATGACTTCACCCATCATTCGGTAGTCGTTCAAGACGACTAAAATTGTAGTTTTATATAGGACAGACAGGTGAAGATAAAGACGAGAGTGGTGGGATTAGGTTCGGTAGTTTAGGATCACAGTAGAACTTGGTAGACTTTATCGAGAGAAGGAGGAAAGGGACGAACAAAAAAATTTAGATTTCAATGAATTTGATTTGTCAGGGAGTAAAGAGGGTTGGAGATAAGGGACGGAGACTGTTGGTGGTTAGATAAGAGACATAGGTACTCGACCCAATAGATAAATAAATAAATAAAAATTCTAAAGTGTATATTGTTCTAGTAAAGTAAATCGTGTTACGGATGTACCAGGGTACGATGACAAAAACAAAGAAAAATTAAACAAAGGTCCTACCGTAAGAGTTTACAACTTCTCTAGTATGTTAAAGGGACGAAATTTAGGAAGTCATCGAGTGAGTCTCGTTAGTGTAAATCTTATTTTAGATTCGGTGTCAGTAGAGAAAATACAAGGAGGAGAGAGATCGGGTAACGAGAGACGGAGACTTTTCAACCTGAAACATCAAGGATAATGAGTCTAGTCAGACAGTCCAACCAAATAAAGAAAAGGAGTCAAGAACAAAGTAGTGTTATTTTAAAAACTCACTACTTGATTTGTCACATCTTGTTGTCAGTTCAATATCGAGTCAAGTAGAGTTCATCTGTCTGTCTAGAACATTATCAGTCTATGATGGTTTCCTCAGGAGGTGTATGAAGGATAGATAAGGAGAACCGAAGGGGGTAAATATGCAAGTCATAGGAGGAAAACCAATACGGGTCACGTTTCATCTCGAACAACAAACAAACCAGAGCGTCAGTACAGACTGAGAAACCCTAGGGTACCTGACATCCGACGGTCCGAGGAGACACGTACCTTAAAAGGGTCGTTCTAATGACCTCACCCAACAGTAAAGGAGGAGGTCCCATATAAAGGTTGGGTCCCATATAAAGTTTGGACTCAGAGGATGAACCGTCCGTCTCAGAAATGGTGACTCGGTGGTCCCTTCGGGTTATATATATATGGATTTGAGGACTTTGTATGTAGGAACCGATGTCACCTGACTACCGGACAGACTTGATCGGTGGGACTAGGACACGAAAAAAAAAAAAAAAAAAAAAAGAAGTGGTCAGTACTTTAACAGTCGGGTCTAATAGAAGTTGTCAAAACAGTAGGAATTCGTCCTCTTTTTAAGTCTCTGTTCTGTCTGTAGTAAAAGAAAAAAAAAGTGGTCAAATGACACCAGAGAGAAATGAACAGTAAATTTAAAGATACCAAAATCAATGGGAATCGGTTGACGTCAGACTTTTTATAATTTGACTTTTAATATCTTTATTCGTTAAGTACTTAAAACTTAACACATGGTAAGATTCATTACACTACTGTAGAGTACGATAAGGTGAGACAGAAAGGACCCCAGGAGTTGATAGTTGTTACAGGACTGAGTTACTAGGTTCTAGTGTACTTCGTCTATCAAGAAGACCACACACTAGTCTTCCAGCCATCATCGGATTACGATGGACTATTACGGATGTAGTAAGTGGATTGTAGAAGAGTAGTACATTCACAAAATGGTAGAGTGTGCTAGTGTTCATCCCACTTAATTCATTTTATTTTATAAAATTCTCTCTCTATTTCTCTGGTGTAAGTGTTTCGAAAATAGTGTCATATAACCATATTAACGAGATTAAATAATAACTAACAACAACAAGTAGAAAATGACAAGGATTAAATATTTAATTTGAAAGAACATCAATATATACATATCCTTTTTTTTTTTGTGACATACATTCAAAGGTATGATTTACACCAAAGTCCATAGGTGACCCCAGAACTTTGACGTATCTTTTTCCCCAGTTGACATATGTTGTTTACGAAGTCAGTTAGTCAAGTCAACGAGTCAGCACAGACTGAGAAACACTGGAGTACCTGACGTCGTTGGGTCCAAAGGGACAAGCAGTGGTTGAGAGCCTCGAACGAGTTTGAGTGGAGGTAACTCAGACCCTACGGTAGGTTGGTACAGTAGGAGACACTAAGGGAAGAGGAGGACAGGAGTTATAAAGGGTCGTACTCCTAGAAAAGGTTACTCAGTCGAGAAGTGTAGTCCACCGTTTTTATAACCTCAAAGTCGAAGTCGTAGTCAGGAAGGTACGTATAAGTCCTGACTAAAGGAAATCCTATCTGACCAAACTAGAACTTCAGGTTCCCGGAGAGTTCTCATAAGAGGTTGTGGTGTCAAGTTTTCATAGTTAAGAAACCACGAGTCAAAAGCAATACCGGGTTTCGAGTGTAGGATACCTTTTTGGCATCCGTTTTTTTCTGATCTGCTTGAAAAAAGTCGTTTCAGTTCAGAGACGAAAAATTATACGACGGATCCAACCAGTATCCAAAAGAAGGTTCCTCAGAAAATTAAAGTACCGATCCTGCACTAATTGTGTACACGATACACTACAACACACTACATGATGTACTTAGACACCTAGCACTTGTCTGAAGATTCTCGACCACTTATCTCTTCTGGGTCCACTTCAAAAGTACTGGTATTTGAAATCTAAAGTTCGTATTACCTATAAATTAAAATGTTTTTTTATTAGGTTTCACCTAAATTTTAAATTCTTCGGGATAAAAAATTACTATAAAATGTGTTTTTCACGATATAGAACATTAATCAAACTTAAGTTAATCAAATTCGATAATTATTCATTTAAAAATGTACTACTTAGTGTACAACGAGTAGTTCTTTTCTTTTTATTTATCATGATTCCTGTCCAATGAAGTAAAAAGAAAACCCACCTAATAAATATAAATATAAAAGTAGTTATATGTGTGATTCTGTATGTCTTACACACATTACATTAAAATGTCTCAGATAAAATTGTATAGACACCTCTTGTTAAACAGAAATTATTCTCTTCTTAATAACAATTACTCTAAATTTCGTTTTTTTTTTTTTATAACATTCATCTCTCACGATAGTCTGAAATGGAAGGTAGGTATAGTATAGGAGATTTTTTGATATTGTAGTAGGGATCTCGGTGGGAGGTGAGGAAAGACGACGTGTAAAAGTAGACGTAGAAGTATGACAAAAATTGAATTCTTTATTAACGGGAATCTAAACAATTTATAAAGTGAGATGATGATACAAAACAGTATGAAATATAGAAGATCTTGGTTTTCTAATAAATAAAATTTAAATAAATATAACACAAGATTAGAATGTATATATACGTATAAAGTGTCTAAAAAGATTACATCGTGAGTATAACATCAAATAAAGATAACTTAAACATTTTAATGGTTCTACACCTCTAAAAAACAACTCATATTAAATTAATAGTAAATAGAGTAATGTATAACATAAAAATACATCATACTCTTATATATTTAATAAAATATATAAATAATCAATTTTACCGTAAAATATAACTCAACCAAATAAGAATTACGGGTCAATCTTCTGTTAACGATTTATACCAGATAACTGTAAACTTTTTGTACATGTATAAAACCACTATTATTTCAATAGTTATAGTTATGTATATATAAAATTTATCTAAACATAATATACATGGATTCATATAGGTATAATAAATGGTATAGTTTATACCTTATAAATGAAAACGATAACATATCTCACGACAACGTGTTCAAAATACACCTCGTAATAGGTAATTAAAACGGAACGATCTAAATTCATTCTGGGTGTGTGATACTAAGAAAACGGAGGGAAGAGAACAGGGTACTCATACATAGTTGTTTTGTCTGCGACCCGTGGATCTTCTACGTCAAACCCGGTGTGTGACATCAGTAAGGACGACGTCACATGACCTGGAGGTCCGAAATGGGACCTCAATATCCGTCCGTAATCGAGAAGGTTCTGTTGACTCGGAAATAACCGGAAATAGTAGTAAGAAGGTAGGTGGAAATTAAGTTTGATTCAATTGTTTCGTTTTTAGAACATAAAAGACTCTATAAAATAAAACGACTTCCTCGAATACGTAAAGAACAATAATTGTCAAAAGTCTCAGTTCGACTAGTGTAGATTACGTATAAAAGGTTTTAAAAACATTCTGATTCCACAACAAAACCAGGAAAAGATCACGATCACGAAGAAATCCCTAAAAGATTGTACACGTAAGGAAGAAGGTAAGATTACCTTTCAACTAAACCTTTACTCCATCGACATACGAAAGGTAGTCGGTTAGTCTGGACGTAGTTTCCACAGTTTAGGATACCCTTTAAAAACCAATGTTCTATTAGATAGAGGAGTACACCAGGAGGTTCAGGAATGTCCTTGATAGGAGAAACTATAGTAGGTGGCGATTAGAACCCCAAGGGACCATGAAGTCACTATTTCTTAGGTGGATAGTTACGTCCTCAACGTCTTCTGTTCACAAACTAGGGACCCAGACCTTCTAGGTGACCTCCTCCTCACCGTTGGGTGAGATCATAAGAACGGACCTTCTTAGGTTACCTGTCTCCTTGGACTGTCCGATATCAGGTATCCCACTGTCTCTCAGTCTGTGTGGACTTCACTGAGTCGTGTTCGTGGGTCCTCGCGTGGTTATTAGAGTAACTACGAAGTGGGACGAGAAGATTACTATCTCTGTGACCGGAAGGTGAGTGAGGGTCGTCGAGAGATCCGATACTTAACCGAGGGGAGGTGTACTTTGCGACAATTGACGATACACGTAACGAATAGAAGTTGAAAGACACCTGAATGGTGAAGAGTCAAAGTGTCATTCCGAATGTGACTTGGGTGTTAGGTGGAGGTGGTTATCAGACCGAGTGAATGCTAGTTATACCCTGTGTTTACGATCTTTGAATTTCATCAAAAGTCCTCCTTTTTAAGGACCTCTATCTGAAATCATTCGACTTTTTATTACTTTCATTATATCAAGATTTTTTAGACTATTATAAAGGTTTTTAGGATTAGACGGTATTTTAAAAAGTTAATCTTGACGTTCCAAAATTCACATTTCTGTACTAGTCTGATATGTATTTTATATCACTAAAATAAATAAACTTTTATGATCTTTCTCTTCTTCCTTTCATAATTTATACCACCTTTTATTTTATGTATAAGGTGAACAAACTTGTGTACATATACTATTCTGTTTCTACGTTGCACATACACCTCTCTCGTCCTAAATATATTTACGTCGTTCAATATAACGATTGATAGTGTCTATCCGTCTCAGATAGTATATATGTTCAACTTCTTCGTTTGGGTTCAAGTATAGTACGTCCCTTCGTAGGTATAAAAATAGAAATAATTATTTAATATAACTAAATTTAATGAAGTAAAGTCTGTTTTATAGAGGTCAATATTGTCTTTGTACCTGAAATTCCTTTTGTTTTTGTGTATAAAAAGTTGGATCAAAAATTCGTTCTTGTATTGACTAAGATTGAAGAAGAAGTACTCTATAGTGAAATAAACTGTTTACCACGTCTATTTTACCGAACTAGTCTAAAGATCTGAAGGTTTCTCTCAATCATGACATTCTTTCGATATTTGAGACGTAACGTACAATCGTCAAGTTTATAATGAAACTTAATGTTGTAAAAGTTTTCGACTGTTTTTAGATTATGTCAAAGAAACTTGATTTCAGTAAGATCAATAAGAGTGGTTATAAAGGACCTCCCGTCTGCTACATCACACCAATTTTAAAAACCTGGTTCCTGTATTACTAAGGAGGGACCGTAAGTTCATAATTTGTAATTAATATCTTTCACTAATAGGAACAGTGGAACGGACTTCATTACTAGAAGACAAAATGTCTCGATAGTTTTTGGACGACACAGTCTTTACTCATACTAAAGTTCAATAAAAGTTCGTATGTTTACATTCCAGAACTAAGTCTAGTATGTGAAACCTTTAGTGACTTTTGTACGTTTCGATTAAATGTTTAAAATACGGTGTACAAAATATAAACTGTATTTTTATTCGTAAATAGAAAATCTACAAAATATAGTAGATCCCAATAAAATCTGTTATAGGTTCGTTCATTTTGGTGTTCGTTCATTTTGGTGACCACACTCAGATCCTTCCTTTTTTTTTTTTTTTATTGATTTAATGAAAATTTAGTAAGTTCGTTTCCTTTTTTCTTAGGAAGTTTAATGAATTCTTCCGAGTACTATTTGTCTACATCCTTTATATTGTTTTGTGTCTATATGATACAAAATATTTAAATAAAGGGACAAACACTTGGTAACTGATTACTTTCATTACAAATGTATATCAGTGTAAATTGTCAAAATTTCGTTCACACATTTCCAAAAACTGAACGTTTATTTTGACGAAGTTTGATAAAAACCTGTACGTTAACCATACCGCAAAGTTAAAAATAGAGCAAAAAGAAAGTTGTAAATTAATAAAACGTTATAAGATATCTATAAAAGTACTAAAACAATTTTAATATAAATTCATAAAAAGTTTTATAAGGGACCCTCTTTTTTTTCCGTTTATATTAAAATTATTTTTGTTATTTATATATTAGTAAAGAACGATACTTCTTCATTAAAACGGAAGTGGGAGTCTTTTTTATAAAAAATTTTACAGTGTCAATTCTAACATGTACATACCAACTTGTGTCCTTAATTCACTAGATCTTCATTATGTAACGACTCAACACCTTACTACTCCTTGATAGTTCCCTTTTTATTTGTACGTTTAAGAGGTGTTAGGAAGTAAAAAAATTAGAAAGTTTACCTTTATTTTACATTCTATGCTTTTAAATCTCAGTAACTGTCCATAAAAAGAAAAAAGAAACTCTTTTATGAACAAAAGTACCAAGTTTACTTTCGAGTTCTCTTAATCATGTTTGTTCTTTGCAAGGAAAACTTTGTTCTGTTAATTAGTCCTTTAACAAAGAAAAAACTATTTGCTCAGGTAAATTAACTTTCAGGTAGAAAACTTCACTTGTAACGGCATATCATATGTGTTTACTCCTGCACCAAGTCTGCCATTTCGTCCATTTCACAGACGGATGTTACACCCTCTGGACCCAAGTTAGGTACCCAGCCCTTCTAGAAGACCTCTTCCTTTACAGTTGGGTGAGGTCATAAGAACGGACCTTTTAGGGTACCTACCTCCTCATACCATCCGATGTCAAGTACCCCAACGTTTCTCAACCTGTACTGACTCGCTGGAGTGAGTAAGTGAGTGAGTATGTGTTTACTACGATATTTCAATTCTGAGAAGTCTCTTTTTCAAATAGGACCTAATAGACCCACCCGTGAATTACATAAGTATACACAGGAATATTCTTTCTCCGTGTTCCCTAAAATCTTAGTAATGTGTTTTCTCTTATGTACCTGAAGGGACCAACATGTCATATATTTTAAGACGGACGGTCACATCACCTGTACCTAAGTTAGAGGCTAGACCCTTCTAAGGTGTACTGAGTCCCGTTGTTTCGGGTACAGGGTACTGATGACTCGGGAGTACAGATCTCAGAGACGAGACGTTGTTCTCTTGTGTGACGTCACTCTTCACGTACGTGGTGTCGTTTCTCATCGGGGAAGAGTGATGTTGGTTTCTTTCAGGGTGGTGTCGTTGTTCCCGGGTCGGGTTGGTTTTCCGTTTATAATAGGAGGTTAACTTTTTTTTTTTTTTTTTTCCACTCCCTTCTTTTTGTTTCAAGTCCTATATTATTTATGTTTTAAATTAGAAATTTAATTAAAGGAAAAACAACATGGTCGATTTCAGTTACTTTTATTCGTACATAAGGTAATACAGTTTCTTTCTTTTCTGTGTATCTTCTGCTCTAATGTCTCCCTGGTCCTTTTGTCTCCTGTACTCCAGTTGGGTTTGACCTCTTCACTCCTTACCTTGGAGGGGATCTCTGACGTCCGGACGATTGTACCACTAAAACATGAAGACTAGAAGTCTTGAAACTCTCTCCTATAAAAATAATACGATTCGACGAATTACCATCACTAAAAAAAAAAAAAAATTACCGTCCGGACCCTTTGACTAAGTCTAAAACCATGGTCTTCTCCCAACGATGACATACTGTTTATAGACTTTTATACCTTCACTGAAACCTTAATCTATTCTCCAGTCCCTAGTTTTTCTTCACTTCTCATAACAGGTAATTACAAATAGTAGACTCCCCTACAAACATGACAGTATTTGTTTTACAACGATTTTATACTTACCTTTCAGAGAAAACCATAAACCATCTTTGAGTTTTCCTTTACTCTTTGTACGATAACCTTTACCTTCCTTTCCACCAGGAACAGTATACCTCCATCTTTTGAATGGACTTAACACAGGAGATAAACATCCCTTTTGTCTTGAACATTCACTACTTGAATCTACAAATTGACTCTGTTAAAGGTCGGTTGTTAATGTCACGTCGGACCAAATAATAACGACACATACCATTTTTAAACCCGAGAGGACCACCGAGTCTATAGACGGACGTTACGTCCTTTGAGTCGAAGTTAGGGACCCCCCACTTCTAAGGGACCTCTCCCCTATGGGTGAGGTCATAGGGACGGACCTTGTAAAGTATCTGTTTCCTCGGACCGTCCGATGTCAGGTCACCCAGTGTTCCTCTGTACTGACTCACTGATTCGTGTCGTGTCGTGATGTCATGGTGAGGTTTTCCGTCATACTTTCTGAGATTCCTGTCTTGGGACCCAGATCTCACCACTCGATGTCCGACTCTCTTGGTTTAGTGTCCTGTTCTACCATCTCGGCGTTCTGAATGACCGGATAAGGGTCCTGACCCTCGGATCACTTAAACAAACGACGTAAAAACTTTATCCAACCTTGAACATTTAGAAGAGAGGGAAAGTAAAAACGAAAACTTTGTCTTTACAGACATTGATAATATTGTCCAGATAAGTGGTAACATAAAGTTCTTATGTATTAAATAAAAGATCAAGTACCCCAGTTTTTTCCTCGCTTGAAAAAGGGGTTCTTCTTATTATTCGTCTCAGAGTGAGTATGGATGAAATCTACTAAATCTACAACTCTAAACTCTGAAAATTTATCTACTATAAATCTACCGTAATATTCTAACTTATCTACAACACGAGTAAACTCTGAAACCCAGGAACCCCACCTCATTTATATAAAACGTACACACTATCTGCACTTAGAATACCTCAGTTTTACTGGCTGACACCATCCTTTTTTCATGACGGGGAGGAGCTAGAAAACGTAGGATTAAAGGTCTTTGACTTATAATGGAATATATCGTTTTATTACTTATAATTGAATGTATAGTTCCCTACACTAAAACAATTTCTATAAATTGTCTCCTCGAATAGAACCTAATAGGGGTGGGGTACCCGTCATATAAGTTAGTTTCCACAAAAATGTTCTCTCTTCGTCTCCCTTAAAACTCTACTGTGTATTTCTTCTGTCCCTTCTCCTCCTCCGTTACCCTACTGTCTCCGTCTCCTACCCGATTACACCGGTGTTCGGTTTCCCACGGACGTCGGAAATCTCGACCTCCTCTTATCCTTGTCTAAAAGAACTTTCGGAGACTTCACTATACGGTAGGGTAACTGTAGAACCAGAGACCGGAAATTTGATACTCTCCTGTATAGAGACAACAGTACTCGGTGTTAAAACATATTAAACAATTCCGTGAGGATCTTTTGACTACATCTAAAACAACGAAATTTACGGATTCCCGTGTCGATCTGTTCACCCTTTAAACATCCCATCCGGTGACCCTGCAAACTTGATCTTTAAATTCCCGTATCCACCTACGACATCAGTTGTTCACCTAAAGAAAGAGGGTCTTTAGAGTTGAGACGAGAATTCCGGAAAGTATTCTAACTTAGTCTAGACGTTCTAATAACTCCTATGAGAGATGATGAATTTAAGTGAACTAACGTCTATAATTAGTGTAAACGTTTCTTAGAAATACTGTTGTGGATTCATTCAAAAACAAACAAATTGACCCACGATACCCATGATACGGTTCGATTCTTGGTAGTTGGACTGGTAGTGTATCTTGTCCATATTCGTCTTTCTCCTATAATGTCTACCTGTTACAAGTTACAAGTTCTTAAATCCTTACGACCTTTATATTTACTTTCACAAAGAAGTATTTTGAGTTCCCTTTTCCTCATCCCATTAAGACATTCTTCATTGTCTTCTTCGTATGACATCTTTCCCACGGATTTCATATAAAACTACCGAAATAGGTAAAGATAGAGTTCGAAACCACCGGAGGATGTTTCTTCGTATATCAAACTCACACACTCTCTATTTAATATCACCACCAGACGTCCTTCGTATACGTTTTTTTAAATTAATAAAATTAAAGTGTCTTCCTTTCATACGTTTACCTTGGATCTTTTTCGTAGCTGTTTACTTTCAAATGTGTTTCAAGACTGAATGATATACCTTACCATTTTTACTTCTTACTCACTCCTACGTGAATAATGATCTCTTTACAAAAAAGGTCAACAAAAATTTTGTACCTATTTCGTCTCTCTGATACTTGAAGAAGTCACAAATAACCGTCACAACGTAAGTCACAATAGTACCCCGAGAGAATGTTCGCAATATAATAAATTATTACCAACTATCCATCTTTTCCCTTCAAAAGGAAATGAGAACGACGTGGTAAAACGTTATATGGACTTTATGTTTATAGGTCTTTGTTCACTCCTATCAAGTAAATGCCACAGCATAAAACGGAAATTGCGTTGTATATATTTTGTCCCTTTCCGTTCTTTGGGATTTTATTCTAGTCTACGGAACTAATTATTACTGAGTGGTTGTCTTATAAAATTAAAACATGAGACAGAAACAAATTATGGGACTCTAAAATTATTGTTGGGTGTTGTTGTGTACTATCACTCTGAATCCTACTTATCTTTGTGCTAAATAAAACATCTTATATTCTTCACACTAATACTTTCTGTTTCCCCCTTTTTTTTTTTTTTTTTTTTGACGTACTACGGGACTGTTCTCATCTTACGACTTNTAGGTCTTTGTTCACTCCTATCAAGTAAATGCCACAGCATAAAACGGAAATTGCGTTGTATATATTTTGTCCCTTTCCGTTCTTTGGGATTTTATTCTAGTCTACGGAACTAATTATTACTGAGTGGTTGTCTTATAAAATTAAAACATGAGACAGAAACAAATTATGGGACTCTAAAATTTTTGTTGGGTGTTGTTGTGTACTATCACTCTGAATCCTACTTATCTTTGTGTTAAATAAAACATCTTATATTCTTCACACTAATACTTTCTGTTTCCCTTTTTTTTTTTTTTTTTTTTGGACGTACTACGGGACTGTTCTCATCTAACGACTTTGTCAAGTTCAAGTCCTCTCTGATGTTTACTTTTGATCTTTACTTTCGACTCTTATATCTCTGAATAATAGAATTTTAAGACAAAAGGTTATACAGAGAACTTTAATGGCATTTCACATACATGTGAGTCAAGTTTGATGACTGTGTCTCCTATCGTCCACCCCTTAAGTTCGTTTTACGTTTCTTCCTTGTTTAATTTATCTGGGTAAATCTGTTCTCCGTCTTTCTGCCCGTCTAAAAACTCAATTCCTCCGTTAACGTTTACTCGGATCGTTTTCTCAAACTTACCTTGTCCCGAAACGAAATAAAGGAAGGAAAAAATCTTCCCTCGGTTTGAGTAGACCTCCTTCCTCTAGATTGTTTCAAGACTCTCCGTTGTGCTAAAAGATGTTGAACTACAGATGGAAAGAGGGGTTGGGGGAAATAAAAATTTGACTCATCATCTGACCTCAGGAGTTCCTCCTTGTTCCTACTGAGGACTGTCAGGTGTCCTATGAAAGAACGGAAGGGAAAGAGGGATATGTGGTATTAGTGACTGAAGTACCTTCCCTCTGTAGATAGGGAAGCGAAACTAACTTAGGGTGAGACTGGGTAGTATTCAATTGATCCGTGTGGTTCTTCTTCGTCTCCGAAAGGTTTAAAGACAGACTGAGGTGGGAGTTACCCTGGGTTCTAAGACATGACGAGAGAGACTTTAATAAAGGGTTCCCTTAATTAGTTTGAATACATTTTATATGATTCATTCGTTTCTCTTATCGATGGATACGATGAAATCTCTATGTATCTATAATGGACACTACCTATCCATGAGACGTTTTTTCCACGAAACTTCTGTGTCGAGTCATTTAATTTGTAATTTTATTGTACTTTCATGTCAAAAGGTCGTCTTTAACTGTGAGGTTAAACGTGAATTACTTTACTCGAGGTACTTCCGTCTATATTTCTTGATGGACTCCGTATTTAGGAAAACTATGATCTTCGTGACTTTCCTTACACACTTAACAGAACGGATCCTGAACGACCGGTGAGGACCATAGTAAAATTACCCATTTCCACTGTGAAACACCCGATGTCTAGGTCGATCCTAGGTTTAGACAGACCACGTTGAAACAATCACAGATGTCGATACAGTACAGTAATTTACGAAGGTGTCTGCTACTGGTATTAGGAAATGTTTGAGTCTTTGGTAAAGTGTCCGTAACACTAATTAACCGTCGATTGTTCTAAGAACTGATCAAATGTGTACACCCATTGATCGGTGTCTAGTTTTCGTTCCAATACTGTGTTATTGTCAACAGTTTTAATTACAGTCGTGTAGGACTTGTAAGAAGTTTTGTCTAGTGAAAAGTGGATTTATAAGTTCTTTACAATCACAGACTAGTTTTTGAGAACTATGTAATATGACTCCACTTTTCATTTTACTAAAACTTCTCCAAGAAAAGACAAGAAGTACGAGTGAGAGGGGAAACAAACTGTGTAAACTGTGATTCACAGACGGAACAAGACCTTAAACAAGATCTCGGACCGTTACGTCGTTAATTCTGTTCTGTTTTTAGGAAGTAGATTTCTTCCAATATAAGATAAAGTACACTCTATTACACGTTTTATTTACAATATAACATATAGGTTTCTACTATGTACAATGTACGATATATCTCGTGTTGGTTCGTTCCTTCACCCATTATTAACGTAAAGGTTTTTAACGGTATATTTTATACCAGTTACGGAGTTTAAACTTTTTGTGTTAAATTACAAACCTATCTATCAAGAAGTGATATAATTTTAGTTTGGAATGTAGACAACAGATTAGATAGTGGAAATAAATTTCTTGTAGTTTGGTGTTTCCGTAGTAGATGAGACCTTCGATAGACCCGGTGTCTGATTAAACAGATACTCTAGAGAATGTGTCAAGATTATGATCTGAGTTTTGTAGTTGTCTAAACACGTTCCTTTTGGAATCCAGACGGAATTCACGGTTAACTCTTAGGATAGGGATCTATCAGTCGAACAAAATCCAGTAGACTGTGATTTTCATTTCTTGTTAGAATCTCTTTTTATAGTAGATAACTTCTGATTAACAACAAGGTCCAATTTACCCCAAAACGAATTATAAAAATAACACAGAATCGTCTGAAAAAAACAAACAAACAAACTAATAAAACAAGACAAGACAAATACACGTCCAACATGTTAAAGGATGAGATATCCAATCCAATCCGATTGGATGAGATATCCAATTGGGATGACATCTCCAATTTTCATAAAGTCCTTTGAATGTAGGAATATTATCTTTAAAGAAGACGATATACGGTATACTAAAGGTAAAATGTGTATTCAGGAGGTTTACAGTTTCGACAGGAACTTTACGTCCCGTAGAATAATAATCTCTGTGTAGGTCGATTGAGGTCACAACCTCTCATTAATATGGCACAGAGAGGCATTGATAAGATACAGGTTTAGTAGGAAAGGACCTTCTTACGTCAAATTTACTTGTAACAACCGGTGAGACTTTTATTACAAAGTATTTTTATCTGTCACATTTTTTAGGGTGGAGAAAACAAAGTCTACGTCAGAACCCTTACCACGGTACTTTGTTTATAAAACTAGACACAAACTAAAGTTCACCCAAAACATAATAATGACAAACGAAAAATTGAATAAAAAAAGAGGTTTTTACATTTATTTTGAAAGGAATACGAACTTCGTGGAGAGAAGTTCTTCCTCTCGTTGATATAGTTATCTATTCGATTTCAAGTATTAAAACCCTTGGACTAGAAATTTTAGTAACGGAATGGAAGAGACAAAGTTGGGAGTTACCGTTGTTTGACTACTTTTATTTTGACTAATTCACATGACTATAACTCTCTTGAAAGTACATAAATACGATAAGTTTAAAAATAAAATGTTGTGTTTACATTTCAATATTAGTAATGTTAAAGATCGTGTAATTAAATTTTCACGTGATTTTCTGATTTACAAAATTTTTACGGTAAGTCAAGTCAAGTCAACGTATCAATACAGACTGAGAAACACTAGGGAACCTGACGTTGTGCGGTCATAAGGGACATGTAGTGGTTGAGGACCTCAAATGAGTTTGAGTCCAGGTAACGCAGCCACTAGGGTAGGTTAGTAGAATAGAAGACAACAGGGGAAGAGGAGGACGGAAGTTAGAAAGGGTCGTAGTCCCAGAAAAGATCACTCAGTCAAGAAGATTAGTCCACCGGTTTCATAATCTCACAGTCGAAGTCGTAGTCAGGAGGTTACTTATAAGTCCTGACTAAAGGAAATACTACCTGACTAACCCAGAGGAACGTCAGGTTTCCTGAGAGTTCTCAGAAGAGGTTATGGTGTCAAGTTTTCGTAGTTAAGAAGTGGAAAGTCGAAACAAATATCAGGTTGAGAGCGTAGGTATGTGATGATGACCTTTTTGGTATCCAAACTGATCTACCCGGAAACAACCATTTCATTACAGAGACGAAGAATTATACGACAGATCCAACCAGTACCGTAATCTTATCAAAATTAAAAAAATCTATAACAGATAACCAATTTTAACACCTTTATTTTGTTAGTACGTTTCGTATATAACAAAATGTGATTCCGAACTCTATTCTATAATATCACTTATAAGTCAAATCTGTTCGTCTCGAAGGTAAATAAAGACCTGACATTAACATATAGTGTTATTCAACATTAATAGTGTTTTTAAACAAATTTTTATATTACTTTGATAAAAGAGGAAACAAGAGTTTTGCCTCTTAATTTACGATGTGTCACCAATTCACATCTATCGACTCCAATATAGACTTATCAACTTAGAACCGAATACTAATTAACTCTTTTTATACCCCACCGTAACTCCTTCTTTACTAATAATGTCTTTTTAGAAAACTTAGTTTTAAAAACTCACATTTCATTCCTCTTAAATTGAACATATTGTAAGAACGGAAAGTTTTGAACTATTTTAGTATGTTTTTGTGAAGATACACTTTATATTTACATAAAGTTTTCTAACCGCCTAAAAGAAATTTTAAGACACACCTACGAATAAAAACACGTGCATTTTGAAACTCTCGTCTAAATGGGTTCATCAACAAATCAGAAAATTTGTTCGTTTTAAGTAAAGTTTATATAAATTAGTAACGGTTTACAAACTTATCAAATATATAATTCTTTATGACATTTATTGTGGAGACCCAGGAGAGACCAACAATCCGATATAGGTTAAAGGAACCAGGTCAAAAAAAAAAACAAACAAACAAAACAAAAAAAAATCTCTAACATAACGAATGTTTAAGTGGTATTTTTTTAATGAAGTTGGTATACGGAAACTCTTGTGTGTCGGAAACAGAGACCTCTGGATCTTGTGTTAGATTAATAAAAACAGAGGTGTTGATTTTCATTTTTCCTATATATACAAACAAAGGATAAATTATAGAGTTTTCTAATGCTAGAAGGAACAAGCTGTAATCACTACTACGAATTGACCATTTGACATATAAGTTTAACGTCTCTTATTCGTTAATAGACCTATTGTCTTCGTTACCCAAAAGAAAAAGAGTTAAAATACTTGTATGTTTACTTTCGTTCAAAGATACTATACTCAATGGTGTGATCTTCAGTGTAAGAAGTTAATAGAGACGAGTAATAAACGAACCATAATACAATTAATTATCGGAGTACTATTAAAAAACCACTTAACATTATTATATCGAAGTGGTCTACGCCCCTCAAGGAAATTAAGAAGAGGCAGAGTAGTGCAAGAAAAGACACACGTGTCCTGAAAGTGACCGAGAAATTACAACTGACTCTTAGAGGGGATCATCTTAATAAGGGACTCCCTCTTAAATTAGGGACTGATAAAGATAACTCGTCGTACGAAGGACTGAGTAAAGATAAGTTCTCTCTTGAAGGACCTACCTTCACAAGTACCAAGAAAATTGACCTCTAATTGAGGGACTGACCTCGTCTTCATAAGGTAAGAAAACACTCCAAAAAAGATTAGAAAGAAGGAGGAATAGATGTCTAACGAAACTCGTTCAGGACGTCGAAGAGTTGTACTTGACATCCTCTGTGACTCTGTCTCTACCGAAAAAGGAAGGACCGAGGAAAGAGATAGATTATGGTGAAAGAGTATCAATTGCGTGTCCATGACCTACGGAAAGAAGGTAGAAAGTCGTCTGTTATACAGTTGTGGTACTGTGATTAAGACAAGGTTTGGAAGTTTTGTAGTTCCTGTCAAATATCAACGTATCTAGTGAAAACCTGAGGACGTTAGAGGGTTTCGAAGGTACAAAGTTCTCGGGAACTTAAAGTCCCTGGGTCTTTGTGGATGTTTATTTTCGGACGAAAAAATAAAAAAATTGAACTATACTACTATGTTCGTTCGTTTTTGAACAAGAGGGATAGTTTATAGTTCATCCGGGAAGGTGTTGGATGTATTCGGAATAGACTTCAACGGATCAGTGAATTTCCGGTGTAGTCAGAAGGAGGTTACGAGAAAAGGAGAGTTTAGACTGTAAGCATGGGTGTCGTAAAAGGGAGAACGAGGACGTTTACTCTGAGACAGAGGGGGTGGAAAACATGTATTACTCGAAATGTAACAGAGTTATGATAACAAAAAGAAGGGGAGTGTGTTCGACAAGGAAGAAATTATTAAGGGGGTAGGTAAGTTTTCGGGACCTGTGATACCGTAGAGAAGTGAATTCAGTATCGTGTTAGAGTGTCAGGACTAAATTAACGACCAATACACGAGAGAAAGAAAATCTTCATAGTCCCCTGGGTTTAAGCACTAACAAATAGTGATCTCTCAGGAAAGTCTGAAGAGATGACTGAGTCTACTATGTTAAACGGACGTCAAGTCCTCTGGACCTAAGTCAGGGACTCAGTTCTTCTTTGGGACTTCTTCCTTTGTCGTTGGGTGAGGTCATAAAAACGGACCTCTCAAAGTACCTGTCTCCTCGGACCTCCCGATGTCAGGTAACCCACCGTTTCTCAGTCTGTGTTGACCCGTTGATTGTCAAAGTGAAGTGAATGAAAATGTACCTCCTGGGCAATCGAAAGGTGGGAGCCGAAGTTTTCCTTGAAGAAAGTAGTAGTTGTGAAAAGTTTTTTCATTTAGATAAGAAGGTGGTCTTGTATTTACTCCCGACAAAGTATCCGGAGTATAAACGTAAGTGTACATGAAAGGTGTTTACGTTTATGGATAGTAGAAAAGTATCTAAGTTCCCATGGATAGGGAACGAAATAATAAACTTAGTTGTCTGGTTTACCAAGGTTTGTATTAAAATGGATCATACGAACCCTGACCGTAGGATATTCGTTATTAACCAGTAAAAGGAGAAGGGTTGACTTATCCCGTAGAGATAGTTTTATCAGGTATACTTATGATTCTACGTTTAAGTACTTTGTTGATAAAGACAGTGGTACATCTCGGGGTTTACTCTGTATGAAATACACAACGTCGAAACGATAACTATAGATAACAGACTAAATTGACCTGGAACAACAGATCGATTAAATTAATTGGGAGTGATTTAAAAATCGGTCTAACGAAAGAAAAGAGAGGAATTTGTGAGATAATGGCGACTAAATTAAAAAGTCCGTGGTCTACTTAGGTTTTCAGTTGATTTTGTACAATATCGTTCGAATCCATGTCTTAAGATCGAGACCTGGAAGGTAACAGTGGTCAGAAAGTTCTTCTCTCACCTTTATTCCCTCCTATTACTGATGTATCCGTTTTCGTCTTTATTTTACTTACTTAGGTACAATATAAATCTTTATAATTTTAATTCTTTTATAGAGAGGAACATAGTAATTATTTGGATAAAATTCACCTGTATCCTATTCTGACGTTTTTAGTGAAGGAAGGTATTTTATCACCATTTAGAAACATGAAATTTCCTACGTTTTCAAAATCAACTTTAAGTCTATTATAAAACAAAAGTAGAAGATATTGTCTTCATAATAATTGAGTACTTCTCTTAAAATTTCAAAGAATATAAACATTTAAATTACAAAATAAAGAGATTGTACAAATACTAAAAAAATCTTATGAAATGAGAACAATTCCCCTTAAGTTAATACAAACTCACTGAAAATAAACTTCCGATATAGAATTCAAAATATCACTCTTAATTATTTGGATTCTCTAAAGTATATTTTATAAACTTAAAAGTCGTTTTAACGATCATATTTCGTAAAAACCGAAATTTTCTTCGACAAGATGAAGTTACATAATTATAAGACGGTACAAAAGTATACCTTTATCGAAAAAAAAAAAAAGGAAGGGTTTATAGACAAAGAATACATGATCGTCTGTCGTATTTTACTCTCGTTCGAAGAGACCTCTCAATGATTCGACTCTTGTAATGAAAGAAGTGTAATAGAACTTGACGCCTCAAGTGTCATTCTCCGTTTAGGAAGTAAAATTTTGTAATTGGGTATTCCATGAATTATTAACTTCGGATACACTAAATCTCAAGTGTTTACTTAATTCACGTTTTTATCTAAGATAGAGATGAAGAAAACCACTAAGGGACCTAACTAACAAGAAGTAAAATCTTAGAACGGTAAATCCTGGAAAAAGGTTCTTTCGGTTTCTTTATAGTTATTAATGACTTAGGTTATCGTAGAAGAACAATAAATTTAACTATAAAAAGTTAATTATACAACGATTATACAAACGTAAAATGTAGATAATCTTTTAAAATCCCTCATAAAAATAAGGATAAGATATTACTTAATTTTATACTATTCAGACATGGTTTTCGTACGTTATGTAAGAGTATCTCCTCGGTCCTAAACCTGGGTCCCTCAGTCCAAGGTGTCAATCACGGGAATCTACAACCAGATCTTTGAGACGATAACTTCGTTCCGTCTTCTTTGTTATTTAATCTCTGTATAACCTTTATGGTTATATTTGGGTACTATAAATTAAAGTCTTTTTCTATTAACGAGACAATGAAAATCTTTTTCATGACGAGGATGTTATTAATTTTTAGGAAGTGGAGAGAGTAGTGGGACGATTAGAGATCAGTAGTATAATCCGTCCTTAACACGTCTGAAAAGATGGGTTAAAACAAAAGAATATGATAATAAAGGGTCTATTCTAGAAACCATTCCGTAAAATAAAGTAATGGACAGGTCCATTTTGAGTCCTACTCAGATCCTGGAGAACAATTTCTTTCGTTCCCACAAAAATCGTAAAGATCCCCGTTTCTTTCTTTTCTTATAACGTACTGGGTCTTTAAGGTAGTATTAATATAAGGGACCATTTAGAATACGTAATAATAAGAATTATCGAGGTATAACCATTATAGTTTATAGATAGGTCTTATTTAGGTATTAATAGTCACATGTTCTTAATCTTAATTATTTAACGTAGAGATTTGTTTCGGTTTTCTAAATTTCTTCATTTTGGACTCTGTTACCTATACAAAAATATTTTTAGTTTTATTCGTTACCATAACCAATCCTTACGTATGTACTTCAAGTTATTATTTAATTTCTTCAATAAGGGTATTTTACCCTACTGACTAAAATTTCCAATCTCACTTTAGACACTGATCCAATCGTATATGGTGCCCTAGGTTCCAGGACCGTTAAAAGAAACATTATTGAACCCAAAAATATACTTATAAACAAATGTCAATTAATGATTTGATGTGAAAGTGTAAAAAACGATAAAAGATATACACTTAAAAGACTGTTTTATTTCTTTTTAGTATACAGGTTTTACACGGATAAAAGTTTTCATCTAACTTTAAATTATTTTGATTTTAACTGGTATGTTACACCATTGTCTTCGTTTTTAACATTTATAGGTTTTTCCTTCTTCTAAAGGGACAATCCCGTTTCCGAATAAAGAGTAAAATTTCATTCGTTTAATGTCTCTATTTTTGTCTATCCTATCAAATTGTACTAGACTTTTTAGCTTTTTTTTTTTTTTTCTCTTAAAATGGAAAGATTTAACGTTATGGAAATGAAAGTCTACTTCCAAATTTGTCGACCAAATAAGACTTGTAAATAAACGATTAATTTATACTTTAACACAGATGAAACGACATGTATGTATGTCGAGGACATAATCAAACGAACCCGATACTCTTGTTTCGTGGTGTTTTACTCACAGAATTTAATATATTTCATAGCGGTGTACGAAGACTTACGATCTTCTGGTTCTGTTTCCACAATCGTCCATACCAAGGAAGACTCTCGACACTCCTTATAAGATTTGTACAGAGAGGAAGTCTGAGATAAGACTCTCTAGGAACCAAACACTTTCGTAGTTGAACTAGAGACGGAAGTAGACGTAAAAAGGACGAGAGGTTTGGACACACATAGAGGTTTAAGGGGAAAAAATATTTCTGTGGTCAGTGTAACCTAATCCCGGGTGGGATTACTGTAGTAAAATTAAGTACTGGATAGAGGTTCACTCTTAGTGTAAGACTCCAGGTCTCCCGAATCTGAAGTTGTATATTTAAAACTCGCCTTTGTCAAGTTGATTATCGTTGCAGGAAATAAAAGAAGATGGTTAAGGGTAGATCTTTAGAGAGTAAACAAGGGTTGACTTTGTATACCTTTCTATTAAAACGTAATAAAAAGGACCATAGGTAAACATATTAGTAACCGTATTACATGAACCCATTTAAAACACTCATAACTTGGTTTTATTCTTCGAAAATAAAAAAAAAAAAAAAAGGTCAAGTCAAGTTAGGGAGTCATCATAGACTAAGAAACGTTGGGGTTCCTGTCGTCGTTCGGTCCGAAGGGATCGGTAGTGATTGACGACCTCAAAAGAGTTTAGGTACAGGTAGTTCAACCACTAAGGTAGGTTAGTAGAGTAAAAGATAACAAGGGAAAAGGAGGACGGAAGTCAATAAAGGTACCAGAAATAAAGTATATTCCACCGGTTTTATAACCCCAAAGTCAAAGTCATAGTCATGAAGGTTACTTATAAGTCCTGAATAAAAGAAATCCTAACTGACCAAACTAGAGGAACGTCAAGTTCCCTAAGAGTTCTCACAAGAGGTTGTGGTGTCAAGTTTTCGTAGTTAAGAAACCTCAAGTCCAAAGAAATATCAGGTTGAGAGTGTAGGTATACATTGATGACCTTTTTGGTATCGAAAACCTTTTTTTGTTTTGATCTGTCTGAAACAACCGTTTCATTACAGAGACGAAAAATTATATCAAACCGATATGGAAATGAAGGTTCGAAGCAAAAAACAAAAAACAAAAAAAAAAAAATTTAAAGTACTGACATCAGTGGTACGTAGAAAATTAAAATACCGACGTCAGTGACAGAAGGTACTTAAACCTCGGGGGGTTTTATTTCAGACAGTAACAAAGGTAACAAAGGTGGAGATAAACAGTACTTCGTTACCCTAGTCTACGGTACTAAAATCAAAAAGATTACAAGAAAAAATTCGGTCGAAAAAGTGAGAGGAGAAAGTCAAATTAGTTCTTCGAAAAATCAAGACGAAGTGAAAGACGGTATTCCCACTATAGTAGACACACAGACTCCAATGACTATAAAAAAGTCCGTTAGAACTAAGGTAAAATACGAAGTAAGTCGGGTAGTAAAGTGTATAGTACATGAGACGTACATTCAATTTATTCGTCTCAGTATATGTCGGAACTACAAGAGGAAAGGACTAAACCTTGGTAAGAAAACAAGGTACAGACAAAGATTAACAACCAAAAACTGGACGTATACCTAATGAGTTCTCCGTCAAGTCCACAAGACCATAAGGGTAGAGAAATTCTTAAAAGGTGTCAAACAACACTAGGTGTGACGGCCCCCGGTCGCACTCCTTGAGGCGGGTACCGTTTTCAGTACTCCTTCCTCCGAACCGTATGCGTTTCCGTACTAGTTCGGAGTCCTTTGGGGGACAAGGGCTCTTAGATTGGGGTTTTGGTCTCAGACAAAATACGAGAGTGGATGTGGAGACTGAAATGCCCCCCGAGAGGGGGTATTGGTAAAGAGAACCTCTTCCTCATTTGCACGTCGAGGTTCCGTTATTTTTAAGGACCCGCACTGTTCTCACAAAGTCGAATACCTGAGGAGACTTCCAATAGATCCGGCGGACATATCCAAGGAGGCCGGTGTACACTAACAAATGTCGGAGGGTTGGACTCTCCGTACTCTACAAAATCTGAATGATTTCCGTTTAAGAAAATCCCTCAATCTTTAATAATCATATTACCCAACCAATCCTTAGTATAACCACTTCCCAAAAAGTAAACGACACAGTTATTAATGACGATTAAGAGACGAGACCCACCCTGTTCCCACAGAGTCCAGTTTGGAGAGACGACTGTCTGATCGAACACACTGTCCTAATAGGTATGAGGGCGGTGTACTAACAAATGATGGAGAATTGGTATTTGTCGTGTCTCTCAAAACCTCATGAAACTCTCAGAATTAATCGTATCCCGAAAAAGAAGAACAACTCAGTTACTAACGGCGGTCCCGAGATATAGGAATCAGTGGACCCTTATATAATTAGTTACATAAACCTTATATCGCTTCCTTTACATCATCAAACTACAATTGTTATGATCTGAAAAACTCAATTAGCTAAAAGAGAAAACATTATCTAGTGATATGAAACAATATTTAGTGACACAGGAACGATACATTTTTACATTGAAATAGTATAGAATTCTGATTTATCTAGAATTCCCCTTGTAACTACTTTCCTAAAAGTCAACAACCCGACTACAAACGACGATTTAGAGGTACAAGNCACAATCGTCCATACCAAGGAAGACTCTCGACACTCCTTATAAGATTTGTACAGAGAGGAAGTCTGAGATAAGACTCTCTAGGAACCAAACACTTTCGTAGTTGAACTAGAGACGGAAGTAGACGTAAAAAGGACGAGAGGTTTGGACACACATAGAGGTTTAAGGGGAAAAAATATTTCTGTGGTCAGTGTAACCTAATCCCGGGTGGGATTACTGTAGTAAAATTAAGTACTGGATAGAGGTTCACTCTTAGTGTAAGACTCCAGGTCTCCCGAATCTGAAGTTGTATATTTAAAACTCGCCTTTGTCAAGTTGATTATCGTTGCAGGAAATAAAAGAAGATGGTTAAGGGTAGATCTTTAGAGAGTAAACAAGGGTTGACTTTGTATACCTTTCTATTAAAACGTAATAAAAAGGACCATAGGTAAACATATTAGTAACCGTATTACATGAACCCATTTAAAACACTCATAACTTGGTTTTATTCTTCGAAAAAAAAAAAAAAAAAGGTCAAGTCAAGTTAGGGAGTCATCATAGACTAAGAAACGTTGGGGTTCCTGTCGTCGTTCGGTCCGAAGGGATCGGTAGTGATTGACGACCTCAAAAGAGTTTAGGTACAGGTAGTTCAACCACTAAGGTAGGTTAGTAGAGTAAAAGATAACAAGGGAAAAGGAGGACGGAAGTCAATAAAGGTACCAGAAATAAAGTATATTCCACCGGTTTTATAACCCCAAAGTCAAAGTCATAGTCATGAAGGTTACTTATAAGTCCTGAATAAAAGAAATCCTAACTGACCAAACTAGAGGAACGTCAAGTTCCCTAAGAGTTCTCACAAGAGGTTGTGGTGTCAAGTTTTCGTAGTTAAGAAACCTCAAGTCCAAAGAAATATCAGGTTGAGAGTGTAGGTATACATTGATGACCTTTTTGGTATCGAAAACCTTTTTTTTGTTTTGATCTGTCTGAAACAACCGTTTCATTACAGAGACGAAAAATTATATCAAACCGATATGGAAATGAAGGTTCGAAGCAACAAAAAAAAAAAAAACAAACAAACAAACAAACAAAAAATTTAAAGTACTGACATCAGTGGTACGTAGAAAATTAAAATACCGACGTCAGTGACAGAAGGTACTTAAACCTCCGGGGGTTTTATTTCAGACAGTAACAAAGGTAACAAAGGTGTAGATAAACAGTACTTCGTTACCCTAGTCTACGGTACTAAAATCAAAAAGATTACAAGTCAAAATTCGGTCGAAAAAGTGAGAGGAGAAAGTCAAAGTAGTTCTTCGAAAAATCAAGACGAAGTGAAAGACGGTATTCCCACTATAGTAGACACACAGACTCCAATGACTATAAAAAAGCCCGTTAGACTAAGGTAAAATACGAAGTAAGTCGGGTAGTAAAGTGTATAGTACATGAGACGTACATTCAATTTATTCGTCTCAGTATATGTCGGAACTATAAGAGGAAAGGACTAAACCTTGGTAAGAAAACAAGGTACAGACAAAGATTAACAACCAAAAACTGGACGTATACCTAATGAGTTCTCCGTCAAGTCCACAAGACCATAAGGGTAGAGAAATTCTTAAAAGGTGTCAAACAACACTAGGTGTGACGGCCCCCGGTCGCACTCCTTGAGGCGGGTACCGTTTTCAGTACTCCTTCCTCCGAACCGTATGCGTTTCCGTACTAGTTCGGAGTCCTTTGGGGGACAAGGGCTCTTAGATTGGGGTTTTGGTCTCAGACAAAATACGAGAGTGGATGTGGAGACTGAAATGCCCCCCGAGAGGGGGTATTGGCAAAGAGAACCTCTTCCTCATTTGCGCGTCGAGGTTCCGTTATTTTTAAGGACCCGCACTGTTCTCACAAAGTCGAATGCCTGAGGAGACTTCCAATAGATCGGACGGACATATCCAAGGAGGTCGGTGTACACTAACAAATGTCGGAGGGTTGGACTCTCCGTACTCTACAAAATCTGAATGATTTCCGTTTAAGAAAATCCCTCAATCTTTAATAATCATATTACCCAACCAATCCTTAGTATAACCACTTCCCAAAAAGTAAACGACACAGTTATTAATGACGATTAAGAGACGAGACCCACCCTGTTCCCACAGAGTCCAGTTTGGAGAGACGACTGTCTGATCGAACACACTGTCCTAATAGGTATGAGGGCGGTGTACTAACAAATGATGGAGAATTGGTATTTGTCGTGTCTCTCAAAACCTCATAAAACTCTCAGACTTAATCGTATCCCGAAAAAGAAGAACAACTCAGTTACTAACGGCGGTCCGGAGATATAGGAATCAGTGGACCCTTATATAATTAGTTACATAAACCTTATATCGCTTCCTTTACATCATCAAACTACAATTGTTATGATCTGAAAAACTCAATTACCTAAAACAGAAAACATTATCTAGTGATATGAAACAATATTTAGTGACACAGGAACGATACATTTTTACATTGAAATAGTATAGAATTCTGATTTATCTAGAATTCCCCTCGTAACTACTTTCCTAAAAGTCAACAACCCGACTACAAACGACGATTTAGAGGTACAAGGGATGGGAATATTACTTATATTGATTGTATATCCTCTTTATTCATAATTAGAAATTCTGATTAGTACAATTGGAACCCAATTTATTTAAGGAAAGAACTAACATTGAGTGATGTGGGAGTGGGATATCCTTACGTTGAAATAAACCTCCTACTACGGACCAAATTCTTTTTTTGTGTGACCCTTTTTTTATTCAAAAAACCAATAGTCTTTCTTTCCTAGTATTTTACAGTCGTCCAGAGTGAGTACCGGTCTTCTACTACATTATAGGGATTCTGGAAAAAAATATGTAAATACACTTCGTGGACTAAAACTATTTCCAGTCCTGACGACTGGGGATGTACTGAGACATAAGTAGGTATACACATTGTTTTCCATATATTCGTTTGGGGTTTTATTTCTTTAGCCTAGTCAAAGACCTTTCTGACTAAGGGGGTACAGCGAAGAAAGAACGAGGGTAAAAAGACCGACTTAAGGGTAGACCTCGTACCTAGGATAAGGTGCATTAGGTTCAATAAGTCGGAGGAAAAGAGGTGATTAGAAGGATGATGTGATAGGTAAAGATTAGAAAGATATAGACACTAATTTATACATAAAAAGGTTTCTACGGCTGAGGCAGGCGGGTGGAAGCTTAGTGGGACCTAGGTGGACCCGACCTGGGGCCGTGGTGTGTCAGTTTCCGAAACCACATTAGTTATTTCGTCTTCACCTGCAAAAAGACCTTAAGAGAACGAAAAGGATACTGGGGTACCTACAACCGTTAAACTGGAGAACTAGAAGACGGAAAAGATCTGGGTCGCACTTGTGGACCTTCCAGGAACAAGTGTATGACAACTTCAAACCGAACCTCTTGAAACTCTTAATGAAACCATCTCACACTCTACTCATGTTAGCACGTTATCAAACATGAAAAAAAAAAAAAAAAAACGTAAAGGGTAGAAACCCTAACCTTACTTTTGGCTGGAAAAGGTCAAGACACCGGTGACGACTCAAAAGGTTTACAAGACCGAATAACTCACTTCGTGAAATTCTCGTAGTGGAAAATCCTAAACTTTATCGAGATGACCTTAAGATAGTGGAGGTCATCGAAACAAGTATCACTACGAAGGATTCCGGGTAAACTGAAGTCTGATGTCCTACAGACCGAGATCCACTTACTGGTGTGGTAGTACCAATAGACAAAGTACTTCTAAAAAAAACACATGAAGAAAACACATAAGAACGGTGGAGAAGAATCGTAGAATACGAAGATAATCCACGCATGTTAAAGACAGGAAATAACACGGGTAAAAAAATTTACTTTATAAGGGAAACATAGATCAAAAGAACTTCTCTAGTGATTAGAAAGGGTTAGACAACAAAAGGAGATAAAGAAACGTAACTAGTGACTCCTTCTGAAAGAATAGAGAGACGAGAAGAAACCTTGAGACGTAAGTTTTCCCATATAGAAAATAAAAGAGTAAACGGAAAGTGAAAAGAAGAAAGTGTCAATCAACATGCCGGAGGAGTCTGTTGGTAAAACGGATAAACTTAAAGAAAAAAAACCCTCTACCAAAACTAGTGACGAAGGACATGTCACAGTGTTTGGAGATAGGTATCAAGAAGTCTGTGAAACAGGTAGTCTAGATTAGGGAACATAGATAAACACTGAAGGTGACATATTAACGTTCCCTAAACTGAATCCAGTATAGACTTAATAGTTAACCAAAAGAGATGAAAGGAGTTAAATTTAAAATTAAAATTGTTATTCCTCAAGTATTAGACTCGGTATCAGTCGAGGCAGAACTAAAATGACTGTCATATCTCGAAGGAGTAGAAACCTTCGTTTTTCGTATTAGTTAGACTAAAACCATAACTGGTAGACTACTACAGTTATACATCTTAAAAGAGAATACAACGATCTTCTCCCACAAACAATACTGGTCACGTAAGAGAACCGTTCTGTGACAATCGGAAACGGGACGATGTAAGACATGAGGTTCCGTTTTAAAGGAACGAAAGGTCTATAGAGAACTGAAGGATGAAAACGTAAGGTCAGGGGATAATACGTATCCTGTAGAAATAACCCACAAAATCTTCTAGAACATCCAGAAGTATCTTGGCAAATTGAAGTCGAAGAAGTCGTAATGACCAACCCTGTGTCTGAACTTAATGACACTATAACTAACCAAACAGAACCTTTACCTGTCACTAGAAAGACAACCAAAACTCTAACGTGGGATCATGACGCAAATCCTAAGAACACAATTGATACTACCGATGAAGTAAAGAAGATTCCCTAAGAACAGATGTAATGATCGATATTACCAGTAGACTCAATTTAAGTGAGTAAGGTCAGGTAGAATCAAATGATTAAGAATTTTATAGCTGTAAATGAAAACAATGGAAGACAAACTGGTGAAGAATAAATGGAATTAAGTACCTGGATTGTAAGGTCCAAGGATACGTTATAACGGCAAACATCGTAACCTGAAATGAAGACAGTGGTCAGTGCAGGCGTTGACGTGTAACAAAAGTGACAGAGAGACAGAGAAGCAAGAAAGACCTTAATAAAGAGGAGATAAAAGGTCATCGTATAAGTTGTCGATGTCTAGACTCCTCAAATAGAGTCGTAGTATAGAAAAAGGGAAAAGAAAAATAAAAAAAATTAACAATGATTTAGAGAAAACGTTAAATGATGATAATCAACCTTAGATAATTCTCTAAAGAGTTTAAAGATTTTATAACATTATACCATCCAGTTTTAGGTGTACCACTAAGACGTCGATTACTCGTGATATTCCGATACGTACACCCACACGTACGATTCAGTGAAGTCAATGGAGGTTGAGAAACGGTGGAATACCTGACATCGTCCGGTCCGAGGAAACAGGAACACTAAAAGATCCGTTCTTATAACGTCACTCAACGGTACGAGAGAGGGTCCAGAAGGGTTAGGTCCATACCTTGAGTACAGAGAATGTATAGGACATACTCATCTACCCAAGAAATTGTGATCACGGTGAACCCTTCGGGTATTTTTCGACTCAGGGAACAAAAAGTACTATTATAATAAGAGTGATACGATTTAAAAAATTCACGAAGAAAATAAAATGTTACGATACAATTAAAGTCCATATGTCGTTTAACTAAGGCAATATGTATATGTATAGAGACAAGAAAACGTTTAAGAAAAGGGTAAATCCAATAGTGTCCTATAATTCATCCCAAAGGTCCCGAAATGTTACCCAGGAACAATCAATAGATAAAATATAGATCGTCACACACACATACAATGATGGTTTGTTTAAAAGGGAGAAGGGATGGAAAGGAAAAACCATTCTCATTCAAACAAAATATTCAGATTCAGACAAAGACAAAGCATTCATTTAAGTAAACATATATATATATATATATATATATATATATATATATATATATATTTTAACGTGTTTATTCACTATAGATTATTACAAATAAAAAACAGACTAATACCATGTGAAAATTTACTGATATACATATAAAAGACTGTAGTGACTATGTTACTTGTACTCAAACTCGTTTAAGACCCACTATCACTTCCTGTCCCTTAGGACCGCACGACATCAAGTACCTTGACCTTTTTAAGCTTGTGTTGAATCACTTGTTGTTTTTACGGAATATTAACTTTATATAAGAGAGTAGAGTTTAAAAATCCCGAACACTTAAAATCGATAATGAATAAAAAAAAAATTAATAAGAATGATATTGGAGTTCCATTGTCGGATGAAGAAAATGATAGTCGTGGTACTAAAGAAATCTTGTTGTGCAGATATTGTCTCTATGTAGATAACTTAGAGAAATAGACCACGTACAAGTACTTTTTCTTTCCCAGAGAAAACAACACAAATAACAAAGACAACAACGACACAAAAACGATGAAAAAACTTATTACAAGTATCGTGGATCTTTAAATGGGACATTTGTGGTGGTGACTTTTCCATTCCAATCAATGTTTCTAGTTATATAACAATAATCTTTGACGAGAACTGTTTAATAAGACCTGTTCCGAAGTATAAGTATAATTGACTGTTATTATCCGGAGGTGGTAAGGTATTCTATGAAGATACGTGACAGTCCAGATGAATTTTGAGGAAGGTATTAGAAATTTTTATTTATTTATTAATCTAAGATTTGTGTGCCTGTTTGAACTAGTGATATGGGTGGTATCGGGGTGTTGTTTGTGATACTAGAGGAGTAGAAGTTCCTGATCTTAAAGTAAAGCCAAACAATCTACTTTGATTAATAAGAATACTATCACTTTTAAGATGGTCTCAATTTTAAGAACCGTTTCTGTGACCGGAATAAATTTAATTATGTTCGAATTTCCACTGTATCTACCTGTTGGAAGGTATAAAATTTAAGATACGTTTCGAGGTAAAAGAGTATCCCGTAAATACATTATAAAAATTTGAATACAATTACACCATTAAGACTTAAAATAAACTTGCCACTTTAATGTAACAGAGACCACTCTTTGCAGTGCATTTTTACTAAACAATCATACCCCATTGAATAACTTGTCTTTGGGAACGTTTACATAATATATTTTCGTTTTTAAATATTACGTAAAACTTAGGACGTCTCTATTCTAAATTCATGAAGTACCTTCATGTGATCATATGACGTAAATCAAGTCAAGTCAAGTCAGTGAGTCAGTACAGGCTGAGAAACGCTGGGGTACTTAACGTCGTGCGGTCCGGAGGGACAGGTAGTGGTAGAGGGCCTCAAGTGAGTTTAAATACAGGTAGCTCAGTCACTACGGTAGGTTAGTCGAGTAGGAGACAACAGGGAAGAGGAGAACGGAGGTAGGGAGGGTCGTAATCTCAGAAAAGGTTACTCAGTTGAGAAACGTACTCCACCGGTTTCATGATCTCAAAGTCGAAATCGTAGTAGGGAAAGTTTCTTGTGGGTCCTGACTAGAAGCCTTACCTGACCAACCTAGAGGAACATCAGGTTCCCTGAGAGTTCTCAGAAGAGGTTGTGGCGTCAAGTTTTTAGTTAAGAAGCCGTGAGTCGAAAGAAGCATCAGGTTGAGAGTGTAGGTATGTACTGATGCCTATAAACAACCGTTTCATTATAGAGACGAAAACTTATACGATAGATCCAACCAGTATTGAAAAGAAGGTTCCTCATTCGCAGAAAATTAAAGACATGACACACGAAGTAAATAGTTTTATAACTAACTCAATTAGTCAACTAGTTTCTAGACACCTTATCATCGATCAAATTTTTTAACTTGATAAATTGTTGTAAGACACCAAAGACCCACTGTAAATTATGTATAGACTGTCCTGTATAAAGAAAGAAGTTAATATAAGGGTTTATTTTTATTTTATCTCAAGAGAAGTCGAGTACGTAAGATAATAATGTACGGGAATTCTATGCTACTACACGATTCACACACATTCGGACAAATTTTATTTTAACTTTCAATAAAAATATAGAATACATATTTCATTACTTCACGGACAGAGGGTCAAAGAGTAACACGAATAATACAAAAACTCACCGACTGTTTACTACATCGATGATAAAACAATTGACATTAAAAGAATTACGTAAAGAATTTCATTTTCGAAAAATCGTATTTGTCATTACACGTTGTAAATAAGATGAGTTGGGAATTCTTTCGTAATAGTTTTCATGTTCAAAGACATGGTATAAAAGACTCTCCTAAAGATACTTACATAGAAATAATTATATACTATAATATATTATACTTAGTAGACGAGATTATACAAAGATTATAGTGTCTTTATCTGTTTAAGATGAGTTCAACATAAATACTTAATAAATTTAAGAATAAGTCGTTATTTTAAAAGTAATACATGATACTCAGATATACAAAGAATTGTGTTCTATCCTAGATTTGTGACTATACTCCTACCATTTGTACTTCGAACGAACACTATTTTGAAATAATATTCTAAGATAATTGGAAAGTATACCGTCCAATTGATATTATTAAACTATTTCCGTCGTATTGTAATAAGCGATTAAAAGAATGTGGAATAGAACTGCAATAACAAGACATTTATACTTGTAAGTTCTTGTGGGTAAGGTGATGTCCGAAACGATGGGTGACCAACATACTGTGATCCGTTGGTAAGTTTAAGGAAAGTGTGGTTATAGTTAACTTTTTACATCTGACTATTATGGAAGATATAACATTATTGTCACGTAGTTCATTCGGAGGACTACTTTCATTTTGTCCTCTCACTTTTTCAACCGAATTTCGAGTTGTAAGTCTTTTGTTTCTAGTACCGTAGGCCAGGGTAGTGAAGTACCCTTTATCTTCTCCTTTGTCACCTTTCCCACAGTCTGAAATAGAAAAACCCGAGGTTTTAGTGACGTCTACCACTGACGTCGGTACTTTAATTTTCTGCGAATGAGGAACCTTCTTTTCAATACTGGTTGGATTTATCATATAAGTTTTCGTCTCTGTAAGGAAACGGCTGATTCAGGCAGATCAGTTCCGATACCAAAAAGGACACCAGTACATACCTACACTCTCAACCTGACACTTCTTCCGACTCGCGACTTCTTAACTACGAAAACTTGACACCATAATCTCTTCTGAGAACTCTCAGGGGACCTGACGTTCCTCTAGGTTGGTCAGGTAAGACTTTCTCTAGTCGGGACCCTAAAGAAACCTTCCTTACTACGATTTCGACTTTGAGATCATGAAACCGGTGGAGTACGCTTCTCAACTGAGTAACCTTTTCTGAGACCACGACCCTCCCTAATCCCTGTCCTCCTCTTCCCCTGCTGGCTCCTACTCTACCGACCTACCGTAGTGCCTCAGCTATATGCACAAAGACTCATTTGAGGCCCTCTACCACTACCTGTCCCTCCGGACCGCACGACGTTAAGTACCCCAGCGTTTCTCAGCCTGTGCTGACTCGCTGACTTGACTTGACTTGACTTCTAATGTATAAATACGTACTTTTAATGTATCATATACATTTAAATGAATTATTTCTGACCAACTTTCAAATTCATAGTCAGTGAGTCAACAAGATTGAGAAAACCTAGGGTACCTGAAATCGGACGGTCCGAGGTGACAGATTCCTTAAAAGGTCCGTTCTTATAACCTCAACCAACGGTAAGGAAAGAGGTCCCTAGAAGGGTTGGGTCACTAACTTAGACTCAAAGGACATAAAGTAAGTCTAAGAAGTGATAGACTCGAATGTCTCTTTTGATCAACTATACACTTATGTTGTATCCAAACAAGAAACCAGACAGTCAAATGATACGTAAGGACGTACATCGTGAACCAACAACCGGAGAATGATACGTAGTCGACCATACGATCCGTCGTCCCAAAGTTCTCATGTGTTCAGTCTGTGTCGGGTCGGGTAACCTTTTACATTTGTACTTCCGTAAGTCTCCACCTTATGTATTCTTATACCCAGGATCAACTAAAGTACCAAGTTCCACAATTTTCGTGAGTCGCATACATAGAGCACTGTTTATTAAGTTATATATATTTATATAGGATGGACCCTAAAGTTTCATTAAGTTTCTTTTAGACGACTCTTGTACTTTGTTGTCCGTTCATCGGGATGGGAGGGGTAATGTCGATGGAATGAGGTATTAAAATTTAAAGTAACGAATAATCTATGAACTTAATCTTTATGCTCAGAAACATTTGATTAACTCCATTTAGAAATACCAACGATCTTATATAACTAAAATTTGGTGTGAATTCGTTAATTTATCCTCGACATCTGTAATCTAAAATCGTCTACCTTTTTTGTATAATAGAGATATACCGAAACCCCTTTTTCAAATTAAATGATGTTAGGTATACGTAATTTAACAGAACTTTTTTATTCAAAGGTCGTTCTCACAATCATTAATTATGAACTTGTATATTGTAAAATAAAATTACTTATAGTAAGTTTGACCACTTGAAACTAGTTCAATACATAAGAAACTAACGAAGTGAAAAGAATTATAAAGGAGTGACGACTTTCCCGGTTATATTCATATCTAGTGAAAGATTGTGGCATGTGTTTTTATTTGAGTTTTACCTAATTTCTAGATTTACATTCTAGTCTTTGATATTTTGAGGATCTCCTCTTGTATCCGTTTTGTGAGAGTCTGTATTTAGTGTCGTCCTAGGAGATACTAGGTGGAGGGTCTTAAGACCTTTATTTTCGTTTTTATTTGTTTACCCTAGATTAATTTTAATTTTCGAAGACGTGTTGTTTCCTTTTATATTCGTTCCACTTTTCTGTCGGAAGACTTACCCTCTTTTATTATCGTTTACTTCGTTGACTGTTTGTTGATTAGAGTTTTTATATATTCGTTGAAGACGTCGAGTTAAGGTCTTTTTATTTGCTGGGTTAGTTTTTTATCCGGTTTCTTGATTTATGTGTAAAGAGGTTTCTTCTGTATGCCTACCGATTGTTTGTGTACTTTTCTACGAGTTGTAGTGAGTAATAATCTCTTTACGTTTAGTTTTGGTGTTACTCCATGGTGAAGTGTGGTCAGTCTTACCGACGCTAGGTTTTTAGACGTTCGTTATTTACGACCTCTCCCACACCTCTTTTCCCTTGGGAGGATGTGACAACCACCCTTACGTTTGATCATGTCGGTGATACCTCTTGTCACACCTCTAAGGAATTTTTTAACGTTTATCTTGATGGAATACTGGGTCGTTAGGGTGACGACCCGTATGTGTGGCTCCTTTGGTCTTAACTTTCTCTGTGTACATGGGGTTACAAGTAGCGTCGTGACAAATATTATCGGTCCTGTACCTTTGTTGGATCTACAGGTAGTCGTCTACTTACCTATTCTTTCGACACCATGTATATGTGTTACCTCATAATGAGTCGGCAATTTTTCTTAAGTAAACTTAGTCAAGACTACTCTACCTACTTTGACCTCGGTTAATATGTCTCACTTCATTCGGTCTTTCTTTTTGTGGTTATGTCATATGATTGTGTATATATACCTTAAATCCTTCTACCGTTACTGCTGGGACATACGTTCTGTCCTTTTTTCTGTGTCTACACATATTGTCTGAAAACCTGAGTCTCCCTCTCCCTCTCCCACCCTACTAAACCCTCTTACCTTTAAGATTGTACATATGACAGTACATTCTTAACTTAGCGGTCAGGTACAGACTGCATCCCACGTCGAACGAACCCCTACCACGTACCCCTACTGGGTCTCTCTACAACACCGCTCCCTCGACCCTCCCCCCAAGTACAAACCCTTGTGTACATTCTTAATTTCTAAAATTTTAAATTTTTTTTTATTTATTTATTTTTTATTTTACGAAATATTTTAGATTGAAGCTCTTTTTTTGTCGGTAATATTAATAGACTACTTAAAACTTCGAAAATAGTCCAATTGATATTATATGGTATTTTAGATTATACTATATACCTTTTAAACTCAAGTTAGTTATAGGTCTTAAAGTACAGAAAGGGGGACACAAAACTAAGATATTGTAAATTCGGTTTTAATAGAATAAGTTGTATAACAAATATAAAAAACAATATATTTGGATACTCAGTGAGACTACTGTAGGAAAAAGGACATGAATAGATTTAGTTATAATAGAAAGAATGAAATTAGACACGATTACGAATCTAAGAAGGATTTAATGACAAATTTAAGAATAAAAAGTGGGGTCAATGCAAAGACTCGTTATAATAGAGTCTGAATAATTCTATATTAAAAAACTAAGACAAACATAAGTCACTTTTTTTATATTACCCGTAAACAAACAAAAAGGGTCGGTAATACTTTGTTTCTTCGGATGATCTTTTATAGGTCATAACACAGAAAACCGAGATGAACTGTTATTAACGAAAAATAGATAACACAATCAAAACTAAAGACAAGTACAGAGAACAGAAGAAAAACGGAAACAAACATTTTCCTTCAGGTTTTCGTAATGTTGATTAAAAAAAAGTAAAAAATACCCCCTGTTTGTTCTGTAAAGTTCCTTTATTTTACAAAGGGTGGACGAGATTTCAAAAGTGTATACCATTTATTAATATTCTGAAGAATAGAACCGAAAGATTACATTTGAAAGTGAATCAGGGAAAAAGGAAGATGTAGAGACGTGTATACAGACTGTGTTCGACTTGACCACCGAAACCCATGGAGTGTGAGTCAAATATAAATGGGTGACGATATACAAAATTTTACAAGGGAGGCGTGAATCCTAAAGGAAAGGTTGGATACAGATCAGTAGGAAACAAGCCAAAGGGGTGAGTAAAGTGTCGGATTCCACTGATCTAACCGTCAATCGTATGAATTAAATACTGGTGATTGTGAAAGATTGTAAGACCTTTACGTTAAAACATAATTCACTTATTTCCCTCTTCACGAAGATGAACCGTCATCACTTATTTGTAAACAATTGTGTACCCGAAGGCTCCACAGTGACACCACTTCTTAGACGGGCGGTTACGTCCTCTACGTGGAAACTAGGGACCTAGTCCTTCTAGGGGAGTTCCTCCTTTACTGTTGGGTAAGGTCATAAGAACGGATCCTTTAGAACATCTATCTCCTCGGACCACCCAATGTCAGGTAACCCAACGTTTAAACTTGTGTTGACTCGTTGATTAGTGACTCATGTGTGGTATACTTTGTAAAACTAATTTTTCACGTAACCCGATGTTAAACCCCCCGTACGCTATTTTTAAAGTTTTGTTTTGTCTTTTGTTATAAATTGATTTTTTTTTAAATGGTTAACCGAATGTCCTATGATTGTATAGATTTACCGTTTATGGTTTTTGACTTAATTTAAAATAGAAGGGTTTACAAAAAAAAAGGATCATACTCTTTCTACCAAAAGAGAAAAGTAAAACCTATTACGGTTATATTTACAACGATCCAATTTTGTTTCGAATTTTTTTCTGTCATCTCTCCCTGTAGTCGTTAGACCATCGTATTCTATAGAGAGTAGAACAGGGGTCAAACTGTCGATTTTAAACTGTAGGTAGGTCCTTGTTTTCACAGAGACACCCACAGTACCCTAGGTCTTGGTATTCGATTCTTTAGACCCTTATCGGTATAGGTCGACACGTGTTTCATTATCCTTCTGTCTTGTACCCTAGTCGATACTTTGATGAAGTATCGACTTTGTCATTAAATGGTGAATGAGAAGTCCAAAGGATGGGACCGTGACTGACGACTCTTCACAGACGGTCATTCAAAGACAAGGATACCCGTGTTAGGGACATAAGTGGACAGATAGAGAGGAACGAAACAGAGGAGGGTAGAAGTCACCTAGGTTCTTCTGAATGTTCGACAAATATATGTTCAGGTCTCTTGAGATACCTACAATTAATCTACATTTATATACATTGTTTAACGAAATAAGATTATTTTTATAGTTTAGTGAAGAAAAATATAAGTACATATTTCAAATTCATCCGATACAATCGTACACGTGTTGAAGGTTAAGATTAAATTACATTCGATAGGAAAATAAATTACTAATTATATTACAGCACTCTATCTATTAGGTTGAAACTTATAATTTTAATGAAATTGGTCACAACGTCCAATTTGTTTTTATGTAATAAAGTGGAAAGGTCTGAAGTCTATTTTGGTCCCGGATACCTTTCTTTTTATTTACCTATCTGTCTATCCATCTGTCTTCTATCTCATCCATTTGTCCACCTTTACTTTTCCCATAGTTAATGTTTTATTTTGTTGTAATGTATTAGAGTCCTTTTTTATTGATCTTCTCGTAAAGGAACATAACAAAAAAAGAAGTATGTTATAATACGTTCGGTTATATAAAATAAAAAAGGTCACAAAATTTAAACTGATTTTGATAAACAAGACGTATTTTTATTACAGAAGTAATTATATATAAAAACTGTACTAATAAAAAAGTCACCGAGTATGTGTATAGAAATTATATGTAAATAAATAAAATTAACCTCCAATTAATGAAATGTTATAACATAACCAAAACGGTATGTAATTGTACTTAGGTGGTGTCCCTATGTGCACAAGGGGTAGGACTTGGGGAGAGGGATGAGGGAGGGGTATGGTAGGGCGACCCATCAGAGTCACGTGGTCGGGGTTCGTAGTTCATAGTACGTATCTTGGACCTGTAGATCCAACGAAGATACAGGACCGATAATATTTGTCACGTCACTACTTGTAACCTCATGTGTATAGAGAAAATTAAGTCCAAAGGAGTCACACATACGGGTCGTCACCCTAACGACCCAGTATTCCGTCAAGATAAAGGTCAAAAATTCCTTGGAGGTGTGAAAAGAGGTATCACCGACATGATCAAACGTAAGGGTGGTTGTCACATTCTCCCAAGGGAAAAGAGGAGTGGGAGAGGCAATAAATAACCAACATCTGAAAACCTAGCGTCGGTAAGACTGACCGTACTTTACCATGGAGTAACACCAAACTAAGCGTAAAGAGACTATTACTCACTACAACTTGTAGAAAAGTACACAAACAATCGGTAGACATACAGAAGAAACCTCTTTACAGATAAATTAAGAAACCGGGAAAAAAACTAACCCAGAAAATAAAAAGACCTTAACTGGACGTCCACAACGAACACAAAACGGATACAAGAGGAGATCCTCAAAATATCAAAGACCAGAATGCAAATCTAGAAATTAGGTAAAACTCAAATAAAAACACATACCACAACCCTGCACAAGATTAAAGTAAGAAATTTGTATAAAAAATTCTTTTATAAAACAGTTTCAGTAGTCAAATAAAATAGATTTGAGGTTTTGTGACGGCCGATGTTTTTGTTGTTTTTATTATCATACGTATTAAAGTTATATTTTCTTACTTACAAAGAAATAGTAAATAATACATCCTGTTGGTAAATTTTAATTTATTCCCGAAGTCCCCGATTTCTCCGATAATTAGTCTTTTATCGGTATTAAAGACTTTAGAACTCTCAAAAGGAATAGTGTTTACGTAATATTTTAAAGTGGATAATATCATTATCTTTTTTATTTTCCTATCTATGTTTAATATTCATACGTATGGTGAGGGGTGAAATCTGTTTTTACACCCTTACTATAAAAACTTGATAAAAGAATAGAATTTTAAAGAATTAACAACCATAACTCTTAAGTAGGAACTAAATGTAATTGTAGTTGTGAACTAAAGAAATAGAAAAAAATATTGAAAAAACTTAAACAACGTCTTAACGAATACAAAACCTAAAAACTCCGTACATCCTACACTCAAGGGACTTGTCCTTACCTAGAGAGTGTTGGACGTAACCTCTCACTGTAAAATTGGGGACCTGTCGGTCCCTTCAAGGGGAATGAAGTAGAATAAGTAGGTATTAAACAAAGGTTTTTTTTTTTTTGAGATGACTTTCTTCCACATTTATTACACTTATGTTCTGGTGGAATAAACAGAGGACTTTTTAGAAATATGTGCGATTCTTCGTTGTCAACCTTGGTCCGTACCTTGTTGCCTGATTAAGTTTTAACCCTTTTCCAATGTTGTCCGATACATAACAGTAGACGAATGAATTAAATATACGTATCATGTAGTACGTTTTATAGTCTGACCTACTAAATATTCGATCTTAGTTCTAAATACCCTCTTTATAGTTGTTGGTGTCTATACGTCTCCTATAGTGGGACTACTGTCTTACACTTCTCCTTGATTTTTCGGAAAACTATTATCACTTTCTACTCTTATGTTTTCGACTGAATTTTGAGTTGTAAGTTTTTTGATTTTACTACTGTAGACCGGGGTAGTGAAGTACCGTTTATCTTCCCATCTTCATCTTTGGTACTGAAGAGCTCAAGGTTTTAGTGACCCTTACCCCTAAAGTCGGTACTTTAATTTTCTACGAACTAGGAACCTTCCCTACGATACTGTTTGAATCACACAATTTTTCGTCTCTATAGTCTAACGGTTACTTCTAGAGATATCGGTTTTGACCACGAAAGAGTCATCATACATACCTACACTACTCACAACCTGGTATTTCTTACAACTCGTGACCCATTAAATACGAAAACTTTACACAATCTCTTATACGAACTCTTACTGAACCTGTTTTTCTTCTAGTTTAGTCAGTTGGGATTTCCTTTAGTTGGAACTGATAAGTGGCCTGTCTGACTACGACTTTGACTTCGAGGTTACGAAAACGGTGTTTTAGGATTTTCGACTGAGTAACCTTTTATAGACTACGACCCTCTCTAACTCCCGTCTCCTCTTCCTCAACTGTCTCCTACTCTACCAATCTATCGTAGTGGTTGAGTTACCTATACTTAAACTCAATTTAGACCCTCTATCACTTCCTGTCCCTACGGGCCGCCCGACGTCAGGTACCCCAGCGTCTCTCAGTCTGTGTTAAGTTACCGATTTGTTATTATTTTTATTACACTCGTTATTCCTAAATTAAAGGTTTTATATATTTGTCAAGTATATTAAGTTGTTATTGTTGTTTTTGTTGAGTTAACTTTTTATACATCTTATCGATCTCTGTAAAGAGGACAATCAGTGAGTCAACACAGGTTGAGAAACGTTGGGGTACTCGACATCGAACGGTCCGAGAAGACAGGTACCCTCAAGAGTCCGTTCTTATGACCTCACCCAACGGTAAAGGAAGGGAGAGAGAGACAGAGACAGACAGACAGACAGACAGAGGCAGAGACAGAGACAGAGAGAGAGATATATATATATATCTCCCTCATATATATATATATGATAACTCATTATGGATGTCCCAAAAGAATAAAAGTATATATGTAAATGTATATATATACATATATATATATTGATTATCCGTGTACTTTTATACACGTCGTAACGATTAGTAGTCTCTATCCGTTTAGTTTTTATGTTACTCCATCGTAGCTTGTGAACAGTCTTACCGGTAGTAATTTTTCAGATGTTTTTATTGACGGTCTCTCTTACACTCATTCCACTAGAGAGAATGTGAAAACCACCCTCATATTTAACCATATCGGTGACACCTTTGTTATCCCTCCGAGGAGTTTTTTGATTTTTATCTTAATGGTATACTAGGTCGTTAGGGTAAGGACCAATATATGGGGTTGTGTGACATTAAGTGAGGATGTAAACGTATATATAATATATATATAAACCTTACTTCACATCACCTTATAATGAGTCGGTATTTTCTCACTTTATTACAGTAAAAGTCGTCACACCTTACTGGATCTCTACTAGTATGATTCGTAAGTCTTTCTGAAGTGTACTACAGTGAAGTGTACTTTAGTGAATGTACACCTTAGATTCTCTACTCTGTTTACTTGTATAACGACTTTACCTTTGTCTGGTGTCTGTTTCTATTATGTCCACATCAAATATTCCTTTCTCTTCCCCTCTATCCCTTCATAACCTTCAAATCCTTGTCGTCTACATTGATAATATATGTCCTACCTTCTTATTCAAGGATGACATATTACGTCCCTTGATATGACTTATAGGCAACTATTTCGTGTTACCTTTTCTCATGTGTGTGTGTATGTTTGTACGTATATATATATATATATATATATATATATATTATATAATAGAAGGTAGCACCAAATAGATCTACACATACTTATATATATATATATATATATATATGTTTATGTATACGTACACACACACAAAACATTGACTGAGTGAAACTAAGTGTCCTAATTACTTGTGTCGTGACGTTTTGTTGATAGTAAGTTATCGTAATTTTGTTTAAAATTTTTTATTTCTGCCCAATGTACCCTTAAGGTAAAAATCGATGTGAAGACTTTTTTTTCGTATAGACTCTAAATTTTATAATTTACCTCTGGACTCAAAATTAGTTACGGTATTTCCGACATTTTTCTATTTAGTCTGAAACTCCTTGACTCAAAAAGAATCCCTTAATCTTTGAATTTATCCTTATACTCCTTTATACACTGTATTCTCATTTTACTCGATTAACGATGGTCACCTTTTCTTATTTTTATGATAAATCATTATGGATGTCCCAAAAGAATAAAAGTTCCTTTCTACTAAAAACACGATCAGGTCCCTGTTGATACATCTGTTCTATCTTTGGTTAGTTTCGTTATCTAATCGGTACAATTTTCGTTTTGATAGGTTCACTTGACGTATACTAACGTATCCAAAAAGTTACCACGGAATCACCAATAAGAGTTTAAAGTGGATCACTTAGAAAGAATGAATTCATATATTTTAGAAGGTCATCGAATTAATTTAATTTAAGGTGTTCTAAACTTAAGATTGAAACGTCAAGTATAGGAACTCTATGCTGAAAGACTCCAAGTGATAAATAATAATATTTTCTACTATGATCATTGACACACACGTTTATAACAACCCGTGAGGTTACAAGAACGGACCTCTTAGGGTCCCTACCCCCTCGGACAACCGACGGCAGATATCCCAACGTGTCTCAGTCTGTGCTGACTACACTGAATCGTCGTCGTGGGTCGTCGTTATGTGACATAAGTAGAACACACATAGATATAGTCGAGGAAATGATAATCAATCAATCGATAGTCAATTAACAATTAAAAGATAATCGAAAATTAATATAAAGGTTAAAAATATATTAATGAGAAATATATTTCGAAAAAAAATTTAAAATTTGATTCTGAAATATATTAAAAATATTTTACGTACTTAATGTTACAGATAAAGTTAATGGAACCATACAACTACTCTTAGAACTAAATACTAAAGTTGAGAACAAATAAATAACGAATACTAGCTAATAAAATCATAAAACAAACTGAAAAAGAAGGTCAAGAAAAATCTGTATCGTACCATATCGTCAAGTAAGTACAATTCAATTGCAGACGTATCAATGAGTCTTGTATGAATAGTCCTGAACCCTTTATAAGACCTCTACCAACACTGGAGTTATTTTAATTACAATCTTTAAAATTTTTTATCATTTTATTTTATATATGTAAGTTTTAAACTCAGATCTGATTTTTAGCTGAAAAGTAAGGTTTATACATAAAAAACACACACAAAAATAAGACCTTTTATTCGAAAATATTTGTCTGAGTCACTGATAAAATGTCTGTAGGTTTTTGACAAACCAACAACAACAAAATTGACGATTCTCATAAGAACTTTGTAAAAAGAACCACAGAGAAACTCACCCAGAATCACATACCAAAGGTCTCATTTGCAATACGGTGACTACTTTCATTCAAAAAGTTTGGTTTTGTTTGTAAATAAGGAACAAAATAAAAATTTTCTTAAATATTTTAAAATGTTATAAATTGATAAATTGAGAGACTTTAATGGACTTTTATTGTATCCATGTCAATAAAAGTAAGTTTTTACATTTTATATACTCAAGAATGAAACCTTATTCTACAATAGATCGACTAATAGAGAGTTACGTTAATACACTCGATTGGTACCACACCCTAGTCAACATAGTCAATACTGTAGGTCATAAATTTAAATTAAAATTCTTTTCCGGTCCGATTCCCGGAGACGTCTCTCTTAGAGGTCATAATAAGGATCACTGACCTTTTTCTTTACACTCCTACGTTTTAATGAAATCCTACTGGTGTCTCTAAGTGGCTATACCTCTATTTATGATTATTTTCTGTTTGACATCGTCACAAACCTTCGAACTCGATGTTAAGGACAAACCCATAGAGGATAGACTTCTCATCTTTCACTCATTAGTCCACCGTATACTTGTAAGTTCCGGGGAGTATACGTGTAAAATGGGTCCAAACATGTTCGGTTACTCTATACTTCTACTAAAGAGATACAGTACCCATTTTTGTATAAAGTACACGAAATTCTATACGAAGACGTCAAAAGGATACCTAATCAATAAAAATTCGACAAGAATATATTCTTAGGTGTCATCACGAACTTCAGTTTCTTCAAAACTTAATATACTATCGTAAAAGGGATGAGGGATCTATAAAGGGTCAAGAGACCTTCATTTATGATTGAATCACGACGATTTATCAAATAGAGTAGATACCTTTTATGTGGAAAGAACAAGGATTAAACATTGTGTTTGAAGACGTGAGGGAGTAGTAGAGTTTTAATGAAAAGAGTTTAGGAGTAAATAATGACGACTTTAGTAGTAATTATACAAGAGACGTTATGTTTGTACAATTTAGAAGGGTTAATAGAACATGAGGATGGAGGTAGTAACCAAAAGTATATTACTGACCTCAGTCTGTATACATTAAAGTCAATTTTCAAAACGGATGTGATTTGGGAGTAGAGGGCCTCTCAAATACACCCGAGAAATAACGGAGCTAACTCAGAAAGAGTTTAAAAGGGATTAACTCGAGTTGTTGGAGGTAGAGACTAAAGGACCATAATTTTAGGAATTGAGTCCGAGGAAAGTATGAAATTCCTAAATTTAATAAAGTGTTCCTTTTAATCTCTGTAGTCCTATCTACCTTTTTACACACCACTATAAAATGGTCGTATTATTTATGTCTGAATAGACTACTCTATTCCAGAAATTGGTTTCTGGACTTGTTGTCTGACACTCACTTTAAATATCTAAAGGACTCCCTTAACGTAAGGTCTGGAGACTAAGTCGTAAAATGTTTCTTGAATCCCCAGATGACCCGTAATTCCTTTAACTTCTCCGGTTACACAGATGTTGTCCGACTCGTTCTTCTTGTCATCTTTACTTTAGTCTCTTCTCCCATTGACCTTCCCTGTTCAGTAGTTTTATAACTTCTCTAACAGTCAAACACCAAAATGAAAACGACTTTACCTTTTGGTGTTATCCCTTAAGTTGTCTTCTACTGTGTTATTTAATGTATCATTATATTAGTAACGTCATAATACATCTAACTACAACCCACCTTCATCTTCTCCATTAATACTCTTTACAAAGAAGAAAGTTAGATGTTACAGAAACCACCCTTTTTTTTCGTACACGTCACTACAGATTCTCGATAGAGTGTTGAGAAAATACACGTTTTATATAGTCTCCTTTTTTTACCAGTCTCTATACGGTTTCAAAACAATCTTGTTGTACGTCGTATATCCTAAAGTTCGTAGTCAGGAAGGTTTCTTGTGGGTGCAGACTAGAGGAAATCTTACCTGACCAACCTAGAGAATGTTAGGCTCCCTGAGCGTTCTCAGAAGAGGTATGGTGTCAAGTTTTCGTAGTTACGAAGCCACGAGTCAAGAGAAGTGTTAGGTTGAGAGTGTAAGTATATACTGGTGATCTTTTTTGTATCGGAACTGATGTGCCTGGAAACAACCGTTTCACTACAGTGACGAAAACTTATACGATAGCTCCCACCAGTATTGAAAGGAAGGTTCCTCATTCTCAGAAAATTAAAGTACCGACGTTAGTGGTCGACGTCACTAAAACCTCGGGTTCTTTTATTTAAGACTGTGACAAAGGAGTAGATAAAGGGTACTACACTACCCTAGTCTACGGTACTAGAAGCAAAAGACTTACAACTCGAAATTCGGATGAAAAAGTGAGAGGAGAAAGTGAAAGTAGTTCTCCGAAAAATCAAGAAGAAGTGAAGACTAAGGAGGTAGGGTCACAAAGAGTACTACATGAGACGTATACTCAATTTATTCGTCCCACTGTTATATGTCGGAACTACATGAAGAAAAGGATAAACTTTGATCAGACAACACAGTACTGGTCAAGATTGACAACGAAGGACTGGACATATATCCAAAGAGTCTCCGTCCAGTCGACGAGACCATAAGGGTAGAGAAAGTCTTAAAAGGTGTCAAATAACACTAGGTATGCCAGTTTCCGAAACCGTATCAGTTTTTCGTCTTTATCTACAAAGAGACCTTGAGAGAACGAAAAAGGTATTAGGTAGCCTACAACCGTAAAACTAGAGACCAAGGAGACGGAAAAGATTTTGTTCGAACTCGTAGACCTGTAAGTCTCAAGTGTATAACGACTTAGGACTGAACCTCTTAACACTCGTAATGAAATGATCGTACACTCTACTCACGTCAACACGTCATCATACTCGTAAAAACCGTAACGGAAAGAAAACCTAACCTTACTTTTGACTGTAAAAGGCCAGGACACCGGTGACGACTCAAAAGGTTTAAACAACCGTGTGACTCACGTCGTGAAAGTGTCGTAGTAGAAAATCCTAAACTTTATCGAGTTAACCTTAAGGTAGTGGTGGTGATTGAAACAAGTATCACTACGAAAGATTCCGGGGGAACTGAAGTCTAAGGTCCTACAGACCGAGATCCACTCACTAGTGTGGAAGTACTAATTGACCCAGCACTTCTAGAAAAAAGACACGTCAAGAAGACACATAAGAACGGTGGAGGAGTATCATAGAAGACGAAGACAATACAGGTGTCGTAAAGACAGGAAATAGACACGTACTTTACAAGGGAACTATAGAGATTAAAGGAACTTCACTATCTAGAGATCAGAAAAGGTAAGACAACGAAACCAGATAAAGAAACGTAACTAACGACTTTCTAGTACAAACAATACTGGTCATGTAGGAGAACCGTTTTGAGATCATAGGGAACGGGACGAAGTAAGACATGAGGTTCCGGTCTAAAAGGACAATGAGGTCCACAAAGAACTGAAGGATGAAAACAGGATATTACTTTCCTGTAACACACACACACACACACACACACAGAATCAAGATTTTCCGTAGAATCCAGAAGTAGTCAAGTCAAGTCAAGTCAGATCTTGGTAAGTTAAAGTCGAAGAAGCCGTAATGACCAACCCCGTATCCGAACCTAATGACAGTATAACTTACCAAACGGAACCTTTGCTTGTCTCTAGTAAGACAGGAAAAACTCTAACGTAGCTTGATGACATAAAGTCTGATAAAACAACTGATACTACCGATGGGGTAAAGAAGATTCCCTAAGGACGGACGTCATCATCTATATTACCAGTAGAGTCAATTTAAGTGGGTAAGGTCAGGTAAAATCAAATGATTAAGAATCTTACGGCTACAAGTGAGAACGGTAGAGGACAAACTGGTGAAGGTCAAACGGAACTAAGTACCTGGATTGTAAGGTCCAAGGATACGTTATAACGAGAAATATCGTAACCTGGAACGACGATAGTGGTCAGTGTAGGTGGTGACCCATAACAAAAACGAAACCGAGGTAGGAAAGTAAGAAAGACCTCAATAAAAAGGTGACTAGAGGTCATCGAATAACCCGTGAATGGTTGGACCCCTCAAGGAGAAAGTCATAGGATAATAAAACGGAAAAGTATGACAAGTACCCCAAGAGTTTCGTTCTTATGACTTCACCAAACAGTAAGGGAAGAGGTCACCTGGTGTAAGACAGTCTGGAGAGGTGGTACTGGACAGGTAGAACACTCCGGGGTATACCGTACCGAATCAAAGTAACTTAATCTGTTTCGACACCAGGCAAACTAGTCTAACCGACCAAAAGACACTAATACCAAAGTCACACAGACGGGAGACTACGGGAGAACGTTATGGATGACAGAATGAACCCAAAGAGAATGGAACCTAGACCCGAGAGAGAAGTGTCGACGAGGTCCTTTCGTGTCGGTGACGAAGAATGGAACCTGTTTCCCATAGAGGAGTGTCGGTGGGGAGAACTAAAACTTACACCTCATCGAGGAGAGCCGGAAGGTCACGGGTGTGTCGACGGTGAGTGACCTTAAATTTTCGATACATGGTCTATTCCTTTTGTGAAGTTCTGACTCCATCAAAGTGGTCCGGGGAGAGGGTGTTATAAGTAAAAACTCTATCTTCTCGTACTTCATTTAGTAGGGGAGAGTATTTTGTTAACCGTGCTTATAACCAAACAACTCGGTAATAGTCTGGTTCCAAACTCTTTTGCCTTTTATTTGTTTGTTTGTTTGTTTGTTTGGTTTTTTTTTTTGTTTTTGTTTTTCTTTTTGTTGTTGTTGTTTTTTTTTGTTTCAATCAAAATCCGTTTTGGTCAAAGAAATTCTCTCTTCCCCTTTTTATTTTTTTCTTTTGTTTCAAACGGTGAACGTTAAATAAAGGAGAACGACAAACCTCTACAGACCGGAGGGATGAACATTAAGAGAGTCTTTGTAAACACCCTATTCTCAAGTCTACTACTTTCGATTGGGACGTCATAAGTCAAGCCAAGTCAGTGAGTCAGCACAGGTTGAGACATTGGGGTACTTGGTGTCGTGTGGTCCGGAGGGACAGGTAGTGGTTGTGGGTCTCAGATGGGTTTGGATACAGGTAGCTCAGCCACTACGGTAGGTTGATAGAGTAAGAGACAGTAGAGAAGGGAAGGACGGGAGTCAGAAAGGGTCGTAATCACAGAAAAAGTTTACTCAGTCGAGAGGTGTAGTCCACCGGTTTAAACCTCAAAGTCGAAGTTATAGTCAGGAAGGTTACTCGTGGGTCCTTACTAGAGGAAATCCTACCTGACCAACCTAGGGGAACGTCAGGTTTCCTGAGAGCTCTTAGAAGAGGTTGTGGTGTCAAGTTTTCATAGTTAAGAAGTCACGAGTCGAAAGAAATATCAGGTTGAGAGTGTAGGTATGTATTGGTGACCTTTTGGGTATCGGAACTGATCTGCCTGGAAACGACCGTTTTATTACAGAAACGTAAAATTATACGAAAGACAACGACGACGAACCATCGAAGTCAGCACAGGGTGAGATACTCTAGGGTATCTACCATTGGGTGGTCTGAGAGGGTAGGGACCCTAAGTGGTCCGTTCTTGTGACCTCTCTCAACGGTAAAGGAAGAGGTTACGTACTTTCACTTGGGAGTCGCTGGGGTACCTGACGTCGAAAGGTCCGACGACACGGGTACCCTAAAAGTCCCGTTCTCATGACCTCACCCCACGGCAACGGTAGAGGCTTATATGACAGATCCAACTAGTATTGAAAGGAAGGTTCCTCATTCGTAGAAAATTAAAGTACCGACGTTAGTGGTAGACGTCACTAAAACCTCGGGGGTTTTTATTTCAGTCGGTGACAAAGATGACAAAGGGGTAGATAAACGGTACTTCACTACCATGGTTTACAGTACTAGACGTAAAAGACTTACAACTCAAAACTCGGTTGAAAAAGTGACAGAAGAAATTGAAGATAGTTCTCCGAGAAATTAAGAAGAAGTGATAGACGGTATTCCCACCACAGTAGACGTATAGACTCCAATGACTATAAAAAGGGTCGTTAAAACTAAGGTCGAACACGAAGGAGGTCGGGTCGCAAAGAGTACTACATAAGACGTATACTCAATTTATTCGGTCCACTGTTATATCAAGGAACTGTATGAGGAAAAGGATAAACCTTGGTCAGACAACAAGATACTGGTCAAGATTGATAACGAAAGACTGGACGTATGTCCAAAGAGTTCTCCGTCCAGTCCACCATACCATAAGGGTAGAAAAAGTCTTAAAAGGGGTCAAATAAAATTAGGTGTGTCAGTTTCCGAAACCGTATCAGTTATTTCGTCTTTATCTACAAAAAGACCTTGAGAGAACGAAAAAGGCACTAGGTTACCTACAACCGTCAAACTAGAGACCGAGAAGACGGAAAAGATTTTAGTTGAAATTACAGAGTTTCGAGTGTCAAGTACACAAGGACTTCGGACTGAACCTCTTAAAATTGGTAATGAAATGATCGTACACTTTACTCGTGTTAACACACCATATCGGTAAGGATTTTACTGTAATACTTGTCTCTTATTCCAACTATTACATTAACAACGGATTTCTTTTACAACTTAAACTCGAACACTGAACATCACTCCATCGTCCTTATTTCCTTCCGTAAAAGGTTTTCGTGTGTCTTAACCTACATAGGTTACTCAGACGACTTCTTATCCATCTCTAATGTCACTCTCGTCGGAGTACACTTCCTCTCAAAAAACAAAAAACAAAAAACACTTACAAGTTCAATTAGTGAGTTACCGTTACACTTCTAACCACTTCGTCGACTGAATTGAGAGATGAGAGGGAATGAACTGTAAAGAATCAACTGAATCATACGAGACAAAGATAAAAGAAAAGAGACAAGGGTCAAGGTTAAAAAAAAACAGAATGAGAAATACATGGGAATACTATACAGGATGAGAAATATAATGGGAATACTATACTATAGGTAAGGGTACCACAATAAAAATAACACGAATAGAAACGTACTTTATAAGGGGACCATAGAGATTAAAAGAACTTCTGCAAAGAGCAGTAAGGGTAAGATAATAAAAAGAGATAAAGAAACGTAACTATTGACTCTGTTGGAAAGAATAGAGAGGAACGATAAGAAATGTTAAGGTGTAAGTCTACCTATATAGAAAAGAAAAGAGGAGACAGAAACCGAAGAGAAAAAAAGTAGTCTATAAATGTTCCGGAGGAGTCTTTTGGTAAACGGACAAAGGTAAAGAAAACCCCAACCAGAACTAGTGACGAAGGACATGTTATAGTGTTTGGAGAAAGGTATCAAGAAGTTCGTGAGATACTCTTGATTAGGGAACTTACATAAACAGTTAAAGTGTCATATAAGAATTCCTTAAAATTCAGTATGGATTTCACAGAAAAAAAAAAAAAAGAGGGATGAAATAAGTTAAATTCAGACTTAAAACGTTATTCCTCAAGTACCAGACTCGGTGTCTATAGAAGGAAAAAAAAAAAAAGACTACTATATCTCTAAGAGGTAAAAACCGATGTTTCTTATATTAGTTGGACTAAAGTCTTAACTGGTAGACCACTACAGGTACACATCTTACAAGTCCGATAGTATGTTGACCTGAGTCATTGTATAATCGTTACATTACGAGTTTTAAGAGGTTCGGTCCGACGACTTTGTCATGTTCTTGACACTTGAAGGTCTACAAGTTGGACCTAAATCTTTTCCGTCTCCTTGGTCTCTAGTTTGACAGTTGTAGACAACCTAGTATCTTTTTCGTTCTCTTACGGTCTCTTTGTAGATGAAGACGAAATAACTGATGTGGAATAACTGATACGGTTTCGGAAACTGAGACAACTAGTGTTGTTTGTCACCTTTTAAGAATTTTTCTACCTTTATAGTCTGGTAGAATGGACGTAGGACTCTTTAGACATTCGTCCAGTTCTTCAATGTTGATCTGTCACTTGTTACCCAACCAAGTTTTAACTCTTTCCTCATACAGTTCCGACATGTAACAGTGGGACGAATAAATTGAATATATGTTTTATGTAATACCCTTGACGTCTGACCTACTTCGTGTTCGACCTTAGTTCTATTAGACCTCTTTATAGTTATTTGAGTCTCTGCATCTACTGTGGTAGGAATACCGTTTTATTTCTCCTTGATTTCACAGAGTTACTTTAACTTTATTATACCACTGTTTAGACCGAATTTTGAGTTGAAAATTTTTTACTTCTAGTACGAAAGACCAGGGTAGTGCAGTACCGTTTATCTTCTCCTTTGTTACCTTTGTCACTGTCTGAAATAAAAGAATTCGAGGTTTTAGTGACGTTTACCACTGACGTCAATACTTTAATTTTCTGAGAACGAGGAACTTTCTTTTCAATACTGTTTGGATCTATCGTATAATTTTTCGTCTTTGTAATGAAACGGGGGTTTTAAGGCAGATCAGTTTCGATACCAAAAACGTCATCAGTACATGCCTACACTCTAAACCTGTTATTTCTTTCGACTCACGACTTCTTCACTACAAAATCTTGACAACACAACCTCTTCTAAGAACTCCCGGGGAACCTGACGTTCCTCTAGGTTAGACAGTTAGGATTTCTTTAAACAGGACCCATAAGTAACCTTTCTGACTACGACTTCGACTGTGAGATTATGCAACCGATGGGCTACACTTCTTGACTGAGTAACCTTTTATGGGATTACAACCCTACCCAACTTCCGTCTTCCTCTTCTCCTGTTGTCTCCCACTCTACCAACCTACCGTAGTGGCTACGCTACCTGTACTCAGCGTACTCAGTAGTACGCAGATGTACTCATCTACAAAGATGAGAACTGGACTGTAAATTGTTAACTCATAAGTGTTGTTACAACCCATTTACTCAAATATTATTTGAGAAAGTGTGTTTAAAATTTCGTTTTTCGTCTTGCATGTGAAACTTTTGCTTATTTTATAAACTCGTGTATGTATAGTATTTTTCTCTTGGGGTTTAAGTAATTAATACATTTTTACTATGAGTTGAAGTAAGTGAATCCTTTTACGTTTAACTTTAGTATAAACAAATTCGTAATAATTATGTTTAAGAGTTTTACCGATTTTCATTTACTATTTTTTAAGGTTTACTAATGTGCCGATATCTCGTTGACAATAGGAGTATACAAGGACTCTCCTGAATTAAATAGGAATGTCACTTCTTTGTTTGAGGTTTGTTTTTATATAATTCTCCCCTACCAAAAAGACAACTAAACGAACAAACAGAAATGTGAGTCACAACTTAGAATAAGTCTTTTGTCATTAATGACAATATCCACGGGTACCTTAATTTAATTATTAAATGTTTAAATACGTGGTGAGGGTTCAGTAACACTAAATATAATTAAGATTTTGATACTCTGATTCGGTACTATGTTACTGAATTTTTTTATTATTATTATTTTTATCCTCCGACACTCCTGATCCAAGGAGGGTCGGGGAAAGGGAGGTCACTGTCTAAATAATGATGTCTAAAATTCTGTCAGTAATATCCATGAGGTCTCAAAATGTACAGTCTGGTTCTGATTCCGTCGGAAAATGTCAAGATAATAATGATAATAACCATAATGTGGTAAAATCTTCAATCTTTCTACTAAATCTTATCGAATTTACTCATGAGAAACTAATGTCCTTTAAGAATCCTTACCATCTTTTCGTAGACCTGTAAAAAGTATATGTGATATTTCACAAATATTATAGTAGGATCATCCTATATAAAATCTTTCGATCATCTTTACAGTGCCTGAATATACCGACCACCTCTAATGATTTACAGTAAACCGGGTATAAGAGGAAAGAAATCCTTTTGAATGTAGATTTAGAAGGGTCTACTGAGAATAAAGATTTTTGTGGGACTCCAAGATACTGAAGTCACATTAATATACACGTCGAAAAGGGAGCCACTCTTTACAGAAGAAGTATGGATGTGATTTAGGATTGTGTAGATAAATTTAAATAATTTTGAAACTGTACCTGACCTTGATTTAATTAATTACACTAATACAACTTCTTATTACGATACAAGAAGTATATTTAATGGACATCTATTTTAACATGATGTCTTTTATTAAGGTGTAAAAACCACAACCCTACCACCAGTCCTCTTGACGTCATATACACTGTTTTTGATTGATCTATCAATGGTTCGGACTAAGGAGGACGAAACCAATGTTTATAATCGGAGAAAAAGAGAACCTAGTCCTGATATATTGGTCTATTTGGATACCGACTAAGTTTAGCTACAAACCATCTTTGGTACTTTATGACATTTCGTTAATAGTAAGTAAATTTTTATAAAAAAAATTTTTTCACTTTTCTCTTTTTATTGTCTTTGTTTGAAGTGTTGTAGTAATGTAAGTTAAAAAGAACTTTCCTCTTTGAACTCTGAGTCTTAGAGATCTACACATTGAAATTAGTGTGTAAATTATTTACCGTTTCGTTCATCAACCCTGATCTAGAATCCAAAATATTTTTACGTTATGAAAATGGTCGTAAGGTGTCACAAAAATATACAGAGTAGTCGAGGTAAAATCTAATTCAAATTTTTGTTCAAAGTCCTTGTCATAACTTTTTTGTTGAGACTTGTGTTTTCTTGTAGTTACTTCCTCTTTATACTTTCTTACCTTAGGAAACTCTTTTTGTTTTTGACACATCGTTGACATAAGGAATAGTTTTTTTTTTTTTTTCAATATGTGTTTTTGTCTAACCCAGGTAGTAGTGGACTGTGGATAAGTTTAACTTGTTTTCGGAATTAAAAATTTATTCGTCTCCAAAAAGTTATCGAAGTTTGGATTTCCATTAGAGTTGTGCTCTTTATAGATTTTTAACAAAAACCTACATTTGATATACGACTTATTTGGTATATGAACAAATATATCTTTCTTTTGTGTGTGTGTGTGTCACCTATGTCAAAGGAAATCCGTACTCTATAGAAACTTCAATTAGTATCAAATTGTATGACTCACCCTTTATTTGTAGTTCCATAACGTAAGAGTAATATCTTTGTACTAGACTTTTACTCAAATGTTTTTTACCTTCTTTCGTTTAGAGAAGATTTATAAACTTACATACTTTATGTAATCTTTTATTGTTATAGATGTCAGACGGATCCCGTACAGGTTTACTATCTTGAGTATCGGACTCATTCTCCTGAGACCGATAGATTTTTATATCAAACGAAGTTTCCGTTCGAAAACTCGTCGAAGAGAAAAATAAGAAATAAAAGAGGGAAGAATAACAATAGTCACAGTACCTAAAAGTACGAGAGAGAAGTGGTTATTTGACTTTAAATACGAATTCAAATCTATAGAGGTTTGAGTATGTCGGTCGACGAAATAGTAGTATTGGTAAGTCTACAGATCGTCCGTAGAGTTTGATCACACACTTTTTATTCAAGGACAAAAAGGAGTAGTAGAAGTTTAAATAGAGTCTTTCTTTCTTGAATATAAAGAATAAAGAAACTAGTTTTACCGGAGTACAGTAAGGACTAGACAAAGGGTATAGTATGTGAGTAACAGTTTTCATAAGTAACGGAGACGGATGTCTTATAATTTATAGTCATTTTAGACTGATGGAGAATTGGTCGAGATGACGATTGTAGGACTAAGTTAGTGATGACAAAGAGTGGACCCAATAAAGTGATCGGAAAGTCTGATTAATGTGATAAATATTTGAATAGGGGTAAATTACATAAACGTTTCCACTTCGGTATTATTAAGAGAATCATTAAGTGTGAGACCTTGAGTACACAAGTCTTATAAAGGGAAAAAAGGGAAAAGGTACGTCTTATTCTCGGTTGAGTAAAGGAATGTAACCGGGTGTTTGTAAGGTACTACATCGTAGAGAGTGAAGAGAACGAAAAATTACGGATAATGAAGAGGAGAGTGAGTGAGGTGGAACCTAGATATCTGAAAAAACGGTAAATAACTTATACGTTCCGTCTGACGTAAAAGAGTTGAAAGTATTATAAGAAGGACAAGTTTTACGAGAAAACGATATGTGTGTGTGTGTGTGTGTGTGCAGTAGGGTCCCAGACGTCTCGAACCACCCGACGGCAGATACCCTAACGTGTCAGCTACTTCACTGAATCTTCGTCGTCGTATGTGATCAGTCTCGAGTTTTCCTAGGACTCCCGTGTGATTTTAATTCCTCAATCTCAAAGAAGGAAGGATTTCTCCCCGGTCAATGGTTTCAACCCGGTTTCATGTCCCCCTGTTAAATTTTTTTCCTTTATTTATTAAATCTAAAGGAATGAGGTGATTGTCTAATAGATAATATAGTGAGAAGATCGTTTTTGTTTGTTTGTTTGTTTGTTTTTTGTTTAAATTTAATTTTTTAGTTTAATACCTATCATTATTAACTGAAAGAGAAGACAGATGAATAGATATAGGTCATAAACCATGTTACACTAGGTATTAGTAGTACCAATATCAGTACCGAGACCATCGACCTTTACATTATGAATTTTACACGGTTCGTAACAACACAGTTCACGAAATACATAATTAAAAGAATTAGAAGTGACGTTGAATATTTTATCTTTATAAATAAGAGGAGTGAAATCTCTCGTCCTTTGACTACAAGTCTCTTCTTTTCAGTGTGTCGATCTTGGGCCACTTCGGTCTACCGTTCAGTTCATTTGACTCGTGTTCAGGTATTACGGAAGGATTACGTGACGACGAAGAATTAACGTTGATCCACTGAAAGAGAGGGAGACGTCTCGATCTTAGAACAAAAGTCTAGACATCACAATCCCTCATTAGAACGAAACATGGTTCATGACGGTTGCGAAACGTAAGTAAGGGGTCCCCACGGTATCATTTATGGTGTCTGTACCATCTGTTTTGTTTTCTTTATCAGAGAGAGTGTCATGTCAAGACCTTCAGTCTACGGTTTCAGTTTCACAACTGTTCCCGGTACCAGAGTGTTTACGAAGGTCCTTCTTTCGGACACCGAGGTCGAAGGAAACCAATCACCCTCTTGTTCTCTTTTATAGACGGAAATAGAAGTCTACCGGAAAAGAGGAGACGGGGCTTCCATTAAAAGACAGAGAAGATTTCTATAAGAGTAACCTAAATCCTAGGTGAGATTTGGATAATACTAGACTGAACTAAGAATAAAATTGTCGTAACTTTTATGAGATAAAGTTTTCTTTCAGTGTAAGACTTAAAGATTCACCTCTGCTTAAAACCCCTTGTTAGAAGTTGTGTAATTCAGAAGGAAAGATCTGACCTTGGAAACTAGAAAATTGAACCAGAGGAACGGTCAGTCACTCCTGACTCAAGGAACTCTTCTCTCTCGGTTTTCAAGTAGGAGAGACCCATTAATGTTGTAGTGGATGTAAGGGTTCGACAGAAGATGATCCATATCAGTAAAGACAAGAGAGATGTAAATTATGACTGACTGTTAGGAGAAGAGTCTTCGTTTAGTGACTCAGTTCCAGGATTTACTCTTGGATATAAATTATTATATGTAAAATATGAACTGTGAAGGTAAAAAATTGTCTTTCCTCCAAAACTATAGAAAATTTAGGAAGTCGACATTCAAAATATTTTACAATCTAAAAAAAATTTGGATACTGAATGGACTAAATTCTTTCTTTCGAAAAGTTTCTGGTTTTTGTTTTGACTCAGTATTTAGAACTTTCTCTCGTTTGAGATTTTAACCCAGTACCAGACTCCCGTACGACTAGGATCCATTTTGTCTTTGAAGTCTCTTATGTTCTCCGTTTAGGGTCCTTCTCCATCCTTCTTTTAAAATCACTTCAGACACCTTTTTTTACTGGGAGTTTAAAGATGTGAAGATTCGATTTCTTACTTGATTGTTATAGATACGGTTTTTCCTATTACCTAATTTTTTTTAGTTACTAAACTTTTACATATTAATATTAGATCAGGAATATGTATGTAGTCTAAAATTATAATTTTCATTGGTTAAAGTTATATAAAGTACCCTCAAATCGAATACTCTTTGTTGTTTTCTTAGATTCTCGTAATTTTCATAGTTTGTTGTTACATAGACGTTTTACAAATACCGTTTTATTTATAGATTTTTAGTTTTCAGTTAGTTCAGTTCACGAAAAGTCAACCGAACGATCTACCAACTTACTTAAATTATACTTTACCCTATAATTCTTCCATAAACTCTTACACAACAACTTTCTCTTTACTACAGCCCTCGGAACAATCCGTAATGACTGTTTTACCTCCGTGCTGGGATTTGGGGCAGGGAAACAAGGTATCCCTACCTGGGTCTTACTTCCTCAATCTGAAACATTAAGACTGAACACAAAAGGAAAGGAGTCGACTCAACTGATTTCTCTTATAATTCCACTAATGACAAAAACTCTCCTCCTACTCTTCCGTATTTCGGAAGACGTCGACACGAGTTTCTTATTAAGTATTTCAATTAGTGACTGTAAACAAGTTCCTGAAAATGTTTTCTGACAAGGTCCTACTCGTGTGTCCGACGTCGAACTCCGGTACCCTCCCTAACGATAGACTTCGGGTAAACACTCCTTTCAAAAATACCGTTTCCTCAAACGACTTAAATCCCGAATCCTTATTAATTTTATCAATCTTCGATTTCTAAATTCCCTACGATGTTACAATCGTATAAGATGATATCGAATATCTTTAATCCCTGAAATCTCTATAATAATCGATCTTCGGGAAAGATTCTTTATCACTCGAATCCTAAGATCCCCGTTTATCCCAAATCTTTCGATTCTTAATTTGACTCCTTACATCATACGTCGGGTCTGTAATCGTACTCAATGTCACATAAGTGTTCCTGTGTACTCTTTTTCATCTATTCTCTTAGTGACTCCTTCCTTGAGGAAAACTCCCCGTTGTCACTAAAAACCTCCTTTTATTTAGGCCCAGTTACCCTGATTTTTATAGTTTGGAGACTGGAGTACGAAAACATTTTCATATTTTCTCTTAGTATTCGAACTTTATTTGTCCGTCAGGTTATTTTTACTCTCCGACGGAGTCAAAGAGCGACTGTGGTGAGTGGGAAAGTCCAACTTAGGGACCGACGACCTCGACCTGAGTTCGTTTTACTCTAACGTCGAAAGTGAAAGGTCTGTCTGATAACCATGTCCTGGTAGTTTTCTGTATCTAGGATGGTACCAAGGATTTCAACTTCTTCGCCTAGACGTGGAGTCAATGTCTCAACCATTTTAAAGACCTTTTATTTACAGTTATAGACTACATAGGTTTGATTTATCCTATTACCTATCAGAGTTTTGTTTACAGATACAGGTTTATACGGGGGTTTCGTTTCGTCTTGAACCATTCTGTTCCTCATTCCTACTATCTATTAACCACGAGTGGATATATCTGACCACTGACTCCCATTCAATCTAAAGGTGACAATTGATTCTGAGAATTTTTCACCGTACTCGAATTGGATCCTCTTCCTATTTGAACTTCAGAACCCCTCTAAAGTTCTTATTATGTACAATTCGAATTTTATTCATTCTTTCATAAAGTAATATATATATTTATATACGTATTATGTATATCTGTGTGTATGTATGTGTATATATGTATGTACGTATATATTTTCTATAAAATATATAAGCTCAATATAAGGAGTATTTCTTTATCCATATGACGGTTGTAAGTCTATACGGAATCACTGTCTTGTTATTATTACATTTAGAGTTCAACGTCTAAATCTAAATATATATAATATATAAATATATATATCAATATATATTTTGATCTTCATATAGATATTACAGAATGACTATAATTTTTATAGTTAACCACCGTCTTATTACATATGTCACAATATTGTAAATTATCCTCAAAACTAAGTCTCTTAAAGGAAGTTTGTTTGTCTGTTTTTTGACTCAAGTCTATCTAATGTACCCTCCACTAAGAACCTTTGTGTTTACTTCTACATCCCTGTCGCTCTCTCTCTTCCCTCTCTTCAGGTACTTATCACACTATACACCAGGTAATTACTAAGACATTACATTCTTTTATGGTGACCTAAGTTTGGACAACCTCTGAGAGTCTGTGACAGACTTCACACGGAGTACTCCAGGGTGACTTCCTATTCCTCTCTTACCACAAATAAGAGTCAGTGAAAGGGGAGGAACACACGTTGGGGGATAGGGGTAACAGTTATACAGAACCTTTACGTGTGAAGATACCGTGATCGTGTTCGATAATTCGGGTTCTCTACTCTCTGAGTTCATCAACTCCATTCTTCAACAGGTTCACTCACAATTCACGATGTCTTCGAAGAGTACTTGCGTCGAAAGGGTAAATGATGTCCCTGGTGACTAGTAGTTTCTTGTACGACGTCACTTCCTACTTCCCTATTTTAACAGGAGTCCAACTGACCTAAACTTTGTGAAAAGTACTTGTATTTCTAACTAGTTCTTCCTATGTAAATTTTAGAATGGGACAGGAAACCTCTAATCTCTTAAACTTCAAATGAAGAGAAATGTAATAAACTAAACAACGATATCTATATATAATAAAAATTATAATTTATATTATTGGTACATGGTATACTCTTATGTAAATGATGAAACCATAAAATGGGGAATTTGTTTATCTTTTTAATTATCTATCCAAAAACTAAAGACTTTAATTAATAAAAAGTCTTATTCCCCTAAATTATTCCTTTTAATTACTCTGAAAGAAACGGTTTACTAAGGTAATGTCTCTGTCTCTATCACTACTCATTGGTTTTAGAATAAAGATAAAAACCTTACTGAAGACCAATGAATCAAAGATGAGTACACAAGTCAACAATTTTATCATAACAAATTATATACGATTCCGAAGAGAAGTTCTTTTAATATCTATGGTTCCCTTGTAAAGTACGTTTCTACCCAAGCTATTTCCTGTCTTTACCATACCTAGATTGTCTTCGTCCTCTATAGTTCTTCTCCACCGTTGTTATGTGTCCTCTTGACATTTTTTTTTTTTTTTTTTAGAAGTACTGGGTCTATTATTGCTACCAGACTAGTGAGTGGATCTCGTTCTATAGAACCTTACATTTCAGTTCACCTGGAATCTTTCGTAGTGATACTTGTTTCGATCACCTCCACTACCTTAGGGTCAACTGGAGAAAGTTTGGGTTTTCTACTACGACACTTTCACGACGTGAGTTATACGGTCGTTTAAACCTTTTGAGTCGTCATCGGTGTCCTGATCTTTCCAGTCAAAAGTAAGGTTTGGGTTTCTTTCCGTTACGGTTTCTTACAAGTTTGATGACGTGTTAACGTGAGTAGAGGTTGCGATAATTTCATTACAAGTTTTAAGAGGATCAGTCCGAAGTCGTTATACTCTTGACACTTGAAGGTCTACAATTTGGACTAAAATCTTTTCCGTCTCCTTCGTCTCTATTTTAACGGTTGTAGGTAACCTAGTACCTGTTTCGTTCTCTCAAAGTCTCTTTGTAGATAAAGAAGAAATAACTGATACGGTTTTGGAAACTGACACACCTGACTTTATTTTGATACCTATTAAGAATTTCTCTACCGTTATCGTCTGGTGGACTGGACGGAGAAATCTTTGGATATACGTCCAGTCCTTCGTCGTTAATCTTGACCTGCACCTCGTTGTCTGATCAAGGTTTATCCTTTTCCTCATACATTTCCGACATATAACAGTCTGACGAATAAATTGAATATACGTCTCATGTAGTACTCTTTACGACCCGACCTTCTTCGTGTTCGACCTTAGTTCTAACGACCCTCTTTATATTTATTGGAGTCTATACGTCTACTGTGTTGGGAATACCGTCTTTCACTTCTCCTTAATTTTTCGGAGAACTGCTTTCACTGTCCCTTCTCACTTTTTCAACCGAATTTCGAGTTATAATTCTTTTGATTCTAGTACCGTAGAACACGGTAGAGAAGTACCGTTTAAATACCCCTTTGTCACTTTTGTCACAGTCTAAAGAAAAACCCCGGTGGTTTTAGTGACGTCTACCACTAACGTCTGTACTTTAATTCTGACAATGAGGAACCTTCCTTTCAATACTGGTGGGATCTATCGTATAAGTTTTCGTCTCTGTAATGAAACGGTTGTTTCCAGGCAGATCAGTTCCGATACCAAAAAGGTCACCAGTACGTACCGACACTCTCTACCTGACACTTCTTTCGACTCGTGACTTCATAACTACGAAAACTTGACACTACAACCTTTTCTGAGAACTCTCAGGGAACCTGACGTTCCTCTAGGTTGGTCAGGTAGGATTTCCTCCAGACAGGACCCAAACTACGATTTCGACTTTGAGGTTAGGAAACCGGCGAAGTATACTTCTCAACTGAGTGACCTAGTATGAGACTACGACCCTCCCTATCCCCCATCCCCTTCTTCCCCTACTGTCTCCTACTCTACCGACCTACCGTAGTGGTTGACCTACCTGTACTCAAACTCATTTGAGGCATTCAACCACTACTTGTCCCTCCGGACCGTAAGACGCTAAGTACCCCCGTGTTTCTCATTCTGTGCTAACTCGTTGACTTGACTTGACTTCCGAACAATGACTCTGTTTACTTCTTTCTATTGGTGAGGTCTCGTATTCTAAAATAGATGGGAGTCGTTTCCACTTGAAACGACTCGTGTTCTGAAACACATAGTCAGTTGGTTTTCTAGAAACTATTTACTACTGATGTAATTAATCTTAAACCAACTGACTAACTTACTTCTTTACTAAGCTAGGTAAAAAAAAAAAAAGACCTTTATTGATAAAGTACTACTTGAGAGTTTACAATTTGGTAATAAAAATTGTATTACTTTTAGATGTGAGAAGCCTGTCTATTTAAACGAATTTGGAGTCTAAAGTCACCGGGGAATGTTCCATAACATGAAGAAGTACAGTTTCTACTTCTAGTTCGTAAGGAGGGACTGTGTCAGGATGTTGGACACTGAATAAGGTACTTCAACGAAATGGTGAATTTTTTATATATAACTTGATATTTGATATATAGTAATAGTTATAACACAATCAAAGTCCATTTATCGTTTTACTAAGTATATATATATATATATATATATATATATATATATATCAGGAAAAACGGTGGTATATATAAGTAAAATTAAATTTCTATTAACGATATGTCTTAATACACTAAAAGACAGTCTGTAATTGTTACCAGTCGGTATCCGTGTACGTCCAGGGGAGGGAGGGTAGAGGGAAGGGTAGGGTGGAAACTCTAGAGAACGAAGGTCAATTCGTCATTTCCTTTTTCTGTGTACCTTCTATCAAGTATAAAGGAAAAACAGTCCGGACCTACTCTATAAAATAGTGAAGACGTATCTAAAATAATCGGTCCTAGAACGATAATTATATATCGGGGGTCGGTTCTCGTTTTCTTCGAATATTAACATTAGTTTCGTTTCCCTTAGTCCGAACTACTTATAGGTCAACCAGAAACAGTGTAGATGTTGTCAAGGGGACTGGTGGTAAGGTTATAATTTGTATATAAATTACTAAATCACATCCGTCTTAAGAGAGATATACACTATATTTATACCTTTTCTTGTATTTGTATATTAAATCGAGGTCACGTATAGTTTCCGAAAAAAAATTTAACTCCATATCAATTAAATGTTACAACGTTTAATCAAACGTCAAACTCCACTTCGTACCTTACGAAAACAAAGGTATATATTTGTACCTGTATATATACATACATGTATAAAAAAAAGTCTAAGCAAATGTAATATCCAATAATATGTTATAATTTATATCAAGGATCACGATATGTCATCACAATATGTTATCCAGGAACGACAAAGATACGAAACAGATGTCATCACACATATACAATTAGGGTTTGAGGATTAAATAAAGAAGAGCGTGGAAAAGGGAAATTATTTGTACTCAATCAAAAGATACGGAGAGTCGGATAAAGACAAAACATTTATTCAAGTAAATACAGTACAAAAATGTAATGTGTATATTCATTATAATATACTATAAACGGAAACAGACTGAGGGAAGTGAACTATTCTTTTAGAGATCCAGACAGGTACAACTAAGTTTACTGTAACGAAGTAAAAGAATATATACATGTTATAAGGTGACACGACCTTATCTTTTGTATGGTATTGAAAAATAGGTAGGTAGATAACTACCTGTGAATCCAAGATACGGAACTGATAATATTTATCACACCATTATTTGTACCCCCATGACGGTAGAAAACTAAATCTCAAAAGAGGTTTCTGTACGGGTCTTGACCCTAAAGACCTAGTATACCATTGAGATACAAATCGAAATAGTTCTTGGAAACATGACAAGAGTTATCACCAACGTAGTTAAATATAAGAGTGGTTAGTAAAGTCAAGTCAAGTCATCGAGTCAGTCCAGACTGAGAAACATTGGTGTACTTGACGTCATGCGGTGTGGAGGGACAGGTAGTGGTTTAGGATCTCGAACGAGTTTGAATCAGATAACTCAGTCACTACGGTAGGTTTGTAAAGTACGAGACAGTAGGAGAAGAGGTGGATTGAAGTTAGAAAAGGTCATAGTCGCTGAAAAGTTTACTCAGCCAAAAAGTGTCAAGTCAAGTCAAGTCAACGAGTCAGCACGGGCTGAGAAACTCTGGGCCAATTGACTTCGTATGGTCCAGAGTAACAGATAGTGGTTGAAGGTCTCAGATGGGTGTGGGTACAGGTAACACAGCCACTATGGTAGGGTGGTAGAGTAAGAGACAGCAGAGGAAGAGAAGGACAGGAGTTAGAAAGGGTCGTAGTTCCAGAAAAGTTTACTCAGTGGAGAAACGTAGTCCACCGGTTTCATAACCTCAAAGTCCAAGTTGTAGTCAGGGAGGTAACTTGCGGGTCCTGACTAGAGGAAATCCTACCTGACCAACCTAGAGGAACGTCAGGTTCCGTGAGAGTTCTCAGAAGAGGTTGTGGTGTTGAGTCTTCGTAGTAAAGGAGACGTGAGTCGAAAGAAACATCAGGTTGAGAATGTAGTCATACACTGATGACCTTTTTGATGTCGGAACTGTTCTGCCTGGAAACAACCGTTTCATTACAGAGACGAAAAATCGTACGACAGATCAAACCAGTACTGAAAGGAAGGTTCCTCATTCACAGAAAATTAAAGTACCGACGTTAGTAGTAGACGTCACCAAAACCTCGGGTCTTTTTATTTCAGTCGGTAACAAAGGTGACAAAGGGGTAGATAAAGGGTTCACTACCCTGGTCTACGGTACTAGAAACAAAAGACTTACAACTCGAAATTCGGTTGAAAAAGTGAGAGGAGAAAGTGAAAGTAGTTCTCCGAGAAGTCAAGAAGAAGTGAAAGATTTATTTCCACCACAGTAGACGTATAGACTACAATTACTATAAAGAGGGTTGTTAGAACCAAGGTCGAATATGAAGAAGGTCGGGTCGCAAAGAGTACTACATATTTTCAATTTATTCGTCCCACTGTTATATGTCGGAACTGTATAATGAAAAGTCTAAACCTTGGTCAGACAACAAGGTTCAGGTCAAGATTGACAACGAAGGACTGGTTATATGTCCAAGGAGTTCTCCGTCCAGTTCACCAGACCATAAAGGTAGAAAAAGTCTTAAAAGGTGTCAAATAACACTAGGTGTGTCAGTTTCCAAAACCGTATCAGTTGTCTCGTCTTTGTCTACAAAAAAAGACCTAAAGAGAACGAAAAAGATACTAGGTCAAGAAGTGTAGTCCACCGGTTTCATAACCTCGAAACAGTAGTAGTAGTTAGGTAGGTTACTTACAAGTCTGACTAAAAGAAATCCTACCTGACCGAACAAGAGGAACGTCAGGTTTCCTGAGAGTCCTCAGAAGAGGTTTTTGTATCAAATTTTCGTAGTAAAAAAAAAAAAAGAACGAGTCGAAAGATACCAAAAAAAGAAATGTAAAATACCAACAGTATGGGTATGTACTCACTATCAACGAGTCAGTACGGACTGAGAAACGTTGGGATACCTCACATCGGACCCTCCGAGGAGACAAGTACCTTAAAAGATCCGTTCTGATGTTCTCTCCCAACAGTAAAGGAAGAGGTTTTCACTTTCAATTTCAGTGAGTCAGTACGGGTTGAGAAACACTGAGGTACCCGACAGGTACCTTAAGAGGTCCGGTCTTATGACCTCATTCATCAGAAAGGGAATAGGTCCCCTAGAAGTGGTAAACGTCACTAAAACCTCGGATCTTTTTATTTCAGTCGGTGACTAAGGTGACAAAGGGGTAGATAAACGGTACCTCACTACCCTGGTTTACGGTACTAGAATCAAAAGACTTACAACTCGACCTAAGTTGGGGACCTAACTTGGGTCCAGAGGGGTAACGTCCACCTGAGAAATGGTTGACTCGGTGTTCCCTTCGGGTTTTTGTGACCTGACTCATCTGTTAAGGAAGAGATTCCCTAGAAGGGTTGGACCCTTAACTTGGTCCCAGAGGACGTAACGTCCACTTAAGAAATGTTATAAAATAAGCAAAATGGTATATAGTTGTACTTAGGCTCGATAGTCCCTTCGGGGGTAGGTATGTACTCATGACCTTTTTGGTATCGAAACTGATTTGTCTTGAAACTACCGTTTCATTATAGAGACGAAAAATTACGTGACGGATCCAAACAGTATCGAAAAGAAGGTTCCTTGTTCGAAGAAATTTAAAGTACCGACGTCAGTGGCAGACGTCACTATAACCTCAGGTTCTTTTATTTCCGATAGTGACAAAGGTAACAAAAGGGTAAATAAACGGTACTTTACTACCCTGGCCTACGGTACTAGAATCCAAACACTGACAACACAAAATTTTGTTGAAAAAGTAAGTGGTCATCACATCCTCTTAAGGGAAAAGAGGTATGGAAGAAGTCGTTATAATAAAAATCTGAAAGAATACTATAACTAAGACCAGTCACATTCCAAGATGGTAAAACATCAAAACTAAGTGTAAAGAGGTTATTAATCACTGTGACTAGTAGAAAAGTATACGGATGACCGGCAATCATAAAGAAACCTCTCTACAGTGAAATCCAGAAGACGGGTTAAAACAATAAATAAAAAGGAATTTATAATCTGACGTACTTGACAAACCTTGTTTCAGAAGTATTTAAATTTATTCACACTCTGAATCTCATCTATACTTCTCCTTTGAAGAGTGTCTCCCTTTTAGACATATATATAAAAAGGACTCCAGCATCTTGAAGTCCCGTAAAAATCTTTACTCAGTAGAACCTTCTAAATTCACATTCAAAAAGATTTCCTTCCTGTTATACCAGGTCTACTGGAAATCATTAGAGGTGGTCGGTATATTTAGACATTGTAAAGATAATCGAGTGATTTGATATAAGATAATACTATAATATGTGTGAAATGTAGTACACACTTATTTTAGGTCTCCTAAAAGATAATAAGGACTGTTAAATGAAATTAACTTCTTGTAATTTAAAATCGAGAAGATTCGATAAAAAAGTTAACGAATTTATCATAGTAGTAGTAGTAGTAGTAGTAGTAGTAGTAGTGGGATTACACCTTATAACAGTGAAGGAACCGTAGAAGTGTGTGTTTTAGACACAATTACTTAGACGGTGACATTCAACTTATATACCCCACTTTGATCCGAAGTAACGTGTGACAAAAATAATTTCATTCTTTTTTTACGATTAGAATCGAATAACAGTTTCACAGTCTTAAATACATTTGGTGTTACTAAAACTTCCACTCGTATATATATATAGAAATAAATATTTACATATTATGTATATACACACACACATATAGATATACACACACACATATATATATATATATATATATATATATATAAATAAATAAATAAATAAATAAGTTAAAACGAACGTAGATACCGGTATTCGTTAAGGACAAAAGTCCTATTCTGAGTTGAAGATCACAATTTTGTTTATTCAGTTTTCTTTTTGAGTGGACTACCTGGTATATAATACGAGTCTTAAAGGAGAAAGGAAAATTCTAGTTACAAAAGAAAATCCAGTACTAGCATTAGACAAAGAAGTAGGGTGCCCCATCCCACCCTGCCTTAAGAGTAAAAGTAGGACTGGAAAAGTGTGAGAAGTCGGGTCGGAGGGGTGTAGTTAAACTTTCTACGAGTGTGTTTACACCGTTGAGAAAGATGTAATAATAAACGAATTGCAAGTAATTTAAAATAACGACGTTTAATACTGTGTAAAACTCGAATTTTCTTGTTTTTACATGATACAGTACAAAACGAACCTAGTCCTCAGTCCGTACTCGATTGATTCAGGAGAGGAGTCCTTAAAAGGTCCGACTTCAGTCCCATTACGTACCCCGACGTCCGAGAAGACTTCGAGTCCGGGAGAAGGTGTAAGTGTGAAAACCATCAAGGGAAAGAACCTCGTCCCATTACCGTCAGAGGTAAAGTAACGACCGACGACCAGTCTCTATTAAGAGTCGACCAGGAATCCAAGGGAGAGTGATGTCACCGAATGAAGAAATACCGATATCCTCTATGAAAGAGATCAGTCGACCAGATTCAGACGACACTGTATTAATACCCTCGGTTGGTTTGGGAGACGGAACATCATTGGTACCTTCGTGGTTTAGTAAAGGTGTCTAAAACCGAATGTGAGTCTCTTTTCTTAAAATATTCCGCACACCAGTGATCGTCTTTAGAACTCCCGGTCTAATCTTAAGACAGATGGTGTATTAGGGAAATTTATACTCGCTTATAAATAGTCAATAAAATTTTGACTATTATTGATTTGATAGAAGAGAACTAAATTTAATGACGACTATGTGTAAAATTCCAAAATCAAAATCAGTTCGTCTAAGCACAACTACAAACCGTTTTGGTTATGTTATAACATTTCATTAATCGGAGGTTAACTTTATTTATTTAAATTTAATTTTTTTCTTACTGTAATTAACTGACTACTTACTGTAAAGTTGTTTCTAAATTTAACAGAATGTTTCTACGGATTTTATATCTTTTTATTATATAAAATTTATTCATTCTTTTAATTTCTTTCTTGTTATAATGGTATATGTCTAAGATAAAACTCTAAAAATACACCTGAAACCGTTTAGACATTCCGTTTAGAGGGTGGAGGGTGGAGGAAAAGTGGTGTTACAATTATTTGAAAACAAAATTGTAGCCCGACCGAAAAACTCTTTTAGTATTAAAATATATGATAGTAAACATTTTGTTGTATCACATCGATTATCCTTTAAGAACTCTAGTATGAAACTTTTTTGTTATCAGTATTGGGATCAAAGGGGGTTTTTTAACGGTAAAGTTTTCACTTACACTTGTCTATAATAAGTAATATAGGTGATTAAAAACTCGAGGATGACACACTAAACCGTCGTAAAATATACTTAATACAGTACACAATATACCATATATTTACAAGAAAGAGTGTTAATACATTTCAGTTATTATTAACACCGGTAAGAAAGTCTACCCCTGTATATAAATAATTTGTAAAACGAATTTTAAGTATGTCGATCATTTGTCAATTTAGTCCTAAATATCGACTTTAAAAAATTTACAATTTAGGTGAAAAATATTTATTATTTGTCATGTAAAACGATAGACGTCTAGGTTTGAGAAGACAAAAACGATAAGTGTTCGTTTATCTTCTATGATTTCATCCAGTACAACCACTAAAATTCTCACCAAACATCATTTGTAGTTCCGTTAACACCGACTCGAAACGTCAATCGATCCTCTATATGGTTCACGTTCACATCTAAGAATTATGTACGAAAATTAGATGAACTGTCGTAAATCTACATGCGAGTAATAGAAAAAGTAAAACAAATTTTTTTTTCATGAGTCTTAAATTTGGTTGTTAATCAACATTCTATCCATAACAAATTTGTGATCTCCTTCATAACCCATACCATCATTTATATACCCGAGACTAAATAAGATGTTTACAAGATGGTATGTTTGGTGGACCTTTGTTCTTATTTTAGTAGGTACTCAGTCAAGTTTGTTCACGAGGTTGAAGACGTTTACACGTGTGTTTCACTTTTGTGGTGACTTTACTTGTAAATATGACATTCGGATACTTGTTATTAGGGTTCAAATAAAGGTCTTTTAAAATGAACCCTTAGAAAACCTCCCCATCATCCTGAAACTTTTGGAATCTTCCCCCTTTTTTACAAAAGTTACATTCCTATATTAATATGAACTTTTCTCACCAGAGTCCACAATTATGACCATTTTAATTTTCCACGTGTTGACAAAAAGGTGGGTCTCAAAGAACCTATTACTATAGTTCATGTAATTTTGTTGACTTTAATTTTTCTATAGTAGGACGTAGGTAATCTCATTGGAAGGAAACATTTCTTTCTTCATCTCTAGTAAAGTTGTTTCAGTCAACATGTCGATTGTAAAATTTACTATGAAAACTTTGTAAATATCTGTCTCCTTGGTCTCTAGTTTAACGGTTGTAGAGGACCTAGTAACTTTTTCGTTCTCTTAAGGTCTTTTTTTTAATAAAGACGAAATAACTGATACGGTTTCGGAAAGTGTCACACTTAGTGTTATTTGATATCTTTTAAGACTTTCTCTATTCTTATGGTCTGGTGGATCGGACGGCGAACTCTTTGGATATACGTCCAGTCCTTCGTTGTCAATCTTGACCTGTATTTTACTGTCTGACCAAGGTTTATCCATTTCCTCATGTAGTTCCGACGTATAACAGTGGGACGAATAAATTGAAGATATGTCTCATGTATTACTCTTTGTGACCCGACCTTCTTAGTGTTCGACCTTAGTTCTAACAACCCTCTTTATAGTAATTGTAGTCTATACGTCTACTGTGGTGGAAATACGTCTTTCACTTCTTCTTGACTTGTCAGAGAACTACTTTCACTTTCTCCTTTCACTTTTTCAACCGAATTTCGAGTTGTAAGTCTTTTGTTTCTAGTACCGTAGACCCGGGTAGTGAAGTACCCTTTATCTACTTCTTTGTCACCATTGTCACCGACTGAAATAAAAATACCCGAGGTTTTAGTGACGTCTACCACTAACGTCGGTACTTTAGTTTTCTGAGAACAAGGAACGTTCCTTTCAATACTGGTTAGATCTGTCGTACAATTTTTCGTCTCTGTTATGAAACGGTTGTTTCCAGGTAGATAAGTTCAGATACCAAAAAGGTTATCAGTGTATACCCACACTCTCAACCTGATATTTCTTTCGACTCACGTCTTAACCACAAAAACTCGACGTCACAACATCTTCTGAGAACTCTCAGGGAACCTGACGTTCCTCTAGGTTGGTCAGGTAGGATTACCTCTAGTCAGGACCCACAAGTGACCTCCCTGACTACAACTTCGACTGTGCGGTTATGAAACCGGTGGACTACGCCTCTCGACTGAGTGAACTTTTTCTGGGATTACGACCCTTTCCAACTCCCGTCCTCCTCTTCCCTTCTGTCTCCTACTTTACCATCCTACCGTAATGACTTTGTTACCTGTACCCAAACCTACCCGAGAACCCCAACTACCTGTCCCTCCGGACCGTATGACATCAATTACCCCGGATTTTATCAGTCTGTGTTGACTCACTGAGATGATTTGACTTACCTATCCGTTATTTAGTTACATTCGACGACGACGATTCCACGAAGTTATCACAGACTATCTAGTTACATATCTATCAATTATTAATATTCCTTTTTACCCGTTTTTAGTCGTTGAAAAAAAATATGTATTGAAAATTATTTATTACATGTTACTTATTTCGTTTCATCCAGGAAAGGTCCTCTAGCTCACTAATGTTTAGGTTAGTTCCGAAGACGATGTTTCCCATCTCCAAGTTAGGGACTAGTCCCTTCATTCTAAGGAGTACTTACCTTAACAAAGGAATTAAAGAAAAAGATGAAAGAGTAATAATCACATGTCTTTACGTTCCCTAAAGACCCACAACTAAAATATAGGACGTTGAAATGATATAAGTAACTAATCGAGATCATTAAAAGACCACCTCAGAAATCCCAAAAGATACACCTCCTAGTGGTAACTTTACTTTTCTTATTTTATGAATCCTTATATAGATGTATTTCTTTAATTTCTGGATATATATCTTTTGATATTTTGTGACTACTTTCTTTAGTTTCTCCTGTGAATATCTACCTCTTTATATGGTACAAGTACCTAGTCTTCTTAGTTATCTTACTTTTACTCATATGATGGGTTTCGTTAAATGTTTAAGTTACGTTAGGGATAGTTCGATGGTCGGTATAAAAAGTGTCTTGATCTTGTTTATTAAAGTTCTAAACATACCTTTATGTTTTTTGGAGCTTATCGGTTTCGTTAGAACTCCTTCTTCTTACCTTGACCTCCTTAGTTGAACGGACTGAAGTCCGAGATGATGTTTCGGTGTCAGTAATTCTGTCATACCATGACCGTGTTTCTGTCTTTATGTCTAGTTACCTTGTTTTATCTTTCCAGTCTCTATTTAGGTGTGTGTATACCTGTGGGATAGAAACTGTTTCCTCCGTTCTTATCTGTTACCTTATTTCTGTTAGAGAAATTGTTCACCACGACCCTTTTGACCAGTTGGTGAACATTTTCTTACTTTGATCTAGTGAAAGATTGTGG
>SJYO01049755.1:69532307-69595536 GCA_006410555.1 Capra ibex
TAAAAAGTGTCTTGATCTTGTTTATTAAAGTTCTAAACATACCTTTATGTTTTTTGGAGCTTATCGGTTTCGTTAGAACTCTTTCTTCTTACCTTGACCTCCTTAGTTGAACGGACTGAAGTCCGAGATGATGTTTCGGTGTCAGTAGTTCTGTCATACCATGACCGTGTTTCTGTCTTTATGTCTAGTTACCTTGTTTTATCTTTCCAGTCTCTATTTAGGTGTGTGTATACCTGTGGGATAGAAACTGTTTCCTCCGTTCTTATCTTTTACCTTATTTCTGTTAGAGAAATTGTTCACCACGACCCTTTTGACCAGTTGGTGAACATTTTCTTACTTTGATCTAGTGAAAGATTGTGGGGTGTGTTTTTATTTGAGTTTTACCTAACTTCTATTTACATTCTGGTCTTTGATATTTTGACGATCTCCTCTTGTATCCGTTTTGTGAGAGGCTGTATTTAGTGTCGTCCTAGGAGATACTAGGTGGAGGGTCTTAAGACCTTTATTTTCGTTTTTATTTGTTTACCCTAGATTAATTTTAATTTTCGAAGACGTGTTGTTTCCTTTTATATTCGTTCCACTTTTCTGTCGGAAGACTTACCCTCTTTTATTATCGTTTACTTCGTTGACTGTTTGTTGATTAGAGTTTTTATATGTTCGTTGGGGACGTCGAGTTAAGGTCTTTTTATTTGCTGGGTTTGTTTTTTACCCAGTTTCTTGATTTATCTGTAAAGAGGTCTCTTCTGTATGCCTACCGATTTTTGGGTACTTTTCTACGAGTTGTAGTGAGTAAGAGTCTCTTTACGTTTAGTTTTGGTGTTACTCCATGGTGAAGTGTGGTCAGTCTTACGGACACTAGATTTTCAGACGTTCGTTATTTGCGACCTCTCCCACACCTCTTTTCCCTTGGAAGGATGTGACAACCACCCTTACGTTTGATCATGTTGGTGATACCTCTTGTCCCACCTCTGAGGAATTTTTTTAACGTTTATCTTGTCGGAATACTGGGTCGTTAGGGTGACGACCCGTATGTGTGGCTCCTTTGGTCTTAACTTTCTCTGTGTACATGGGGTTACAAGTAACGTCGTGACAAATGTTATAGGTCCTGTACCTTCGTTGGATCTACAGGTAGTCGTCTACTTACCTATTCTTTCGACACCACGTATATGTGTTACCTCATAATGAGTCGGTAACTTTTCTTATGTAAACTTAGTCCAGATTACTCTACCTACTTTGACCTCGGCTAATATGTCTCACTTCATTCGGTCTTTCATTTTGTGGTTATGTCGTATGATTGTGTATATATACCTTAAATCTTTCTACCGTTACTACTGGGACATACGTTCTGTCGTTTTCTCTGTGTCTACACATCTCACCTGAAAACCTGAGTCTCCCTCTTCCTCTCCCACCCCACTAAACCCTCTTACTGTAACTTTGTACATATGATAGTACATTCTTTGCTTAGCGGTAAGATATAGACTACATCCTATGTCGTACGAACCCCGACCACGTACCCCTACTGGGTCTCTCTACAATACCCCTTCCTCCACCCTCCCCCCAAGTACAAACCCTTGGGTACATGTGGGCACCACCTAAGTACAGTTACATACCGTTTTGGTTGTGTCATAACATTTTATTTTATTTCATTTTTTTTTTTTTAGGAGTACTACACGTTACGTTGTTTTTTTTTTATTAAAAAATTCTTATTCTTTTCTTATGTGATAAAAATTTTAGAATAAAAATGAATCATAGGAGTCTAGTCGGGTAGACGGAAGTGAAGTTGAAGAAAGTAAACACGAAGATTTTACGACTCCTTTTTACAAGACACAAATTAATTTCGAATTAGTTAATTCTGTTCATTTTTTTTTTAAATAGTTTATTGAAAATGTACATTCTCCATTAGTTCACATGACTTCTGTCACTTTGGTGACCTAAGTCTGACTAAGACCAAAACTCAGAGTACAAACTTTATAGACCCTACGAAATGAAAAGGTAAAGTATAATAAGTTGAAGAGACTCTGAAATAAAGAATTATACATTTTGTCCCTACTACTATAGGTTGTATAAAATTGAGGGATCCTATACTGTCCACATTCTTTATTTAGAAAACTTTCACTATTTTAAAAAATTTAATGTAGAAGTATGTTTTATTTGGATTTATTATTCGATTTAATTAGTCTTATACCAATACACTTGTCATTTCAGTAAGAATTCATAGGTCCTCTCTAAAACCAAAGACCTGTTCTACCATTCCCTATCTCTCTCTCTCTCCATAAGTCGAACTGAGTTGTAGTAGAAACTGGTACTTACAGCCTTTCTTTTTTTTTTTGTTTTTTTCGGATTTATAAAGGAGAACTACTTACTTGGTTTTTATTATTTCTTCTAATCTAGTGTTTCCGAACTTTTATATAAATAGTTATTATGAAGGGACCGTTGACTTATTAAGTGTGATTCTGAAATTTCTTCTTTTTACTTTCCTTCACACAACATTATTTCCTAACGTTTGAGTATTCGTTACTTTATAATAAATTACGATCTAATTTGAAACTTTTATAAAGTAGACATTGGAATAAACAAAAATGGGTAGTTGGAAGTTTGTAAGTGACCGACAAAGAGTTTTCGAAATCAAAAATTAAGTCTTATTAGATACTAATAAAATTCTTTTAATTGGTATTGGATCATACACTCTGTCATTTTCTCTGTGTCTACATATCTTGTCAGAAAACCTGAGACACCCTCTCCCTCTCCCACCCTACTAAACCCTCTTACCGTAACTTTGTACATATTATAGTATATACTTTACTTAGTGATCAGGTCCAAGCTACGTACTATGATCTACGAACCCCGACCACGTGACCCTATTGGATCTCCCTACCATACCCCTCCCTCCTCCCTCTCCCCAAATCCTACCCCTTGTGCACATGTGGACATCGTCTAAGTACAACTACATACCGTTTTGGCTATGTTATGACATTTCATTAATTGGAGGTTAATTTTATTTATGTTAATACATTTTTTCTTTTAAACAAGAAATGGGACAAAAAACTAACCCAGAAAATAAAAAGACTTTAACTCGACGTACTCAACGAACTCATAAAAACTCTAATCAACAAACAGTCAACGAAGTAAACGATAATAAAAGAGGGTAAGGTTTCTGACAGAAAAGTGGAAAGAATATCAAAGAAAACGACACGTCTCCGAAAATTAAAATTAATCCAGGGTAAACAAATAAAAACGAAAATAAAGGTCATAAGACCTTTCACCCAGTATCTCCTAGGACACTAAATACAACCTCTCACAAAACGGATTACAGAGGAGATCGTGAAAATATCAAAGACCAGAATGCAAATCCAGAAATTAGGTAAAACTCAAATAAATCTGTACAGAGGTTTCTTCTGTCTATCGATTGTTTGTGTACTTTTCTACGAGTTGTAGTGATTAATAGTCTCTTTACGTTTAGTTCTGGTGTTACTCCATGGTAAAGTGTGGTCAGTCTTACCGACACTAGGTTTTCAGATATTCGTTATTTACGACCTCTCCCACACCTCTTTTCCCTTGGGAGAATGTGACAACCACCCCTACGTTTGTTCACGTCGGTGACACCTCTTGTCACACCTCTAAGGAATTTTTCGACCTTTATCTTGATGGAATACTGGGTCGTTAGGGTGACAACTCGTATGTGTGGTTCCTTTGGTCTTAACTTTCTCTGTGCACATGGGGTTACAAGTAGTGTCGTGACAAATATTATTGGTCCTGTACCTTCGTTGGATCTGCAGGTAGTCGTCTACTTACCTATTCTCTCGACACCATGTATATGTGTTACCTCATAATGAGTTGGTAACTTTTCTTATGTAAACTTAGTCAAGATTACTCCACCTACTTTGACCTCGGATAATATATCTCACTTCATTCGTTCTTCCTTTTTGTGGTTATGTCATATAGTTACGTATATATACCTTAAATCTTTCTACCATCCCTATTGGGACATACGTTCTGTCGTTTTCTCTGTGTCTACATATCTTGTCTGTAAACCTGAGACACCCTCTCCCTCTCCCGTCCTACTAAACCCTCTTACCGTAACTTTGTACATATTATAGTACTTTCTTTACTTAGAGGTCAGATCCAAACTACGTCCTATGTACTACGAACCCCGACCACGTGACCCTACTGGGTCTCTCTAACATACCCCTCCCTTTACCTTCCCCCAGTCCAAACCCTTGACTACATGTGGGTACCGCCTAAGTACAACTACATGCCGTTTTGGTTATGTCATGACATTTCATTTTATTTCCCCTTTTTTTTTTGTGTTTTTAATTTATATCAATAAAGAGGAGAAGACATACATACTTATTCGCTTCTCGTCAGTAGTTAGTCCTCTCAATGGTGTACATCCGAGAAGGTTAACCTTTGTAATTCGTTGTTCTTTATATGAAGACTTGTTACCTTATGGTCACCTCTTTATTAAATGGTTGTGATGTGTTGGAGATCTAAAGATGATCTTAGTAGACGATCTTTGTTATGAAATAGATATGATGAATTTATAAACATAATTTTGTTTGAAACCGTAGTAAACCTCCCTTTACGAAATAGGTATGAACTTTGATTACAGAATTTTTTTGACTCTAATGGACACAGTTGTATTGGATGTTACCCTCGACTCTTGTCGATATAGTTGTCATGTTGTCAAAGTACTTTACAAAGGGTACATTTATCCTAATGAATAACATCACCACCACCAACAAGTCAGCGGTTCAACACAGGCTATAAAACACTGACGTACCCGACGTCGTGTGTTTTATTGACATAATGAACAAAACCTTTAAGACAAGTCAAGTCACCGAGTCAGCACAGACTTAGTAACGTTGGGGTACTTAGTGTTGTGAGGTCCGGAGGGACAGGTAGTGGTAGAGGGTCCTAAGTAAGTTTGAGTCCTTGTGGCTCAGTCACTATGTTAGGTCGGTAAAGCAGGATACAGCAGGGGAAGAAGAGAAAGGGGGTTAGGGAGGGTCCTAGTCTCAGAAAACGTTACTCAGTTGTGAAATGTACTCCATCTGTTTCACAACCTCAAAGTCGAAATCGTAGTAAGGAGGGTTTCTTGTGAGTCCCGACTAGAGTAAATCCTACCTCAACAACCTAATAGAACATCATGTTCCCTAAGAGTTCTCAGAAGAGGCCAAGAAACTTTCCTATTTATTTTAACTGTTTGGTAATCGGTCTGAGTAGTTCTTCGTTTCTCTCTTTTTAGTTTAGTTATTTTAACCTTTACTTTTACCTCTCTAGTGTTGTCTGTTGTGTCTTTATGTTTCGTAGTATTCTCTGATGATAGTCGTTAACATACGGTTATTTTACCTGTNTCAACATACGGTTATTTTACCTGTTGCACCTTCTTTACCTGTTTAAGAATCTTTTCATGTTAAAAGGTTTTGACTTGGTCCTTCTTTATCTTTTAGAATTGTCTGGGTAGTGTTCGTACCTTTAACTTTGACATTAGTCCTTAGAAGGTCGTTTGTTTTCTGGTCCAGGTCTACCGAAGTGTCGACTTAAGATGGTTTTTAAAGCTCTTCTCGATTGTGGATAGGATGAGTTTGAGAAGGTCTTTTAACGTCTCCTTCCATTTGAAGGTTTGAGTAAGATACTCCGGTGGTAGTGGGATTATGGTTTTGGACTGTTTCTACAGTGTTTTTTTCTTTTGATGTCCGGTTATAGTGACTACTTGTATCTATGTTTTTGGGAGTTGTTTTAAGATCGTTAGTCTTAGGTTGTTGTGTAATTTTTCTAGTATGTGGTACTGGTTCACCCGAAATAGGGTCCCTACGTTCCTAAGAAGTTATAGGCGTTTAGTTAGTTACATTAAGTGGTGTAATTGTTTAACTTTTTATTTTTGGTATACTAATAGAGTTATCTTCGTCTCTTCCGGAAACTGTTTTAAGTTGTAGGTAAATACTATTTTTGAAAGGTCTTTCGTCCTTATCTTCCTTGTATGGAGTTGTATTATTTTCGATATATACTGTTTGGGTGTCGTTTGTAATAGGAGTTACCACTTTTTAACTTTCGTAAAGGGGATTTCAGTCCTTGTTCTGTTCCCACAGGTGAAAGTGGCGATGATAAGTTGTATCAAGACCTTCAAAACCGGTGTCGTTAGTCTTGTCTTTTTCTTTATTTTCCTTAGGTTTAACCTTTCCTTCTTCATTTTGAGAGTGACAAATGTCTACCGTACTAGGAGATTTACCTTTTGGGATTTCTGAGGTGGTCTTTTAATGATCTCGAGTAGTNGTGAAAGTGGCGATGATAAGTTGTATCAAGACCTTCAAAACCGGTGTCGTTAGTCTCGTCTTTTTCTTTATTTTCCTTAGGTTTAACCTTTCCTTCTTCATTTTGAGAGTGACAAACGTCTACCGTACTAGGAGATTTACCTTTTGGGATTTCTGAGGTGGTCTTTTAATGATCTCGAGTAGTTACTTATATCATTNTCTCGATTAGTTACTTATATCATTTCAACGTCCTATATTTTAGTTGTGTGTCTTTAGGGAACGTAAGGATATGTAATTATTACTCTTTCATCTTTTTCTTTAATTCCTTGGTTAAGGTAAGTGGTAACGTTACTTTTCTTATTTTATGAATCCTTATATAGATGGATTTCTTTGATTTCTGGATATATAGAAATCAAAATAGAAATAGAAATCTTTTGATATTTTGTGACTACTTTCTTTAGTTTCTCCTGTGATTATCTACCTCTTTATATGGTACAAGTACCTAGTCTTCTTAGTTATCTCACTTTTACTCATATGATGGGTTTCGTTACACGTTTAAGTTACGTTAGGGATAGTTCGATGGTCCGTGTAAAAAGTGTCTTGATCTTGTTTATTAAAGTTATAAACATACCTTTATGTTTTTTGGAGCTTAACGGTTTCGTTAGAACTCTTTCTTCTTACCTTGACCTCCTTAGTTGAACGGACTGAAGTCTGAGATGATGTTTCGGTGTCAGTAGTTCTGTCATACCATGACCGTGTTTCTGTCTGTATATTTAGTTACCTTTTTTTATCTTTCGGGTCTCTTTTTAGGTGTGTGTATACTTGTGGAATAGAAACTGTTTCGTCCGCTCTTATATGTTACCTCATTTCTGTTAGAGAAATTGTTCACCACGACCCTTTTGACCAGTTGGTGAACATTTTCTTACTTTGATCTAGTGAAAGATTGTGGGGTGTGTTTTTATTTGAGTTTTACCTAACTTCTAAATTTACATTCTGGTCTTTGATATTTTGACGATCTCCTCTTGTATCCGTTTTGTGAGAGTCTGTATTTAGTGTCGTCCTAGGAGATACTAGGTGGAGGGTCTTAAGACCTTTATTTTCGTTTTTATTTGTTTACCCTAGATTAATTTTAATTTTCGAAGACATGTTGTTTCCTTTTATATTCGTTCCACTTTTCTGTCGGAAGACTTACCCTCTTTTATTATCGTTTACTTCGTTGACTGTTTGTTGATTAGAGTTTTTATATGTTCGTTGGGGACGTCGAGTTAAGGTCTTTTTATTTGCTGGGTTAGTTTTTTACCTGGTTTCTTGATTTATCTGTAAATAGGTTTCTTCTGCATGCCTACCGATTGTTTGTGTACTTTTCTACGAGTTGTAGTGAGTAATAATCTCTTTACGTTTAGTTTAGGTGTTACTCCATGGTGAAGTGTGGTCAGTCTTACCGACGCTAGGTTTTTAGACGTTCGTTATTTACGACCTCTCCCACACCTCTTTTCCCTTGGGAGGATGTGACAACGACCCTTACGTTTGATCATGTCGGTGATACCTCTTGTCACACCTCTAAGGAATTCTTTAACGTTTATCTTGATGGTATACTGGGTCGTTAGGGTGACGACCCGTATGTGTGGCTCCTTTGGTCTTAACTTTCTCTGTGTACATGGGGTTACAAGTAGCGTCGTGACAAATATTATCGGTTCTGTACCTTTGTTGGATCTACAGGTAGTCGTCTACTTACCTATTCTTTCGACACCATGTATATGCGTTACCTCATGATGAGTCGGTAATTTTTCTTAAGTAAACTTAGTCAAGACTACTCTACCTACTTTGACCTCGGCTAATATGTCTCACTTCATTCGGTCTTTCTTTTTGTGGTTATGTCATATGATTGTGTATATATACCTTAAATCTTTCTACCGTTACTACTGGGACATACGTTCTGTCGTTTTTTCTGTGTCTACACATATTGCCTGAAAACCTGAGTCTCCCTCTCCCTCTCCCACCCTACTAAACCCTCTTACCGTAACATTGTATATATGATAGTACATTCTTAGCTTAGAGGTCAGATACAGACTGCGTCCTATGTCGTACAAACCCCGACCACGTACCCCTACTGGGTTTCTCTACAATACTCCTCCCTCCACCCTCCCCCCAAGTACAAACCCTTGCGTACATTCTTAATTTCTAAAATTTTAATTTTTTTTGATTTTTTGATTTTTCGATTTTTTATTATTATTATTATTTTTATTTTTATTTTATTTTTATTTTTCTTTCACTCTCTTTTTTATATATATAAGAAGTTAAAATCGTCTTTAAAATTATTTAGACATCTAATAAACCCGTTATACATTAAAAATTGTGATGAGGATGAAGAACAAGTAATTATACTTTATATAAAAGTAAACAAAGTAGAATTTAAAAAAAGTGGTAAGAAAATTACAAAAACCTTATATCCGGAAAGTGAATCTATAAAATACTAAAAACTACACTAAAACATTCCCTTATCTAAAAACAAAAAAAAAGAGAGGGTATAAAATAATAATCACATCTCTTTTCGTCGTCTAAAGATACATAATTGGAACATAGGATATTGAAATAATTTATTAGTCAAGAAAAAAAAAAAAAAAACCACTACCTCTAAACTTTCACTTTCACTTTTACAAACAGAGAGACAACACAGGTAGAGAAAACTGGAATACCTAACATCAGGTGGTCCAAGAAGACATGTACCTTAAGAGGTCCGTCTTACGATCTTACCTAACGACAAAGGAAGAGGTCCCCTTAGAAGTTTTGAGTCCCTAGATTACACTCAGAGGACGTAGTATCCGTCTAAGAAATAGTAGACTCGGTGGTCCCTTCGGGTACTATTAGATATATATTATACATTAAATGTTTAACGTTGTCTGACTGAGGTTTATGCTTTTCTTCATACGTTTCCGACATATAACAGTGGAACGAATAAATTGAAAATACTTCTCATATAGTACTCTTTGGGACCCGACCTACTTCGTGTTCGACCTTAGTACCAATGACTCTCTTTATAGTTTTTGGAGTCTATACGTCTACTGTGGTAGGAATGCCGTCTTTCACTTCTTCTCGGTAAACTACTTTAACTTTCTCCTCTTACTTTTTCAACCGAATTTCGAGTTGTAAGTCTTTCACTTCTAGTACCGTAGACCAGGTCAGTGAAGTACCGTTTATCTAACCATTTGTCACCTGTGTCACTGAGTAAAATAAAACCCCCCGAAGTTTTAGTGACGTCTAACACTGACTTCACTATTTTGATTTTCTGTAAATGAGGAACCTTCTTTTCAATACTGGTTGGATCTGTCGTATAATTTTTCGTCTCTGTAATGAAACGATTGTTTCCAAGTAGATCAGTTTCGATACCGAAAAAGGGCATCAATAAATACCTACACTCTCAACCTGATGTTTCTTTCGACTCACGCCTTCTTAACCACGAAAACTTGAAACCACAACCTCTTCTGAGAACTCTCAGGGAACCGACGTTACTCTAGTTTGGTCAGGTAGGATTTCCTTTAGTCAGGACTTATAAGTAACCTTCCTGACTACAACTACGACTTTGAGGTTATGAAACCGGTGGACTACTCTTCTTGACTTAGTAAACTTTTCTGGGACTACGACCCTTTCTAACCCTCGTCCTCCTTTTCCTTTACTGTCTCTTACTCTACCAACCTACCGTAGTGGTTGAGTTACCTGTACTCAAACTCATTTGAGGTCCTCAACCACTACCTGTCTCTCCGGACCGTACGACGTCATGTACCCCAGTACTTCTCAGTCTGTCCTGACTCGTAGACTTGACTTGACTTGACTAATACAGTAGATGTTTATTACCAGTAAATTGCAGAAGAGAAGGTTAGTCCTACGAAAAATAAAAAGAAAAGAATAACGACATCTCTATTCTGAAGGTCATTATACCATTCGTTTCACCACTTCCACCCTTAAGAATATAACAAGAACTATAAACTCCTTCATGAAAATCGAAAAGTGGTACTGACTTATACTACAATCACCACCCAAACAACGTTTACCGGAGATTTTACAACTTTATACAAGAGATGTATGGTTTGAACTACTTACAAAAAGTACTTACCTACGACTGAAACAGTTTACGAAAAAGCACTTATAACTCTATTAGTACACTGAAAATAAGAAGGAAAAAAATTACACCTCATAGTGTCACTAACGAAACGTCTATGGTTTAGTAGGAATGTAATGACCTTATTTAGGGTAAACGAGTATAACATACTTTTTTTAATATATAACAACTTAAATTGATTATAAAAACTCGTAAAAACGTAGATATAAATAGGTTCTCTAACCGAACGGAAAATTGAAAAAAAAAAATTATCACAGAAACTTACTAAAACCAAAGTACCCTTATTGAAGTATGTTAATTAATCCCACACAGGTTAAGAGAAGAAAAAAAAAAATTATCAAACTCTTATTTCCACAATCAGAAGAATATACAAATCATATTAAAGGGTCTCCTTGAAAGTCTAAGAACTTAAAACAAAAGAATCTGAAAGAAATAACTTTTTAGTCAAAACGATAATTGTTAAGTAGATAAGTCTCCTATATAAGAAAAGACTAAGTCAGAACATTCTAATACAAAGGTCTTTGAACATGTAAAGAAGATCCGACAGTATAAACAACCACATATTGATAAGAATCATAAGAGAACACTAATAATACCAAAAGACTATATACAACAGTACAGTACAGAAAGATTAACAGGTATAACAAATAAACCCAGGAGAAATAAAGAACTACTCGGACCGATTTTCGAACAGTTAAAACAACTAGAAAAATTTTTTGTTATAAAATCAGAGATAAAATAAATAAGGAAGAGACTCGAAATAAGAAATGAAGGAAGACGACTGAAGTCCGAAAAAGAGGAAAAATAATAAGGTAATTCCGTATCCAACCCACCAAATATGCTCTAAAAACAAAAAAGAACACCATCTGAATATAGTTGAAGAGAGTGATATAGACAACTATAAACGAAATATATAAATCCGAGAGGGTATAATTAACGTACGTACAATTCTTCGTAACATAGAAAAGAAACGTAACTAGTAGAAGTATATTAGAGGAAGAAATAGAAAACGATATTGATAAAAAAAAGTTCAAATGAAACAGACGACACTCATAAAGATGGGTGTAAAAAATTTTTAGTAAAAGTGACTGAAGGAAAAAGAGAAGGAAATAAAAGTCGGACGCACATTGAAATAGAGACTTCAATAAGGGAATATTCGCCATATGTCTACTAAGTACATCAAATGGGTCAGTCGATGGAATACAAGTACATGGTCTCTTAAATTAAATAACTTGATTCGTACTTATAACTATTCATTCATGAACGACAGTAAAGCAGTAAAACAATGAATAAAAGAATACAAAAACATCAAGAGACAAGAAAAGAAGAGAATCAAAGAAGGTAACACCAAACTATTAAAAAAAATCACAATACAAACAAATATAAACATATATAAACACAAATAAAGTACATAAAAAAATCCAAAAATTAAACATCAACGGTACTCTGAATATATACAACTAGACATTAATATAAATGAACTAAAATTCAAGTTTGTATAAGATTTTATATATGTAAAAACGAAGGGATGAAACTTAAAACACAAAAACTATAGTATAAAATGTATACGTACAAATTGGGAAATTACTTATAACATTATCGTAAACTAAAATGTTAACAAAAGAAAAATAGAAACAGGATCAAATAAATTCACTAACTAGGAATCGGAAAAGATATATGAATATAAATGATCACCTTAAAAAGGATATCAATGTGAATGAAGAACAACATCGGAAAATAAAAAGTGAATTTCTTTTGGTGACTTATAAAGAAAATCCTATTCTAATTATAACCACTTGAGAACATCGAAAATGAACAGATTTAAAAAAAAATAGAAGGGAAGATAAGATTTACTATTAGTACGGTTCACCTCATATGATCGAAGTCCAAAAAGACAGAAAACGTCGTGAAACTTATATAGTAGAGTAAGGGAAAGGGTTTCAAAGATATCTTGACAGTCAACTACAGGAATACCATCATGGAACTTATACTGAAACACAAAAATGAACGACGTAAATATTGAAAGAAAAATATGAATTAAAAAAGGTAAAATTAATACTTTACAAAAACATACCCGAACAAAACCAAACAGAACAAATTCTGAGACATAAAGGACATGATCCTATAGACAAAGGATCAAGTTCAAGTCCTTCAAAAGACGGTATTAATGTGGTTTATGCAAAAAATGGGAAAAGAGAGAGAAGTGTAAGACTGAGTATTTTACGTTTGTAATCATATAAACGAGAACTCTATTGAGATTAAAAAATTACACAAAAAGAAAAACGACAAGATTAACTCATCAAAGGTAATAAGATATAATGTCTAGTAAATACACGATAAGACATAATAGATCAGGTGACATGTAAAGAAGATTGTACTAGAAGTAAAATATATGACAAAAGAAGAGAAGGTTAAATAATAAAAACATACAAAATTGAAGAGCAATTTTAAGAGTAACAACCCTCTGTCCTATTTAACTCTCTAACCTAACTATATATGTGTTGTGATATTTATTTTATCTTTTTTAAATTATTAGACAACATATTGTGTTTCAAGATGAGTTCTGAGACATTACCGAATATACCCTTTTTTAGATTTTTTTCTTACCGACCCATATACATGTTGACTAAATGAAACGATATATGGACTTTTATATAAGATTATTTAAATTTTTTCTTTTTAAGAGTGACACAAGTAGATAAGAAAAGGGATTAAGTCAATCTTAAGAATAATATTAAGAAACTTTAGAAATAGACCATTTAATAAATAAAGAGAAAGTAAATAAAGAAAAAAAGTCCTCAAAAGAGAACGAATAAGTTAATTTGTCTGAAGAGAGAAGTGTAAAGGAGATACTTTAATTCATTCGTCCATTGATAAAGTCAGAACTTCTCTCAAGAACACACTCTTGTAGAAATATAGTAGATGTAAGGTAGTGAAGACGAGCGAAACAAACATCACAAAGAAGAATTCCGGGTAAGCTGAAGTGTAATGTCCTACACACCGAGACCCTTCACTGGTGTGGTAACACCAATGGTTCGAGTAAATCTGCATAAAAAAAAAACCCCCCCCCCGCCCCCATAATAATAAGAAATTTATATTTAAATAAATAAAATTAACCTCCAATTAATGAAATGTTATGACATAACCAAAGCAAAATTAACCTCCGATTAATTAAATGTTATAACACCACCAAACATAAGACACAAGAACGGCGTAGAAGAATTAGAGAAGAAAAAGATAATCCAGGAATCGTAAACACAGGGAATCACACGGGTGTAAACGTACTATACAAGGGAAATATAGAGGTCAAAAACACTCCTCTAGAGATCAGAAAGGGTAAGATAACAAAAGGAAATAAAGAAGTGTAACAAGTAAATTCTTCTGAAAGAATAGAGAGGAACGATAAGAGACATTGAGACGTAAGTCGACCCATAGAAAGGGAAAGAAGGAACGGTAAATGAAAAAAAGAAAGGATTCTAAAAGTCTTCCAGACGAACAAAGTCCCTTCCTAATCAAAACTGAGGTATGACCGAGATAAAGACACTGAAATTACGAAAAGAAAAGAGAAGAAAGAAAAAGAAAGAAAAAAAAAAAAAAAAAAAACGTATAAAACAATAATATTGTATGCATTACCGAACGGAGTCCCTTGTGACGGTGGGACGGGGCGGGGGGTGGGTCGTACTGGGAATTTGAATTTGACTGAAACAAACTGAGTATCCCTCTATTGGATTGAGACGTGTGGACACTTCCTGTCATTGTAAGATTCAAGGAAAACACTTCTTACTGTTTTAAGTAGATGACTAACGGTCGTATCGAGTTTTTAAGTGTAAACACCAAACTTTAGGGAACAATAACTATACTGTCCTCTATAAGGTAAAGTGTGGTAGACACTTTACTGATATTCTTTCATTTTGATTGTATAGTGGGACAGACCCGGAACGGTAAGACCCTCTACAAACGTTCTTAATTCACCAGAAATATGAGACAAAGGAGTGGAGGACAGTAGAGACTAGGTATTTCTTGGACCGTAGGTCCGGGACTGTTCTGTCAGTAAAACTCTGTAATCAAACAGTAGAAAAACCAGTCAGTCAAGAAACTTATTTCAACATAAGGAACGAAGTTGTAGAGTAGAGACAGTAAATAACCGGATAGCACTTCGATCTTCTCACTCGAACCTGATGTATTGTAGGAGTCTGTTCGTGAAAAGGAAGAACTTTAATAAAAAGGACCCTTACCAAAACCAGTGAGGGAGGATATGTTACAATACTTGGAGGTATTAAAAAACAAGAATAAGACACTTTTTACGATAACCCATAAAAACTATCTCTGATGTAACTGAGACATCTAACGGAACCCATCATATAGATGAAATTCTCATAATAAAAAAGATGACAAAAAAGGATCCTGAAAAACACTCGTTCGGATATTTATTGTCAAGGGGAGGAAGGATCTTCAGTAAATGAGAGGTAAGTCACTTGACGAAGGTTTTATAATACAGTATTCGTGTTAACGAACTGACGTAAAAATGTCTGACTAAGATGACAATCATTTTGGACCCTCAAGAGTTCACGACTTCGGAGCAAACTTCCTAAAACTCGTATTGGAATTATCTTACTCCCCTGAAGGGACCACCGAGTCTGTCCGTAGACGGATGCTACACCTTCCGGGCACAAGTTAAGAATCTAGACCCTCTAGGAGACCTCTTCCTTTACCTTTGGGTGAGGTCATGAGAACGGACCTTTTAGGGCACCTACCTCCTTGGACCATCAGATGGTAGGTACACCAGTGTTTCTCAGTCTGTGTTGACTCTCTGATTTGAAAATGAAAGTGATCTTACACTTTACTTGGGAGTAAAACAAATGAATTCGTTAGACAGTTCAAATATATAAAATTAATTATTTGGTAAAAAGGTCTATTCTGAATACTTCCTGACGTAGGAAATGTATACCTCTGTACTTTTATTATGACAATTTCAATAATAACAAGTCACCACTTTTCAAGTATAAAAGTATATCTTTTGTTATCTTCTGGTTCCTTATTAATCAAAAGGTTTAAGTAGGTTTAATAATTGCCGAATGAGTAAGGTTACAAGATGTTAGTTAAAATTCTATTTGAAACAAAGCCAAGATCTATCTTCAGAGGTTTCTTATATACGAGTATATTATATTTGAACAAAATAAAACGGGACAAAGAAGTAACCAAAGGTATCTCTTACTCTGTCAAGTGTGTACTTTTTAGACGGTTTTATTGCAATATTTTGGTAACAGTCAGGATTATGAAATATAATTGAGAAATGTGATGGAAAATAAGGTTGAGATTAATGAGTAAAAGTAGAATCAATTCAAGACTAATTCGTTTCTAAGTAACGTTTTTAGTAAAATTCTTATTAACCGAATTAGTCACTATAGATTTTTCTACAAGATGTGAGTTTATAAATTTTATTTTGTTTTGAGTATAATAAAATTAAAGAATGAAATCTTCTTTAATGAAATAACGACTAAAGTGAAAATTATACTATGAAATATGTTATCAGTTTAAGTACATGAGAAGAGAAATTTTACACTTAATATAAATATTAACTGTTTTATTTACCAGTTTACAAATCAATATGTTTCACCTATGATGAAAAAAAAAAAAAAGACCGTCTACGAAATCACCGAAGACTTTAGTAAACTTATTTGTAAAATAAAAAGAAAAAAGAAATTCGGTGGTAAGATTGTATACAGAGAACAATGAGTAATTTTCGTTTACCTCTCGTTGTGTGAGTACACACGCACACATACACCTATATATATAAGTTTACACAAAATCTTCAAATTGAACGGTAAAATTTATTTATGACAGTTGATTTTTGTTATTGTTGTTTTTTTTCTTACACGTGTTGGATTTTCAACTCAATCTAGAATAAACCACCATTCAAAACCTGAACTCGGTTTGTCTGTCATAGAGTCCACTAGACTCTTTCATCTAAGACTTATCCGTTCCATTTTCGGTCAGATATATGTTCAAACGTGGTTCTCCGTCCATTAGACTTATAATTTTCTAATAATAATTCTATTTTGATTTAAAGAGTGTACTTCTCTAACTAACTAGAAGATCCATATCTTTTTACTACTCCTTGATTCGTCGGAAAACTACTCCCACTTTCTCCTCTCAGTTTTTCGACCTAATTTTGAGTTGTAAGTTTTTTGTTTCTAATACCGTGGGTCAGGGTAGTGAAGTACCGTTTATCTACCTCTTTATTACCTTTGTCACTTTCTACAATAAAAGAACCCGAGGTTTTAGTGACACCTGTCATTGACATCAGAACTTTAATAAACGAGGAACCTTCTTTTCGATACTGTCTAGATTCGTTATATTATTTTTCACCTCTGTAACGAAATGATTATTTCCAAAGCATATCAGTTTCGATACAAAAAGAGTCATCAGTACATGAACCTGGTATATCTTCTGACTCATGGTTTCTTAACTACGAAAGTTAAACACTACGACATCTTCTGAAAACTCTCAGGGAACCTGACGTTTCTCTAGTTTGGTCAGTGAGTCAATTAGTCAGTGTGTCAATTAAAGTTCCTTTAATTGGTACTTTAAGTAACCTTCCTGACTACGACTTCGACTTCGAGGTTACTAAACCGGTAGACTACACTTCTCGACTGAGTGACCTTTTCTGGGACTACTGCCCTTTTTAACTTCCGTCCTTCTCTTCCCCTGTTGTCACGTACTTTACCTACCCTATTGGTTGAGGTTCCTGTACTCAGAGTCTTTTGGGACTCTCAAACAATACCTGTCCCTTTGACCGTACGATGCCAGGTACTCCAGTGTTTCTTAACCCGTAACAACATCGGTACACAAGACCCTTTGTTTGAGTGAGTCTTCCTGTTGTTTCTATCACCTCCCGTCAAATAATGTGACCGTCCGGGTTCCGTCTCAGAGGAGAATCGGTTCCTGGGACTTGTCAAGAAGACTTTGGGAATATATGGGATTCACATACACGGGTTTGGGTGGAGGGGTTTAAGGGACTTTGATCATACTTGTTTCCCTTTCTTTCTATGTTAGTTTCAATTGGGCACTAAGTATACGGAATTAGGATGCATCAATTGTCACCTGTTAATAGTTTCAGGACACCAGTATGGGGTTATTCGTATTATCTTAAGTATTAAGATAAACCAATGTGTCTATTAATCCCATAAGAAATTCCGTTGTCTCTCAGATCTATGCTCGGGACACAAAAAAAGGTAGGTCCCCCAAACCAAAAGGTCAACCATACAGCAAAGGTATCTATGACCCGTATATCGAGTTTCAGGTGTCAGGGTGGGTTCTACCTCAGGACGAAAGTTCTACCTCGGACAAGACAGACAAAGGAGGAAGTTATACTGACTCACTAAATTACTTACTACATATTCTTTTACGTTCACAGAAACGAACGACTTTAGTAAAGGAAGTATACGTACATGATAGACCCCGTTAGGACAAAAGAAACAAAAAGTGTATGATTAAGGAACAAATATCATTCTCTACCGGTTATACCACCAACCGATGTAGAGTTTAGGGAGGTCGAGGAGTCACGAATGACCCCTCCTTCATCGATTAAAGGTTTATCTACCAAAAAAGTAGACCCGAGTCTTTAAACGTTAACCTTTTCCGAACAAATGACCATCTCCCATCTCTTCTTTTATAAAGTATTGTGTTATAGTAAATGCTCGTATTATCTTTAACGTATATAAGACTACAATTACATAAAACAAAGGATTAAAGACACAGAGGTTTTCAGGACTTAAGTAACCAACTTAAAAATGAAAAATATATAGAGAAAATTTACATTAATTTTCCTCTTAAACAATTAAATGAAGACAGGTATTGTATTTTTATAATAATGTTTCTTTAATTTGTATGTAAAATCGTTACTATTTTCTTCGTAGATAAAGAATTATAAATAAAATGAACCTTTAGATAATTTGTTTCTGTGTAATTTTTCGTAGAGAGTACGTAAGTGTGAGATAGTTATAAAGTAGGTCTCTATTGATAATCTTTGTAGAACAATGTATAAATAGATCTTCATTTAGAATAAATTATTTTACAATTACGTCTCTGTCTTTATGTCTTTATATATATAAATCGACATTTAACACAGATACATTATTGTAAAACGTATAAAAGTATCGACCGTAATAATTGTATTTAATAATAGTATTAAAGTCAAATACTAATAAGGAAAAATTCTAATGAAATAAACAGACCATTACAGATAACTAACACAATATTTAATATAAATTTTATGAAATCACACTAGAAACGAAACAAGGTAACGTATACGACAATCCTAGTAACACAGATTTAGAAACAAGGATAGAAACTAATATAAGAATCTGATTAAGGATCTTCCTATGAAGAATCTCTTGACCGTTCGTGTCTATATATCGAAAACTATTACGTCAGTTTATCGGGAAACTTTCCTAACATGGTAAAGTGTGAAAATTTTCGTTACAATATCGTCCTCACTGTTAGACATTTTAAAATTTATATATATATATATATATATATATATATAAAGTTGAACCATGTAATTAGTCATAAATTAAAAATTGGATTATAAAATCATGAAAAAATAATCACTACGATGTATAAAACCGTATAGACAAAGTCGTAACATAAAATTGAAAACAGTTTAAAAAAGTCACGATCAACACCGGAGAACTAAAATTTTATGATTTAAGTACATTTATAATTTTAGCTACAAGTATATGATAATTATTGTAAATGTAACGTATTTAATCTATTAGTATTGGTATAAGGGTTCAGTACTCCCGATAAACACACACACACGCACACACACACGTACCAATATAGAAGTAAATTTTTGCATCTTGTCAGAAAATTTCTTCATGGGATTTTAAGTTTTAATATACTTATAAAGATAAGTCTCATTTCAATATAGTCGTTCGTCATTTATATTGACACACATAACACTTTACTTATAGAAGGTGTTATAATTATTTCTTTTCAGTGTCTGTAGTAGCTAAAGACGGGAGGTTTATACTTACTACCGAGGGTTTTGACGTCAGATAGACCACCACGACTTTACCCTTAACTTCAAGAATAAACTTGTGTGTTTGTGAGTATCTTCGTCTGTTCGTCTCAAATGAAAGCTCGCTCTCCCACATTTCGAGAGTCATATCTACGACGCAGCTCCAAATCACGGAATTTTCCACCCTAATATCCTCAAATAAAGAAATGATCATAACTAGACATGTAAGGTAAAGTTGTATACATTAAAGATTAGTTAATTAAATTTCTGGTGGTACAGGTTAAACTGTAGAAATACTGAGGGAAACCATGGGTCAAAAAGTCAAAGGGGTCTGTGACTCAACGGTAGGGAACTAGGAAAGAGTGCTGATGTCTGGTAATAAATCCATAGTGTACATACCTGATTCTCATTTACCAAGCGAATCATAAGAAGAACACTTCGACTTATCGTCAATTAATAACCGAACAGGTCCCAGACTTATAAAAGACTAAATGGTCTGGTTCCTTCGAAACGAGACTTTCGGACCTTCAACCTTGTTTCTTATATCAAAATTCAATTATTTCACTCAATAAATGAACTCCTCGTTTGGTATCTTTATCTTTCTTGGTTCCAGAGTCGCTGGATGTGACAACTCGTTAAAGACGAATTGACGGTGAGAGGTACCACTGCCGACTCCTCGACCCCCTTACGTTTTTCGTTTCATTAACTTCTTTGTCCTAGCCGGGGTCTATCGACTCGACATATACTTTCCTTACTTATGTCACTTAGGTCTCCGAAGATAGAAGGGTATACATTTTACGATTTAAGGAATTTAACTATGAACTAGAAACTACAAGTCTGAGGGACGAGAGAAACAATTTTTAGACATGTATAGGACTAATTGTAATTACGGAAAAACCTCGTCAAAAGAGTCTCGATGGTTCTACGACAGAGGGTCTGACAGTATTTGTAAGGGTAGTTTATCTTATTGAGATGAAAATCCGACACTGATATAAAAAATCAGTTGTCATATTTCTTGGTATAATAATTATCATGTCCTATTGGTTAATCTAACTGGGTGAGGGGTAGACATTCCTTTTACGTTAGAGTTGTGCATAGGAAAAACTTCTCGTTTTTATCTAGAATATTTCCAAGTGTTTAGGTGACGAGAGAGTCAAGTCGAGTTAGTAAGTGAACACAGACTATGAAACACTAGGGTCTCTGACGTCGTCCGGTCTGAAGGGACAGGTAGTGGTTGTGGGTCTCGAACGACTTTAAGTACAAGTAGTTCAGACACTACGGTAACTTTGTAGAGTAGGAGACAGTAGGTGAAGAGAAGGATGGAAGTCTGAAAGGGTCCAGAAAAGGTTACACAGTCAAAAATGGTAGTTCATTCATTTCAAAATAGGAAACGAAAAGCGGAGAGAAGAAAAGTGTCGATAAACATTCCGGGGAGTCTGTCGGTAAAACGAAACAACGTAAAGAAAAGGTACCCCTACTAGAACTAGGGACAGAGGACATGTTACGGTGTTTGGAGTAAGGTATCAAGTAGTCCGTGAGTTAGATAGTTTAGATCCGAGAATTTAGATAAAGAGTGAATGTGAAATATTAGTATTCCCTAAACTAAATCTAGTATGGACTTACCAGATCGCCAAAAGGGATGAAAGAAGTCAAATTCAGACTTAAACCGTTATTCCTCAAGTACTAGACTCGGTGTCAGTCGAAGACCAGAACAAAAACAACTGACATATCTCGAAGAGGTAGAAACCGATGTTTCTTATATTAGTAAGACTAAATCTACAACTGGTAGACCACTACAGGTACACCTCTCAGAAGAGAACACAACAACCTTCTCCTACAAACGATAATGGTCACGTAAAAGAACCCTTTTTAGATAATCATAAAAGGGACGAAGTAAGGTGTAAGGTTCCGGTTTAAACGGAGAATGAGGTCCACAAATAACTGAAGGATGAAAACGTAAGGTCAGGGGATATTACCTTTCCTGTAGAAAATACCCACAATCAAGATTTTCCAGAACATCCAGAAGTATCTTGGTAAGTTGATGTCGAAGGAGTCGTAATGACCAACCTTGTATCTGAACCTAATGACACTATAACTTACCAAACGGAACCTCTGCTTGTCTCTAGTAAGACAACAAAAACTCTAATGTAGGTTCATGACGTAAAGTCTGAGAAAACAACTGGTACTACCGATGACGTTAAGAAGACTCCTTAAGACGGGTGTCATCGTCTATATTACCAGTAGACTCAATTTACGTGGGTAAGGTCAGGTAAAATCAAGTGACTAAGGATCTTACAGCTGTAAGTATGAACGGTAGAGAACAAACTGGTGAAGGTTAAACGGAACTAATTACCTGGACTGTAAGATCAAAGGATACGTTATAACGACAAATGTCGCAGTCTGGAACGAAGATAGTGGTCAGTGTTGGTGTTGTCCCATAACAAAAACGAAACCGAGATAGGGAAGTAATAAAGACCTCAATAAAGAGTTGACTAGAGGTCATCACATAACCCGAGGGTGACTGGACCCCTCAAGGAGAAAGTCATAGGATAGTACTCCAAGAGTTCCGTTCTTATAACAATGTTTATCGACACCTTTCTTTTCTCCACTTTTCGTTTCCTCTTTTCCTTTCTATATTGGTAGACATATGTCTCAAGGTTTCTTATCGTACTTCTCTATTCTTTCGGAAGAAGTCACTAATTATGTTTCTTTATCTCCTTTTCTTGTCACACCCTTTATGATCTCTAGAGAAGTTCTTTTAATCTCTATGGTTCCCTTATAAAGTACGTTTCTACCCGAGTTATTTCCTGTTTTTACCAGACCTGGATTGTCTTCGTCTTCTATAATTTTTCTCAACCGTTCTTATGTGTCTTCTTGACATGTTTTTACTAGAAGTACTGGGTCTATCAGTGCTACCACACTAGTGAGTAGATCTCGGTGTGTAAGACCTTACACTTCAGTTCACCCGGAATCTTTCGTAGTGATACTTGTTTGGACCACCTCCACTACCTTAAGGTTTCAACTCGATAAAGTTTAGGACTTTCTTTTAGGACACTTTCACGACGTGAGTTATACGGTCGTTTAAACCTTTTGAGTCGTCACCGGTGTCCTGACCTTTTACACTCAAAAGTAAGGTTAAGGTTTCTTTCCGTTTCGGTTTCTTACGAGTTTGAAGACGTGTTAATGTGAGTAGAGTGTACGATCATTTCATTACGAGTTTAAAGAGGTTCGGTCCGAAATCATTATACAGTTGGCACTTGAAGGACTACAAGTTCTACCAAAATCTTTTCCGTCTCCTTGGTCTCTAGTTTAACGGTTGTAGGAGACCTAGTACCTTTTTCGTTCTCTCAAGGTCTCTTTGTAGATAAAGACCAAATAACTGATACGGTTTCGGAAACTGACACACCTAGTGTTATTTGACACCCTTTAAGACTTTCTCTACCCATATGGTCTGGCGGACTGGACTGAGAACTCTTTAGACATAAGTCCGGTCCTTAATTGTCAATCTTGACCTGTACTTTGTCGTCTGACCAAAGTTTATCTTTTTCCTCATGCAGTTCCGACATATAACAATGGGTCGAATAAATTGAATATACGTCTCATATAGTACTCTTTGCGACCTTCTTTGTGTTCGACCGTAGTTTTTACGGTCCTCCTTATAGTTATTGGAGTCTATACGTCTACTGTGGTGAGGAGCACCGTCTTTCCCCTCTCCTTGATTGTTAGGAGAACTACTTTCACTTTCACGTCTCATTTTTTCAACCGAATTTCGAGTTTTAAGTCTTTTGCTTCTAGTACCGTAGGTCAGGGTAATGAAGTACCCTTTATCTACCCCTTTGTCATCTTTGTCACAGTCTGAAATAAAACCCCCCGAGGTTTTAGTGACGTAACCACTGACGCTGGTATTTTAATTTTCCGAGAATGATGAACCTTCTTTTCAATACTCGTTGGATCTATCGTATAAGTTTTCGTCTCCGTAATGAAACGGTTGATTCTAGGCAGATCAGTTCCGATACCAAAAAGGACACCAGTACATACATACACTCTCAACCTGACACTTCTTTCGTCTCACGGTTTCTTAACTACGAAAACTTGACACTACAACCTCTTCTGAGAACGCTCAGGGAACCTGACGTTCCTCTAGGTTGGTCAGGTAAGACTTCCTCTAGTCGGGACCCTAAAGAAACCTTCCTTACTACAACTTCGACTTTGAGGTCATGAAACCGATGGAGTACACTTCTCAACTGACTAACCTTTTCGGAGACTACGACCCTCCCTAACCCCCGTCCTCCTTTTCTCCTGTTGTCTCCTACTCTACCGACCTACCGTAGTGACTGAGCTACCTGTACTCAGACGTACTTGAGACGTTCAACCACTACCTGTCCCTCCGGACCGCACGACGCTAAGTACCACAGTCTTTCTCAACCTATGTTGACTCACTGACTTGACTTGACTTCATTTCAAAACCTCGAAGTCGAAGTCGTAGTCAAGAAGGTTACTTATAAGTCTTGACTAAATAAAATGCTCACTGACCAACCTAGAGGAACGTCAGGTTCCCTGAGAATTCTTAGAAAAGCTTATGGTGTCAAGTTTTCGTAGTTAAGAAGCCAAGAGTCGAAATAAATCCCAGTATGAGAGTTTAGGTATGTACTGATGACCTTTTTGAGACCGAAACTGATCTGTCTGTTAACGGCCGATTCATTACAGAGACGAAAACTTATACGACAAAGTAAAACAATACCGAAATGAAGGTTCTTCGTTTGTAGAAAATTAAAGTACCGACGTCAGTGGTAAACGTCACCAAAACCTCGGGTAGTTGTGGTTTTTACAGAGAGTGAGAAATGTAACGATTCTGTATATAAACGGTACTTCACTATCCTGGTGTACGATACTAGAAAAATGAAACTCTCAACTCAAAATTCGGTCGAAAAAGAGAGAGGAAAAAGTGAAAGTACTTCTCAGAGGAATCAAGGAAAAGTGAAAGGTGGTATTTCCACCACAGTAGACGTAGAGACTCCAATAACTATAAAGAGGACCGTTAGAACTAAAGTCCAACAGAAGTAAGTCGGGCAGAAGTAAGTCGGGTCGTAAAACAAACTACATGTTACGTCGTCGTATATTGAATTTATTCGTCTGACTTTCATCTTATGAAACCGTATGTAGAAAGAGTTAAATCTTGGTCAGGTAACAAAGTATAAACAAAGATTTACAACGAAGAACTGGACGTAAGTTTAAAAAGTTGTCCGTCCATTCCACGAGATCATAAGGGTAGGGAAATCCTTAAAAGACGTCAAATAAAACTGGGTGTGTCAATTACCGAAACTATATCAATTATTTCGTCTTAAAAGAAAAAAACCTTAAGAGAACAAAAAAGATACTAGGTTATCTTCAACTAGAGACCAAGGGGACAGAAAAGATTTAAGTCGAACTTGAAGAATTAAAGAGTCAAGTACACGACGACTTCGGATCCAACCTGCTTAAAACTCGTAATGAAACGGTCAAACATTCTAAAGACGTTAAAACACCATCAAACTTGTAAGAAACCGTAACGAAAGAAAACTTACCCTTACTTTTGACTGTAACAGGTCAGGACACCGGTTACTACTCAAAAGGTATACACGACCGTATCACTCACGTCGTCAAAGTATCGTTGTAGAAAACCCAAACTTTGTCGAGTTGACCTTAAAGTAGTGAAGGTGATCGAAACAAGTCTCACTACGAAGGATTCCGGGTGAACTGAAGCGTAAGGCCCTACAGACCGAGATCCACTTACTAGTGTAGTAGCACCAATAGACCTAGTACTTCTAGAAAAAACATATCAAGAAGACACATTAGAACGGTGGAGAAGAATGAAGAACCCACCGGGATGTACCGTACCGGATATCAAATTAACTGAATATTTACTAGGTACACTAGTCAAACGAATCAAAAGACATTAACCCCAAAAGTAAGACAGATGGGAGACGTATTTCCATTCTCCGAATCCCTTCAAAGGACTACCATCCCTGACCAACACCCCCTTAGACCCAGGACAAGGTTACCCACGTGGTCCGAGTTATTTAAAAATTAGGTTTTTGATTAGACCGTCTTCCAAGCACATCGAGTCAGAGTCTAAGGTCTTCTGGAGACCAATTCCATCCTCCTGGATTGGGGATACCAACCTTTCTATATGATCATTGTTTTAGAATTAAGGAAATACTAGAAAGTAAAGAACAGAGGAGCTTGGGTGACACTTGTCCCTCACCGTCACCAATGTTGACTTTCTACGACTGTCCACGATGAGGCGTCACACAGGGTTTCCTGTGATGAGATAGACGATACGGGATCATCGACAACGGGTTCGTCCACTGTCAAGAAGATACGAATTAGGGGAAACCCGGTTCCTAGTCCCGTTACTTTGGGCACCCGTGTCCAGTCAGTAAATAGTCGAAAGACCGTCTAATAATTTCTCTATGAAACCGTACGAGAAGGGTGACAAAAAAGGAGGGTAGGAAGTCGAGGAGAGACGTAGACACGACGACAAATGTTTCATAACCCGTCCAGTAGATGAAAGATAAAGACTTTCAACACTAACTTTGGTAAATGGAGTCTAACCCCGTACTTTGATACACTGTCCCTGAGTTTGGTTCGGTTTTAGGTACCACGGACCAAAGTCCTGGATTACTTAGAGTCAAAGAACAAAAGAGTATCAACTTTCTTAAGTCATCTCTGTGTCGGTATCCATTTTTCACCTAAACAAGTCTAAGTCCTTCTTTGTGTGAGGTCTCACACCCAGTAGTGTCTTCCACTGACACCGTCGGTACTTTACACCATGTCAATAAAAAATACCCGACTCAGTAAAGTATACTATTACTCAACCTTCTAGTAAGGTTGTCAACCCCTTGGTTGGTGAAGAACCTGAGAACTATCTCGGAACCTTGACAGTACCTCGGAGACCCATACAGTAAATCGAACGTCTAACTCCTAGTTCCAAATTGACTTTGGGTGAACAGTCGGTAAAACCTTCATAAACTAAAATTAGTCAAATACAATAGAGGAACCCGATACAGTAAGAAAGTTTTCAACACGGGACGGGGGAAGGGAGGACAAAGTACGAGAAAAGTACTCAGGGTAGGTCCGGGTGTTGCAACTTAGATGTTAGAAGACTACTTTGTTGGTCTTTTATCGACTGGGAACCCTTCTTTTATGACATATTATAGGATAGTGAGCTCTTCGGAAGTAGAAGGTACAAAGGATGATGTATATACTGTTGTGGTAGAGAGTCACTTAGGTGATCTCACCCACTGTCCGTGTGTCACGGACGATCTTCAGGTAGACAACCACCGTAGGGAAGTTCCCGTTAGCCCGAAGGTCTCTGTTACAAACGGTGAAACCCCAAATTGGGACATCCGGAAAACCCGGACTTGGGAATGGTGGGAAGAGGATTTTAATGTTTGTATGGGAACCGACTTTAGAGGAGAGATGAAAATACCTTATAGAACAGACAACGGAGAATAGTTAAACAGGAATTTGGTGAATGATTGAGGATGTTGGTCCTGGGACGGAGGAGACATCCGTTGTAGAGAAGTGGGTCAAATAATAATTTTATGAGAATTGTGGGGATTGTCCTCGTCTATTGGGTGAAGAAAAAGTAACGAAAACAATACTGGATCTGACCCAAATACTGTTACTTTACAAATGGTAACCTCTGTTGGATTTGACAAGAATACCTTCTGATTCCCTCCTTTAGTCACCGAATATAATAGAGACTCGTTATTCTCCTATTCTAAATACCGATAAAAAGATACAAGGGTCAGACTCACGTGTCTGAGTCTAACGAAACGTAGTACCATAGATAAGGGTGGGTGCCACCTGTTTGGTCATTGCTCAATTTTAATGTTGGGGAATTAGAATGGGTGGTGATCAGTGCGACCTCTGAAACCCCTACGGGTGAGGTCGGACCACAGGGTCCTCCAGCTGGACGGAGATGGACGGATCCCTAAACTAGAAGTCCTCCAACAGTTTGGAGTTGGACGGACCCCTCGACGTGGGACTGGGCCCAAAAGGACCGAGAGTCCAACGTGGCCGTGACCCATCCTATTTGAAGTCTTTCTGGGTGGGAATTCCTTCGGGTGGGTACTTTTATCTTCCTTCAGATAATCAACACCACGATACTAGTCAGAGTCGTTATTAAGTCCTCGGGTCACTCTTGTGGTAACAGAAAGACGTTTTCGATTTTCTCAGGGAGGTTTACAAGTGGTGAGACTTGAATCTGAGAATGTTCCCTGTCCACTAAAATTTTCTGTTTAAGGACAGGGTCACACGTAGTCTGTAGTCCTGTTTCAATGTTGTCGATCTCGTCGTCCTGGGACAAAGAAGAACCCTACTCCGTCAGGTCTGTCGGTGGTTATAGAAAATACTCTCCCTTCGGTTCCGTGTCCTTTCCCTCTCTCCCTCTCTGTTCCGTACTGGTCTATTACCGGTGGGAGGTCCCTTGGGAATACTTTTTTGAACTCAGGAACTTCCTGTTCTGTACTCCGTTTACGGATTAGACATCTGTCCACCCTGTAACCCGGTTTCTCACACGTTTGATACCGTTCAGTGGATTTTATACCGAACGATGTTTAATGTAGTAAACCCTGCAACCCACCGTGAGATGGGAACCTTGGGTTCTCGGAGTTCCAGTTCGCGGTTCGGAAGGGAGTACTACCGAGTTGTCCTTGTTTCACCGGACAAGGTCGGACGAACGGATAGTGTCTATTGGTAGTGTCCCAACCTTGGTTCCCACGTTGACCTACACCGTCCATCCAGACTCTTAAAGAACCAACTGGTCCCCGATGGATGAGACAGAACTGGAGGATGAGACCTCGGAAGAGGAAGGTTAGGACATGGTAAAACCCACGATGTCCTTTTGATCAATGTTTTTTCTAAATAGTCTCGTGAAGAAAAGACGACCCTACCTGTTTATAAGGTGGTGGTGGTGGGGGAATGGTGCAAGACCGCCAGGGACTCACAGGATGAGGGAATAACCCTTTTCTATTCGAGTGATTCGAACCCTGGTGGGAACACTACACTTCAAAAAGTTGGGGATCTCAGGATGTCGAAGACTAATGATAACTCCTTGGATAATGTGGGAGAGGTTTTACCTCCCCGGTTGTTAATACCCTCCTGTTTTAATTGGGGGTCCACGCCCTGGTCCTCTAAGGACCCTTAGGACCTACTCGGGTGTTTCGACTGGACCAATAGTAACAGGAGGTTCTAGAGTGAACCAAAGGTTTTGACTTTGGAATGTGGGAGTCTTCTTTTCGAACACTTTCCGATGTCGGAGATTATTTATTTTAGAGACGACCACCCGATAACCAGGAGTGGTTGAGTAGTCCATTGTGGGGCTAGACGGAGCATTTCTTTTTATTATCTTGCACCACTTCCAATTTTCAAAGGTTTAGTATTCACTTCGACATCAGGGGGAGGTAGGGTGTCATGGGTTAGGAATACATTAGGATGGGTCACGGTTCACCAAATCTCAGGACCTAGAATTCTTACTTAAGAAACCGTATGGTGATCAATTTCTTAGGGTTATAGAAAAACGGAAGTTCACCCTCCAAGGTCCTCTTTTTGTGGTATCTACTGCCTCCTTCGTTATTGAGTCCCCAAGTCTCTATCGGTGGTGGACAGACCTGTCTGAGAATCGGTTCTATACGATCTAGACCTGGACCCTGGCTTACCCTTTTGTAATGTTATACATCTACTGGACTAGACGAGAGGTCTACTCTTTTTTTGGTTGTTGTACGTTGACTCCAAGATTTAAAAATCTGTCTCTCCCCTAATTTAATAGGGCAAGATTCCGTTTCAATGTCTTCAGTGAATGGACCCTCAAGTCGAATACGTACCCATGTCTTCCGACAAGAGACTGGCTCATGTTCCTTAGGAAGGGGTACTGAACTTTTGTTAACACTCGAAACGGTCCCGGTTGGCTCATAACATCTTAGACCTATGGGTTGATACCAGATTAATCAGTTGGGATTATACTTTTGAACTTCCCTGTCCTGCTAAATTAGGGTAACTACACCAAGTCAAGTCAAGTCAGCGAGTCAGCACAGGCTGAGAAACTTGACATCGTACGGTCCGGAGGGACAATAAGTGGTTGAGGGCCTAAGTACGTCTGAGTGCAGGTAACTCAGTCACTACGGTAGGTCGGTAGAGTAGGAGACCGTAGGGGAAGAAGAGGACGGGGGTTTGGGAAGGTCGTACTTTCAGAAAAGGTTACTCAGTTGAGAAACGTACTCCGCCAGTTTCATAACTTCAAAGTCAAAATCGTAGTAACGACGGTTTCTTTAGGGTCCCAACTAGAAGTCTTACCTGACCAACCTAGAGGAACGTCAGGTTCCCTGAGAGTTCTCAGAAGACGTTGTGGTGTCAATTTTTCGTAGTTAAGAAACCGTGAGTCGGAAGATGTGTCAGGTTCAGAGTGTAGGTATGTACTGATGTCCTTTTTGGTATCGTAACTGATCTACCTGGAATTAGTCGTTTCATTACAGAGACGAAAACTTATACGATAGATCCAACCAGTATTGAAAAGAAGGTTCCTCATTCGTGGAAAATTGAAGTACCAACGTTTGTGGTAGACGTAACTAAAATCTCGGGGTTTTTTACTTCAGACTGTGACAAAGATGACAAAGGGGTAGATAAAGGGTACTTCACTACCCTGTCCAACGGTACTAGAAGCAAAAGACTTAAAACTCGAAATTCGGTTGAAAAAGTCAGAGGAAAACTGAAAGTAGTTCTCCGAAAAATCAAGGAGAAGTGATAGACAGTATTCCCACCATAGTAGACGTATAGACTCCAATAACTATAAAGAGGGTCGCTAGAACTAAGGTCGAACACAAAGAAGGTCAGGTCGCAAAGAGTACTATATGAGACGTATCTTCAATTTATTCGTCCCACTGTTATGTGTCGGAACTGCATGAGGAAAAGGATGAACCCTGGTCAGACAACAAGGTACAAGTCAAGATTGACAACGAAGGACCGGACGTATGTCTAAAGAGTTCTCCGTCCAGTCCACCAGACCATAAGGTTAGAGAAAGTCTTAAAAGGTGTTAAATAAGACTAGGTGTGTCAATTTCCGAGACCTTATCAGTTATTTCCTCTTTATCTACAAAAAAAAAAAAAAAAAAAAAAAAAAAAAGACCTTGAGATAACGAAAAAGGTACTAGATCTCCTACAACCGTTAAACTAGAGACCAAGGAGACGGAAAAGATATTGGTCGAACTTGTAGTCCTTCAAGTGCCAAGTGAATAACGACTTAGGACCGAACCTCTTTAAACTCGTAAAGAAATGATCGTACACTCTACTCACGTTAACACGTCATCAAACTCGTAAGAAACCGTAACAGAAAGAAACCCTAACCTTACTTTTGACTGGAAAAGTTTAGGACACCGGTGACGACTTAAAAAGTTTAAAAAACCGTATAACTCACATCGTAAAAGTGTCGTAGTAGAAAGTCCTAAACTTTATCGAGTTGACCTTAAGGTAATAGAGGTGATCGAAACAACTATCACTAAGAAAGATTCCGGGTGAACTGAAGCGTAAGGTCTTACAGACCGAGATCTACTCACTAGTGTGGTAGTACTAATAGGCCCAGTACTTCTAGAAAAAGTATGTCAAGAAGACACATAATAACGGTGAAGAAGAACTATAGAAGACGAAGACAATCCAGGTCTGGTAAAGACAGGAAATAGCTCGGGTAGAAACGTACTTTACAAAGGAACCATAGAGATTAAAAGAATTTCTCTAGAGATCAGAAAGGGTGAGACGACAAAAGGAGATAAAGAAGCGTAATTAGCGACTTCTTGCGTAAGAATAGAGAAGAACAATAAAAAACATTGGGACGTAAGTCTACGAATATATAAAGGAAAAGAGGAACCGAAAAGTGAAGAGAAGAAAAGTGTCGATAAACATTCCGAAGGGGTCTGTAGGTAAAAGGAAAAAACGTAAATAAAAGGTACTCCTACCAGCACTAGGGACAGAGGACATGTTACAGTGNGTAAGAATAGAGAAGAACAATAAAAAACATTGGGACGTAAGTCTACGAATATATAAAGGAAAAGAGGAACCGAAAAGTGAAGAGAAGAAAAGTGTCGATAAACATTCCGAAGGGGTCTGTAGGTAAAAGGAAAAAACGTAAATAAAAGGTACTCCTACCAGTACTAGGGACAGAGGACATGTTACAGTGTTTGGAGTAAGGTATCAAGTAGTCCATGAGATAGATAGTCTAGATCCGGGAATTTAGATAAAGAGTGAATGTGACATATTAGTATTCCCTAAACTAGATCCAGTATGGACTTACCAGATCGTCAAAAGGGATCAAAGAAGTTAAATTCAGACTTAAACTGTTATTCCTCAAGTACTAAACTCGGTGTCAGTCGAGGACCAGAACTAAAACAACTGACATATCTCGAAGAGGTAGAAACCGACGTCTTTAGTTAGACTAAAGCCACAACTGGTAGACCACTACAGGTACACATCTCAGAAGAGAACACAACAACCTTCTCCCACAAACGATACTGGTCACGTAGGAGAACCCTTTTGAGATAATCAGAAACGGGACGAAGTAAGGTGTAAGGTTCCGGTTTAAACGGACAATGAGGTCCACAAAGAACTGAAGGATGAAAACGTAAGGTCAGGGGATATTACTTTTCCTGTAGAAAATACCCACAATCAAGATTGTCCAGAAAATACAGAAGTATCTTGGTAAGTTGAAGTCGAAGAAGTCGTAATGACCAACCCCGTATCTGAACCTATTGACACTATAACTTACCAAACGGAACCTCTACTTGTCTCTAGTGAGACGGTAAAAACTCTAACGTAGGTTCATGACGTAAAGTCTGAGAAAACAACTGGTACTACCGATGAGGTAAAGAAGACTCCCTAAGGACGGGTGTCATCATCTATATTACCAGTAGAGTCAATTTAAGTGGGTAAAGTCAGGTAAAATCAAGTGACTAAGAATCTTACAGCTGTAAGTATGAACGGTAGAGAACAAACTGTGAAGGTTAAACGGAACTAAGTACCTGGACTGTAAGGTCCAAGGATACGTTATAACGAGAAATATCGTAACCTGGAACGAAGATAGTGGTCAGTGTAGGTGTCGACAAACAAAAAAAAAAAAGAGAGGAAACCGAGGTAGGGAAGTAAGAAAGACCTCAATAAAGAGGTGACTGGAGGTCGTCGTATAACCCGTGGATGACTGGACCCCTCATGGAGAAAGTCATAGGATAGTAAAACGGAAAAGTATGACAAGTACCCCAAGAGTTCCGTTCTTATGAGTTCACCGAACGGTAAGGGAAGAGGTCACCTGGTGTAAGATAGTCTGGAGAGGTGTTACTGAGCGGGTAGACCCAACAGGACACACGTACCGAATCAAAGTAACTCAATCTGTTCCGACACCAGGATCACACTAATCTAACTGATCAAAAGACACTCATACCAAAGTCACACAGACGGGAGACTACGGGAGAACGTTGTGGATGGTAGAATGAACCCAAAGAGAATGGAACCCGTACCCCATAGAGAAGTGCCGACCAGGTCGTTTCGTGTCGGAGACGAGGAATGGAACCTACTCCTCATAGAGGAGGGTGGTGGGAAGGACTGGAAGTTGAACCCTACCGAAGAGATCCGAGAGGACACGGGCGTGTCGGTGGTGAGGAACCCGTACCCCAACGAAGAAGGCCAGTGGTGGAACCGGAGCCTACCCCCCATCGAGGAGAGCCGACGGTGGGGACCGGAGTCTGCATCCCATCGAGGAGGGTCGGTGGCTGGGACCGGAGTCTGTACCCCACAGAGGAGAACCTGCACCGGGGACCGGAGCCTATGTCCCATCGAGGAGAGCCGGCAACGGGAACTGGAACCCGCACCCCATCAAGAAGGGTCGACGGTAGGGACCGGAACCTGTACCCCATAGAGGAGAGCCGGCAGTGGGGACCGGAGTCTCCACCCCACCGAGGAGAGCCGACGGTGAGGAGTGGAACATGCACCCCATCGAGGAGAACCGGTAAGGACGCGGTAGTGTCGGACCGTGAGATCCGGTGACGGGGACTGGAGCCTACACCCCATAGAGAACCAGTACGAATCACATGACCGGCATCGGCGACGGACACGAATCACGTGGCCGGCGACGGCGGCGGCGGACCCTTTGAGGAGTTTTCCTCCGTCTCCGATGTGATTTTCTTCAGAATCCAGTTCGTGGGTAGAACTCCAACGGTCCGGTTCTTTTTTCGTAGGGTTGATATCCAGGTACTTTTCCTTCCTTATCGCGACCCTCACAATTGAGTTTCTAACCCTGGATTCGGGGTCGGACATCGAAAGAATAAGTTTTCCGAGTTGGGTTGACGGGTCAGTCCGGAGGGACGGAAACTTTCGAACGTCGATAACGTCAGGACTGTCTTCTATGAAATTGAGAGAGAACTCCCGTTTTATTGATAAAAATGGTCGGTGGTTCACTTTGTTGAGGACTTACCCTCTCCGGTAAATACCTACAGACTAGTTTCCTGGGAGTATATACTTCATCACGACTACCTTTTAGGTACGGACCAATATAGGCGAACACTCCAAAAATTGGGTCGATGGGAGAAAGGATGGGGGCTCCCGAGAGAGGGGAAAGAGACAACGGATCTTTGAAACCTTGTAACCTGTTTTAAGACTCTCCCAACAGTCTTCTAGGAGACTGGTTAGGACTCCTTTACACCATGTGACTACCTTCGTCAAAACAGAATCTAACTTTTTCTTTTCGGTCTATACGTCATCAGAGGTTAAAACTCTGGTATCTCCGATTTGGAAACAGTGGTACATGAAGTCGGGTTGACCGACTCGAGCATCGGAAGTGAACTTTAAATCTCGACCCTTTTCGACATGTACCTAGTAAATATACACTGGTGAGGTTCATATGGAAAGACCACGATGTACGTATACTACGATAAACCTTTCTTTCTCCGGTCAACTGGTGGACTTCAATGGGTTAGTTCATACCACTAGTTTAGGAATCCGAGAATCTCCGTCAGGTAGACGGGGTACTCCAAAGTCAGAGGGTAACATTTCTGTGGTTTTTCCCTCGTACCTTCACCGTACTCCCTTGGTTCGTCGACTAGTCCGTCGATTCTCTCGTCGTAATGTCTTGTTACCGGATTATCCCCAACGGTGAAATCAGGGTGTCTGATTAAACGGTCTTTGAAGAAGTATATCACTTCTACTTTGAGAATTTCGATTCTCACTTCTGAAAGTTCTAGTATACTCCACAAGGATTTCCTCCCTGAGGAAAGAAAGACGGAGCCTTGAAGGTCCCCTTTAATTAATTGAGGAATGTACGGTGGTTATTATACCCCTGTTCCGGGAGGTTTCTAATGATCTTTCCAGGGAGTCTCTTTGTCCGGAGGTCTTTTGATGTTCCGTTCACGAGAGGAGAACAGGGTAAAAAGTCAATTTGTTGACCTATCCTTGAGCTTCTGGGGTCAACAGGGTCGGGTAGGTTAACGTACCCTGGATGGGTCCTCTCCTGACCGTCTACCTGAAGGGGGTCTACGATCAAAGATTTCCCATATTTATGGATGATTAGTACTATCTATGTAAGTAACCTACCTGACTTCCAAAAAGGTGGATCTGACTCTTCCGGTTCCTCTATCATTTGTTTGTTTGTTTATTTGACAAGATACTTTAGTAACACTCTCAACCGGACGGGTCCAGTAATGTTGCACTGTTACCTTGTAGTAAATGATGATTCCAGTAGTTCCTCGGAGATTTCTAAACCGGTAATGAATAATGGAGGTAAGAAGGACCTCCGGAGTCAGAAGTCCTTTTCATCTTTCTTGGTTGTTTAAGAATTTTAGTTATTATTTTTTCCATTGGGTACTCTGAAGAGGCTCTACCTTCCTCCGAAATGGTAACAGAAATGAGGTGTGGACTTAACGGGGATTCCTTGTCCAACCAGAATCACGAATGACCACCAACAAATCAATGATTCAATACAAACTGAGAACACATACTGGGGTACCTGACATCGGACCGTCTGAGAAGACAAGTACTCTAAGAGGTCCGTTCTTATGACCACACCCAACGGTAAAGGAAGAGGTTCCCCCAGAATCGGGAATACTCTACGATATACCCTCTGGAAAACAAGTTTAGTTACTGTAGAAGGATCTAGGTCTCCGAGTCTGAGAGACCAGAACATGGTATCGGTAACCCGTTAAAGTTGTTCTTTATGTAAATACCCTACGGTCAGTCCTGGGTTTTCTAAGACTTCCCGATGGTGATATACGAAGTCCTTGAGTTCAGGATTAATTTTAGACCTTTCTACCCAGGGTTTTCCGAGTTGAGGTCGGGTGCACCTTTCCGAGGATGGAACATTATGAAAGATGGGGGTGTAGTCAGTTTCGTGGTCCCGTACTTAGGACCTAAGTGATGAGTACTCAGTTCGGTACCTTCTTTTATCTTCTCCTGTGAGTTATGTGACCACTCGGGGATCCTCTAGAGTGTATGTATAAGTCCTGATGTTTATTCACAGTAAGATTATTTGTGGGGGGTTTAACAAAGACCCCTATTCGAAAGAGTCCTATTTAAAATTTTCTGTTGTGTCGAACCGTCCCCAACATGATGTTTTATCTGTCCTCTATCTAGAGGACTAGGGACTTGTTCCTACCTGAACTCGGTACAACTTACTCTGTACAACGAAGACCCATTTATGGAGGTCGGTTCAATTTCTTTCAGAAAGTCAGGAGTTCTTTTTTCGTAAGTCTAGGATGTTTTAAAGTTTCTTACTCGTCCTCTCAGGAATCGTATCGATGTTTGAGAGAAACCCCCTAGGAAGAGAACCACTTCCCCATAAACCCTATCCGATTACAGGGATGATTAAGGACAATAGTGGTATAACTATGAAGAATACTAACGAGGAGACGGGTCTAGTTGTTCGATGTTTTACGTCAAGATCAAGTTGTTCCTATGTATTTTGAAGTGAGCTGGTGTCTTTTATAGATAGTGAGTGGAAATCTACCTGTGACGACATTCCTAAGACTCCGGAGCTGTAGGGATAAGAGTTTCTTAACACAAAGGGGAAAAAACTACCCTCCTACAACCCATCAATCTTGTCCTTTTTCCTTAGGTTTTACAACTACCGATTTTCTGTTTCTTTCCCTTTTCGGGCACTTGTACCTTGTTTTATTTAAGGTACCTAACCTCACTCTTGAAGTCAAACTTGTTTGTGTGGGGGAAGAACTGATCGGGTTAAACGTTTATCATCCGAGTCCTTCAGTACCCTCCCCCTTCCCCTCCGTTTTACATATTTTTCTCCTTCGGCTCTGTTTAACTCCGGAGAGGAAACCCCAGTCGGACAGGAGTTCGTAGTTCCTACATAAATGGAAAACAAACGGCTTATTTTGAGACTCGATATTGGTTCGACATTGTAACCAGGTGACAAAGTTTATAAACAACGTCACTCTGTCTTGGTTCCTTTAATGTGTGAGAGAACTGTGACCACACGTGTTCCAAAGTCAACACGGGAGGTTCTAAGACAAAGGCGTCAAGACACCTTTAAGACATTAGTTTAGGGTGACCAGAAGTTTCAGTTTAAGGGACCCCCAAGAGTCACGAAAACGGTCTAGAGGTTCGACCCCTTAGATAGTACCCCGGATCTTGAAAACGTTGTTACGTTATCGAAGAAACTATGTCAACAAGAAGTCAAATACCCAACAGACGACCCACAGAGATGTCACCCAAATTACCGCTGGAGGAGGTTCTCGTAAACACGGTGTGCGACTGAAAGGTCCAGACGATGTCGGTCTCGGGGACACGGGTACCGTCCGGTGGTGACTGGGCACGGTGGTGTTCTGTGTGAGTATATGAGTTTCTGTGCAGACCGGATCAGAGAACATCTTAGAGACCCAGGACCACACGTATCACAAAATAACTCCGATGACTCGTAGAGACCGTCCATACCCCAAACTACAATAAAGTGGGGAGGATAACGGTATAACACCGAAGAGGAAACGGGAACTTACACACCATAGAAAAACAAACAAACAAAACACACCCTAGGTTATTGGAGGACAGCTATTAACAAGTAGTCACTCAACGTTAAAACCTCTAGAACCTCTTCCACTCACTTACAGGAAGATGAGACGACAGAACTCAACCTTTTTGGTGACGAAAGATCCGGTGAACAATTCAAGACAAGATCACTTATTGTATTGTAGTCATGATAAATGATTTTTAAGATTCCTACTAAGGAACACGTTACGACTATTTAAGGTAAGACACTAGTAGGGAATAGTGAGGAAGTGTCGTCCTTTATAGATTCTCCCTATCAGTGAGACATAGGGTGTCCTACCACCTTATCTGTACTGTCACCCCTTGACACTGTCACTTCCCCGTTTAGACTGGAGTCCGACCTAGAAAAAGAAAATGAAATTGTAAACCAAAAGTAACGAAATGAATAACATTAATGATTTCCTTATGACAGGTATCGATATTAGTATGAATTACAGGACGGAGTCATTTGGGACGGGTAGACACTTACTGACGTCCTTTTTTTTTTTTTTATCAGGGAGAGAGAATACGCCTGATGTTCGTTCCTATATAAAAAGTTCTATTTAACGGGAAAATGAGATAAGGAGTGACGGACGGAGACAGAGAGACTATAGGTCTGGGGATATTCTACTAAAAACGTTTACATCCACCTTCTTTCTTCATACGTACTTTTATACGTATGGACTTTTGACCGAAATTAACTTTAACGTTCAACAAGTGGGGATGAGGATCCGAGACTTGTTTGTGGTGACCGTAGTCACTGAGATAATGTTCCTTAAATATTTTGGTGTACTTTATAGTTCCTCTCAATAGAACGAATCTCTTTTTGGTCTATTATACGTACGCTATCCTTTACTAAACTAGTTCTCCATACTGGTCAAGGTCAATATAGTTACCTTGGTGTCTAAAATTTTCATACTCACTATAGTTTCTCATACACACAGTTTATATACTTCCGATATATATAAAAACCAAGAAAAATCGTGTCTTTTAAGTGTGACGACTACTCACTTCACGAAGTCTAAACTCAAAACCTAGTATCCGACTTTTCTACGAAACCCTTTACAACTTTATACTTTCTTTTCCATGACAATATAATTATCTTAAATAACAAAGGGTACGGTTTGGAATCTCATGTACATAAGAATAACTCCCGAAGCGACCACCGAGTCTGCCATTTCGTAGACGGACGTTACGCCTTCTGGGCCCAAGTCAGGGACCCAGCCCTTCTAGGGGACCTCTTCCTTTACTGTTAGGTGAGGTCGTGAGAACGGACCTTTTAAGGTACCTACCTCCTCAGACTATCCTCCTAGGGTATGTCAGGTACCCTAGTGTTTCACAGTATGTACTGACTCGCTGAAGTGAAGTGAAGTAAGAATAACTCAAGTTCGAACGAGACGAGTGGTGTTCTATCCAGTTATTTAGACTCTACTTCTCAACCCTGTTCCTCCCCTGAAGTAAGTCTTCGACCAACTGACTCTTCTACCGTCCGATCGTAGAGTTTTATTGGTAGAACAACCCCAGACCTACAATCTAATTAAATACCTAGTCTCTACCTCCCTCACGTCTTTGTTTCATTTTTCTGGTAAATTAAGGATGTTTATCTAAGATCTTACCGTTCAGAGTCCATCCCCCTAGACAATCAAAGTGAAGGAATATCAGTAAAGTACCCAAAATACTTTACCTTATAGAGGAGAGTGTAGTTGTTTCTACAGTGTACATAGACACTAAGGTCGGAGTTCCACTCAAAGACCCTGTTCTTTCATTCGTCGTCTGTCCCCAGCGGTCCGTGACTTAGTAAACAGGGTGTTTCTTAAGTTCTTATAGTGTAAAAAAGTGTCCACCCGATTCAGTCCCCGTCCAGTAACACGTACTGATATTGTTTTCGTAGTTCTATTCCCAATTTAAGTGTCTTCTTCTAGGTCACATCAAAGTTTTAATCGGGAAGGAACAATGTAATAAAGTGTTCTCTTTTGTCACCGTCAGGACTGAGAACTAGAACTAATCTATTATAACTGATGATGTATAGTAGGTTATGAATAGTGAGTCAAACATAGGAAAGGTCTGAGACTCCTCTTGACACATCACTTATTTTGGAAGAGAATAACGACGTACGAAGATACCTTCTCATTTCTACTGATATACTCAAAGAACCAGCTCTTTAATTTAATGTTCCATATATAAAGTACTACACTGTTTCTTGAATTTAGTAAATCTGATACTAAAGTTTAGTAGAGGAATCCCTTAGAACCAAGAACAGTTTCGTAGTACAAAGAATGTATCAGTTTTTGTAACAAGGCCTCGTAATTTAAAGACTGAATTATAAACCACACTATATATTTTAAAGAATTTTACCAGGTTATTCTTTATTAAAGGATCGGAAGTAAATAAACGAAATTAGAAGTTTTCAATTTATTTTGAAATAATCCTACGTATAAAATACTATACAAAATTTAATAATTATCTTAACCTTCGGTTTACATTCTCATCTAAGTTTTAGATAAGTCACGAAAGAAGTTCAAATTTATCAGTTATAAAGTCAAAGACCTATATAATAAAACCTACAAACACCCCATTTCACATCTTATACCGGAAGTCACTCCTCGAAAGTTAGATACGATGACGATTTAGTGAAGTCAGAACAGGCTGAGACACGCTGGAGTATCTGTCGTCGGGTGGTCCGATGGGACAGGGACCCTAAGAGGTCCGTTCTTGTCACCTCACCCCATGGTAACGGAAGAGGAAAAGTTAGATATCAGTTAACTTTACAGGTAAATTGACAAAATTTCCGATTTGTATACAGTTCAATTTTATCGTCATTATCGTAAAGTTAAGATAAAGTGTTGTGTATAAGTTACTTCTCATGATTTTGATTACGTATAATACACCTTAATTCTAACAAACGAGTAATGTCGTAAAGAAAATCAGTTTCCTTAGTGTAAAGAAGACGAAAAATTACCATTAAGTAGTAAGACGAAAGTCATTTTTAAGTTCCAACTGGACTTTTGTGATATTGTTAATAGAAGTGACTATGATAGTGACAACAACAGTGAGGACACAATAACTTGTAAAATTACCAGTGACGGGACACAGGACTTTACGTAATAGAATAGGTTATTTTGGTTGTCTTCTTTCCCCGGGTTAGGATAAGATAAAGTGGTTACTACAAAAATAGGAAGTTAATTTCTTTCAGAGTCTCGTTGATTAATCACCTTCTTCAACCTAAATTATTGAAACCCCTTTTGACGAAGTTAATTGTACGTTTTAACGTCAGGTTTAGAAGTAATTAATAATATAAGTCTTTAGTAAGTAGAAACGACTTATATGAATTGAACGATATAATTTAATTGACACTTAAAAATTATACATTATGAAAGTATCATTTATTTTATTGTACCTAAATAATAGATTTCAAAGTCTTTATTTAATGAAAAAAAGAAGAACTTGGAGAAATACTATTCGTGTAAATTTCTTCTAAATACAAAGGAACACTTTATATATCCTATACTCAGTGAAAGTCCATCGAGTTATCGTAAAATGTTTTTCAATCCCGGGTACTTATAAAATAAAATTTTAAATTCCATAAGAGTCCAGAGTTACCCTAAAGTTTCTACTAGCTCGTTACAAGGACGTGTGATTTGGAGGACTTATCGATTATAGTCGTAGATCACCCTGTCTCACCTTTTCAAATTGTCAGTTGACTTTTATTGGAATTAGTAAAAAGAGGTAGTGAAAAGTTGAACAAGACAAGTTTAATGGGGAGAAACACGAAGTACTTTATCATCCTTTCATGATAACCAAACAACTAAGGAACCTGTTCGTTAGGTTCCTTAATTTTAATTTTAATTTTGTTCTGTTTGTTTTGTGATCGTTAATACTCTTTTTGTGAGTGATTTTATGTGACTTCAAGATGTGAGTTTACGAAGACTAGACTTTCTAATACACTTTTTTGTTGACTAACACTCTTTGACATAATTTTTTTGAATAAATAATGTATATATCTTAAACGATCCCGGATACTTGTTGTTAATTGTATTTTTCGACTTTCTTACACTAGAAAGTATTATCATTAAATTTTTCACTAAAGGCCATATGCTACATAAAGTGATAAACACTCAGTGATCAAAATTTTAACGTTACTTATATTTTAATTGTACTCATATAGAACAATATTCCTGTACGTTATTTTAAAAATTTACCCCAAGAAGAACACATGTAAAATAGTGGGGTTCAGGATTGGATTGTAAGACATTTGTACATCATTAGACATTTGTGTCGTATAGTACGTCGGGTGTCACTCTACCCCTTTGTCTAATCGTTCTGGTGTAATAGGATATTCCGTTCCGAAATGTTCTTGCCTCAACGGTTTTTTGACACCGTTCTTCAGGAAATCTCTCACGTCAGGCAGAGGTGAGTCATTTTTCATTTCTTATAAAAGGATAAGAATCCCACTCACTCCCACGAGGTTTCGTCCCAAGAGGTTGGAAGTCAGATATCTGGTCATGGAGGACAGTCTAGTCGTCAGAGTAAGCTAATGTTTATTCCACGTACCATTTGCACTACACGACCTTAGTAGGGTTTTGGTCGGAGAGGTGGCGACGGGGACTCCTTTTTTATTCAAGTTACTTTGGCCGGGGACAACGGTTTTTTAACCCCCTGACGACGAGTCTCCCTGGTGAGTGTCGAAACACAGGAGTTCACACCTATGTACTCGGTATGTGTAGACTGTCCATGTCACTCCCGACCTACACACTACTGACTCATCTCGTCTCTGTGTACCCCGATACAAACCTTGGTCGACGTGAAGGTGACTACTACGCCGTTTGTGTACACCAAGACCCTTAATCTATTCTTGAGTTCCTTCCCAGTAGAGTTTTCTTTATTCTGGGACTTTCTTCCCTCTTGTTGTCCTCCACTCTCTCTGTGGAGTTCATCGGTCTGCCATCTTTGTACAACGGGTGTAGTTCTTTTAGGGGAGTCTCCACTTGTGACGTCCGAGTCCTACGAGACGGTTTTTGGGTTGGGATGTGGTACACTACTACCGACCTACGTATGTCTACACGTGGGACGGAAACCCTCCGAACTTCAAATATATTAAAACCTTTAGTAGAAATTACTTTTCAAATTTCTTAGGAATTATATTTTATATTTATTTTTTATATATATAAAAAAATCTTACTCATTTTTTCGGTGTTATTTAATGTAAAGAGGTTCGACCAAGAGTAAAATTGGTGGACATCACAAAAATTGTTTTAAGGAGTTCCTAGAAATGTACTTGACTGTAAAAATGTAACGACTGAGTCTTATTGTTTTATGTTTTATTGTTTTTTTTGACTTTTTGTTTTGGTTTGTTGTGCGTGTTTTGAAATTTGTTGAATGAGGCTATCTTGTGCAGGAAAGGGCAAAAGAAAACAGTAGACAGTATCTCGGATCGTTTACACCGTTCACATCTAGTATTTATCATTAACAAAACTTCAAAGAGATCAATTTCATCAAAAAAACTTGTCAAGTTCGACCTTCGTAGTCTCATATCTTCAATTCTGCAAAGGTAAAGAACTATGAATCTTTATGGTTAAATCTGTTATAAAAAAACGGTTGAATTCCAGGTATATCAATTTCAATACCTAAAAGGTCATCAGTACATACCCACACTCTGAACCTGGTACTTTTTTCTCCACATGACTTATTAACCACGAAAACTTGACACCACAACCTCTTCTGTGAACTCTCAGAGAATCTGATATTCCCATAGTTTGATCAGTTGGTATTTCCTTTAATCGGGACTTATAAGTAACCTTCTTAACTAAGACTTAGACTTTGAGGTTAAGAGACCGGTGGACTACGCTTATTGACTGAGTGACCTTTTCTGGGACCTATGGTACTTTCTAACTTCCGTCCTCCTTTTCCTCTACTGTCTCCTACTCCACCAAACTAAAGAAGTGGCTGAACTACCTGTACTCTAACTCGATCGAGACCCTCAACCAATAGTTGTCCCTTTGGACCGTATGACGTCAGGTACCCCAACGTTTCTCAACCGGTAATGACTTTTGACTTGACTTGATTCCAGGGACACAAAATGTCATATAAGAACATCAAATACATGGAGAAGTAGGAGATCCGGATAAACCATGGAGGAGGGAGGGGAGAGGGGTGACGATTGACGATCAAACAGGAGATTACCGTCAAAAACAAAAACAAAAAGAACAAGTGACAAAGACCTTCGAAAAGATTATGTAAAAGAAAAAAAAAAAAAATTAAAAAATAAAAAAAAAATTTAAAATTTTAGAAATTAAGAATGTACGCAAGGGTTTGTACTTGGGGGGAGGGTGGAGGGAGGGGTGTTGTAGAGAGACCCAGTAGGGGTACGTGGTCGGGGTTCGTTCGACGTGGGATGCAGTCTGTACCTGACCGCTAAGTTACGAATGTACTGTCATATGTACAATCTTAAGGGTAAGAGGGTTTAGTAGGGTGGGAGAGGGAGAGGGAAACTCAGGTTTTCAGGCCATATGTGTAGACACAGAAAAAAGGACAGAACGTATGTCCCAGCAGTAACGGTAGAAGGATTTAAGGTATATATACACAATCATATGACATAACCACAAAAAGAAAGACCGAATGAAGTGAGACATATTAACCGAGGTCAAAGTAGGTAGAGTNTAAAAAGTGTCTATGAGGTAACACATATACATGGTGTCGAAAGAATAGGTAAGTAGACGACTACCTGTAGATCCAACAAAGGTACAGGACCGATAATATTTGTCAGTTGAACGGACTGAAGTCCGAGATGATGTTTCGGTGTCAGTAGTTCTGTCATACCATGACCGTGTTTCTGTCTGTATATCTAGTTACCTTGTTTTATCTTTCGGGTCTCTATTTAGGTGTGTGTATACCTGTGGAATAGAAACTGTTTCCTCCGTTCTTATATGTTACCTCATTTCTGTTAGAGAAATTGTTCACCACGACCCTTTTGACCAGTTGGTGAACATTTTCTTACTTTGATCTAGTGAAAGATTGTGGGGTGTGTCTTTATTTGAGTTTTACCTAATTTCTAGATTTACATTCTAGTCTTTGATATTTTGAGGATCTCCTCTTGTATCCGTTTTGTGACAGTCTGTATTTAGTGTCGTCCTAGGAGATACTAGGTGGAGGGTCTTAAGACCTTTATTTTCGTTTTTATTTGTTTACCCTAGATTAATTTTAATTTTCGAAGACATGTTGTTTCCTATTATATTCGTTCCACTTTTCTGTCGGAAGACTTACCCTCTTTTATTATCGTTTACTTTGTTGACTGTTTGTTGATTAGAGTTTTTATATGTTCGTTGAAGACGTCGAGTTAAGGTCTTTTTATTTGCTGGGTTAGTTTTTTACCCGGTTTCTTGATTTATCTGTAAAGAGGTTTCTTCTGTATGCCTACCGATTGTTTGTGTACTTTTCTACGAGTTGTAGTGAGTAATAATCTCTTTACGTTTAGTTTTGGTGTTACTCCATGGTGAAGTGTGGTCAGTCTTACCGACGTTAGGTTTTTAGACGTTCGTTATTTACGACCTCTCCCACACCTCTTTTCCCTTGGGAGGATGTGACAACGACCCTTACGGTTGATCATGTCGGTGATACCTCTTGTCACACCTCTAAGGAATTTTTTAACGTTTATCTGGATGGAATACTGGGTCGTTAGGGTGAAGACCCGTATGTGTGGCTCCTTTGGTCTTAACTTTCTCTGTGTACATGGGGTTACAAGTAGACTATGTAAAAGTTTATAAAAGAGGGTCCGACATTCGAAATAAAAAGTGGGATAATCACCATGGTAGTGTCTTGTTTGTAAAAACCAAGTGAAGTTTTACAAACTGTTACATATTAATTAGTTAAAAAGGAAAATACCTAAGACAAAAAAACATCGTTCCAACTTTTGAAGAAAATATATATCATCATCTATATTAACACTGTGAAAAACTCGTTCAATTACCACGAATAACAAAAACAACAACAAGTCAGTGATTATTATAGAGCGACAAACATTGGGATACCTTACATTGTGTGGTCCAAGGAGACAGAATGTGATATGTGGTCTCAGACGAGTTTAAGTATAGGTAACTTATTCACGATAGATTGGTAGAGTAAAAAGACGGTAGGGGAAGACGAAAAAGGAAGTTAGAAAGAGTAGTAGTACCAGAAAGGATTAAGTAGTAGAGAAACGTATTACACCTACCTAATAACCTCTAAGTCGAAATCGTTGTCAGGAAGGTTATTTATAAGTCAGAACTAAAGGAAATCCTTACTGACCAAACCAGAGGAACTTCAGGTCCCCCCAGAGGTAATTGTTTCACTTAGATAGTATAACAAAGAGGTACTACACTATTACAACCGTTAAAATAGAGACCGAGGAGACGGAAAGTATTTAAACCGAACATGTAGACCTTTAAGATCCAAATTTATGACGACTTCGGATTACACTTTTTTAAGTTGGTATTTGAATGATCATGTATTTTACTAGAGTTAATATGTCATCGAACTTATAAGAAACCGTAACAGGAAGAGACCCTAACTTTGTTTCTGAATGGAACAGCTCAGGATATCAGTGACAACTCAAAGGATTAAATGACCGTAAGACTCACCTCGTGAATTTGTCATGGTAGAAAATCCTAAAATTTATCAAGTCGACCTTAGGGTATTAGAGGTAACCGAAACGACTATCTTTAAGAAGGAGTCTGGTTGAACTGAAGTGTGAGGTCACACAGACCGAGCTCCACTCACTGACGTGGAGTACCAATAAACCTAGTAAATCTAAAAAACATATGAATAAGATACATTAAAAATATGGAGAAGAATTAGAGAAGACGAAGACAATCTAGGAATTTTAAAGACGGGAAATAGTACGGGTAAGAACGTATTTTACAAGGAACTATAGAAGTTAAAAGAACTTTTTTAAAACTCAGAAAGTGTAAGTTAACAGAAAGAGGTAAACAAACGTAACAAGTAAATTCTTCTGGAAGAATAGAGCGAAACGATAAAAGATCTTTAGACGTAAGTCGACCCATATAAAAAGGGAAATAGGGAACAGAAAGGGAAGAGAAGAAAGGAGTCGATAAAGATTTTGGACAAGTCTGTTGGTGAAATGAAAGAACGTAAATAAAAAAGAAACACTACTAAAAACAGTGACGGAGTACATGTTACAATTTTGGAAGTAGGTATCAACAAGTATTTGATACAGATGGTCTAGATTAGACAACTTAAAACGCGGAGTTGACTATTTAGTATCAAGTCAAGTCAAGTCAGTAAGTCAGCACAACTTGAGAAACTCTGAGGTACTTAACGTGGTGCGGTCCGGAGGGACAGGTAGTGGTTGAGGGTCTCGAGTGAGTCTGAGTGCAGGTAGCTCAGTCACTACGGTAGGTGGTAAGAATAAAAGACAGGAGGAGAAGAGGAGGACGGGGGTTAGGGAGGCTCGTAGTCTCAGACAAGGTTACTCAGTTGAGAAGTGTACTCCACCAGTTTCATGACCTCAAAGTCGAAATCGTAGTCAGGGTTTCTTGAAGGTCCCGACTAGAGGAAATCTTTCCTGACCAACCTAGAGGAACGTCAGGTTCCCTGAGAGTTCTCAGAAGAGGTTGTGGTGTCAAGTTTTCGTAGTTAAGAAGTCACGAGTCGGAAGAAGTGTCAGGTTGAGAGTGTAGGTATGTACTGGTGTCCTTTTTGGTATCGAAACTGTTCTACCTGGACACAACCGTTTCATTACAGAGACGAAAAGTTATACGATAGATGCCACCAGTATTGAAAGGAAGGTTCCTTATTCGCAAAAAAATTAAAGTACCGACGTTAGTGGTAGACGTCAATAAAACCTCGCTGGTTTTTAATTCAGACTGTGACAAAGGTGACAAAGGGGTAAATTCAAGGTACTTCACTACCCTGGTCTACGGTACTAGAAACAAAAGACTTATAACTCGAAATTCGGTAGAAAAAGTGAGAGGAGAAAGTGAAAGTAGTTGTCCGAAAAAAAAAAATCCTCTAAATAAAAAAAATTATAGTTAAATAAATAAAATTAACCTCCAATTAATGAAATGTTATAACATAACCAAAATGGTATGTAGTTGTACGTGAGAGGTTCTCCGAAAATTTAAGGAGTAGTGAAAGACGGTTTTCCCACCACAGTAGACGTATAGACTCTAATAACTATAAAGAGGGTCGTTAGAACCAAGATCGAACACAAAGACGGTCGGGTCGTAAAGAGTACTACTTGAGACGTATCTTCAATTTATTCGTCCCATTGTCATATGTCAGAAGTTCATGAGGAAAAGGATAAACTTTGGTCAGACACGAAGGTACAAGTCAAGATTGACAACGAAGGACTGGACGTATGTCTAAAGAGTTCTCCGTCCAGTCCACCAGACCATAAGGTTAGAGAAAGTCTTAAAAGGTGTCAAATGACACTAGGTGTGTCAGTTTCCGAAACCGTATCAGTTATTTCCTCTTTATCTACAAAAAAAGACCTTGAGATAACGAAAAAGGTACTAGGTCGCTTACAACCGTTAAACTAGAGACCAAGGAGAAGGAAAACATTTTGGTCGAACTTGAACACCGTCAAGTGCCAAGTGCATAACGACTTCTGACCGAACCTATCAAAACTTGTAATGAAATGATCACACACTCTACTCACGTAAACACACCAGCAAACTTGTAAGAAACCGTAACGGAAAGAAACGCTAACTTTACTTTTGGCTTGAAAAGGTCCGGAAACCGGTGACAACTCAAAAGGTTTAAACGACCGTTTAACTAACGTCGTGAAAGTGTCGTAGTAGAAAGTCCTAAACTTTATCGAGTTGACCTTAGGGTAGTGGAGGTGATCGAAACAAACATCTCTACGAAAGATTCCGGGGGAGCTGAAGTGTAAAGTCCTACAGACCGAGATCTACTCACTAGTGTGGTAGTACTAATAGTACCAGTACTTCTAAAAAAAAAACCATGTCAAGAAGACACATAACAACGGTGGAGAAGAACTGTAGAAGACGAAGACAATCCAGGTATGGTAAAGACAGAAAAAAGTTCGGGTAGAAACGTATTTTATAAGGGAACCATGGAGAATAAAAAAACTTCTATCGAGATCAGAAAGGGTAAGAGAACAAAAGTTAATAAAGAAACGTAACTAGCGACTCCTTCCGGAAGAATAGAGAGGAACGATAAGAAACCTTGAGACGGAAGTTTACGAATATAGAAAGGAAAAGAGGAAACGAAAACCGAACAGAAGAAAGTTTCGATAAACATTCCGGGGGAGTCTGTCGGTAAAACGAATAAACGTAAATAAAAGGTACCTATACCAGAACCAGGTATAAAGGACATGTTACAGTGTTTGGAGGTAGGTATCAAGTAGTCTGTGAGATAGATAGTTTAGATCCGGGAATTTAGATAAAGAGTGAAAGTGACATATTAGTATTCCCTAAACTAAATCCAGTATGGACTTACTAAACCACCAAAAGGGATGAAAGAAGTTAAATTTAGACTTTAACTGTTATTCCTCAAGTACTAGACTCGGTGTCAGTTGAGACCAGAACAAAACTAACTGACATATCTCAAACAGATAGAAACCGACGTTTCTTATATTAGTTAGACTAAAGCCACAACTGGTAGACCACTACAGGTACACATCTCAGAAGAGAACACAACAACCTTCTCCCACAAACGATACTGGTCACGTAGGAGAACCCTTTTGAGATAATCGTAAACGGGACGGAGTAAGACCTAAAATTCCGATTTAAACAAACAATGGGGTCCACAAAGAACTGAAGGATGAAAACGTAAGGTCAAGGGATATTACTTTTTCTGTACAAAAACCCCACAATCGAGGTTTTCCAGAACCTCCAGAAGTATCTTAACAAGTTGAAGTCGAAGAAGTCGCAGTGACCAACCCCGTATCTGAATCTAATGACACTATAACTTGTCAAACGGAACCTTTGCTTGTCTCTAGTAAGACAGTAAAAAATCTAAAGTAGGTTCATGACGTAAAGTCTGAGAAAACAACTGGTACTACCGATGAGGTAAAGAGAATTCCCTAAAGACGGACGTAATCATATATATTACCAGTAGACTCAATTTAAATGGGTAAAGTCAGGTAAAATGAAACGACTAAGGATCTTACAACTGCAAGTGAGAACGGTAGAGGACAAACTGGTGAAGGTTGCACGGAACTAAGTACCTGGATTGTAAGGTCCAAAGATACGTCATGACGAGAAATGTCGTAGTCTGGAACGAAGATAGTGGTCACTGTAGGTGTTCACCCATAACAAAAACGAAACCGAGGTAGGGAAGTAAGAAAGACCTCAATAAAGAAGTGACTGAAGGTCATCGTGTAACCCGTAGATGGGAGGAGACCTCAAGAATAAAGTCATAGGATACTAAAACGGAGAAGTATGACAAATACCCCAAGAGTTTCGTTCTTACAACTTCACCAAACGGTAAGGGAAGAGGTCACGTAGTGTAAAACAGTCTGGAGAGGTTGTACTGGACGGACAGAACCCACCGGGGTGTACCGTACCGATTCAAAGTAACTCAATCTGTTCCGACAGTGGGTACACTAATCTAACTGATCAAAAGACACTAATGTTAAACACACAGACGGGAGACTAGGGAGAGCGTTGTGGATGGTAGAATGAACACAAAGAGAATGGAACCTGCACCCCATAGAGAAGTGTCGAGGAGGTCTTTTCGCGTAGGAGACGCGGAATGGAACCTCTTCCCCATAGAGGAGTGTCGACGGGGAGGACTGGAACTTGCACCTCATCGAGTAGAGCCGGGAAGACACGGGTACGTCGGTGGCGAGGAAAGACACCCCATCGAGGAGAGACGGCGACAACGACTGGAACCCGCTCCCCATCGAGGAGAACCGGTACGATGACTCGCCAGACAGTGTCGGTCGCACAAAGAGTATTTCCTATACTAATTCTATTGTGGACTTACCGACCGATCAAAAAGGATTTAAAAAGTTAAATTCGGACTTAAAACGTTTTTTTATTTTTTATTTTTTCCTCGAGTACTAGACTCGGTGTCAGTCAAACTCCAGAACAAAAATGAATAACATATCTTGAAGAGGTTGAACTGAGTTTATAGTCTTAGTCAGATTAAAACATGACTGGTAGACCATTACAGGTATACATCTCAGTAGAACCCCACAACTTTTTTCCACGAGCAAAAATGGTCGTACAAGAAAACTGTTTTGAGATAATCGGAAAAGGGACGAAATAAAAGATAAGTTCCGGTTTGTACGGAGAATACGGTCTATACAGAACCCTCAGATGAAAACGTAAGGTTAGGAGATACTACTTTTCCTGTAGAAAAAGAAAAAAACTATCAAGATCTGCCACAACATCTAGAAGTATCTTGACGACTAGTGAAGTAAAAGAAACCATAGTCACCAACCCCGTATCTGAACCTAATGACACTACAACTGACCAAACGTAACCTGTACTTGACTCCAGTAAGACAACACAAAAACTCTGACTTACATTTAGACGTAAAGTCTAATAAAACGACCGACACTCCCGATGAGGTAAAGAAGATTCTTTACGAACGGGTGTTATCAACTATATTACGAGTAGACTTAATTTAAACGGGTAAGAGGGTAAAATTAATACTAAGAATTCTGTAGTCACAAGTGGGAATGGTAGAGGCTAAACTGGTGTAAGTTAAATGGAACTGAGTACTTGGATTTTGAGGTACAAGGACACGTTATAACAAGAAATATCGTAATTTGAAATGAAAGTAATGGTGTACGTTCGACTCACATGAAATATGAAACCGGGTCAGTGAAGTGAAAAAGAAATCGATAATTATTAAAGGAAGATGAGAAGGGTAAATCATATGACCTGTGGATGACGGGACCTCCCTACTGAGAAGAAGAAGAAGAAGAAGAAGAAGAAGAAGAAGAAGAAGAAGAAGAAGAAGAAGAAGAAGAAGAAGAAGAAGAAGAAGAGGAGGAGGAGGAGAGGAAGAGGAAGAGGAAGAGGAAGAGGAGGAGGAGGAGGAGGAGGAGGAGGAGGAGGAGGAAGAAGAAGAAGAAGAAGAAGAAAAAAAGGAAAAGTATGACAGGTACCCCCAATGGTCCGTTATTTTGACCTCACTTAACGGTAAAGAAAGAGGTACCCGTTGTAAAAAGTCTTGAGAAGTGATACTGGGTAGTCAGAACCCACCGGGACGTGTCGTACCGACTATCGAAGTGACTCAATACGTTCGGAGAATTCGTACTGTTCCGATACTAGGGACTTCCCTTGTAATTAAATGAAAAAAAAAAAAAAATTATTAATACAAGGCAAAGTAGGGAACCTCAGGTGAACCAGTAACATGTATTAACATGATACATAACGATTTAAAGTGAACGACTAAGACAGTTTCTAAAACGTAAATATAAATACTCCTTACTCCTAGAGACGACAACAAACAAATATGAACAGAGTAAAACAATAGTCCATTATGACAGAAGTATTTTACTTGACCCTCACAACGGAAGAAAATATAAAAAGACCCTTTCTAACATATCTTGAGAAATAAATTATTAACCTTATTAAACAGGCACTTTGATAGACGCGAACCTTTGAAGATAAAACCCTTAGAAAGTAAATGTTTAAATTTAACGTCTCTAACGATATTTACCATGTACTTTTACAGATACAGTAACGTAGGACTCTTATAAATAACACTATTATAAAAAAAATAAACTGTCGTTAATAACAACAAGTCAGTGATTCAGCACAGACTGAGAAACACTTCGGTATTTGACGTCATGTGGTCCAGATGGATAGGGAGTGATAGTGAACCTCGAACGGGTACAAGTACAGATAACTCAACCACTACGATAAGTTGGTCGAGTAGGAGACAATGGGAGAAGAGGAAAAAGGAAGTTAGAAAGGGTCGTAGTCTCAGAAAAGGTTACTTAGTTAAGAAGTGTAGTCTACCGGTTTCATGACCTCGAAGTCGAAGGTTACTTATAATTCCCAACTAAAGGAAATTCTGACTGACTAAACTAGAGTAACGACAGGTTCCCCGTGAGTTTTCAGAAGAGGTCGTGTTATTAAGTTTATGTAGTCAAGAATCTTGAGTCTTGAGTCTGTGTAGGTAGGGTATAAGTGTAGGTATGTACTGATGACCTTTCTGGTATCGAAACTGATACACCTATAGACAGTCGTTCACTACACAAACGAAAATTTATGTGACAGATCGAAAGAAAAGTTCTTTGTTCACAGAAGATTAAAGTACCACCGTCAGTTGTAGGTGTCACTAAACCTTAGGTTCTTCTCTTTTAAATAGTGACAAGGGTGAAATGGGGTTGATAAACGTCTTCACTACCTTAGTTTACCGTACTAAAAGTAAAAAACTTACAACTGCCAATTCGGTCGAAAAAACGAAAGGAGAAAGTGGGAGTAGTTTTCCGAGAAATCAAGAAGAAGGGAAAGACGATAATCTTACAATAGTAGACTTATAGACTCGAACAACTATAAAGAGATACGTTAGAACTAATATCGAACATTGAATAGGTCGGTCCGTAAAGTGTACTACATAAGACGTATCTTCAGTTTAGTTGTGCACCGTTATATGGCAAAACAGGATCAGAAAAAGGTTAAAACTTGTTTAGTCAACAAAGTACATTGTGAGATTGACAACGAAGAATTAGGTGTGTGTCAAAGGAATCCTTTGTCCATTCTACCAAACTATAAAGGTAGAGAAATTCTTAAAAGTCAAACAACACTAGGTGTGTCAGTTTATGAAATCACGGCAGTTACTTCTTTTCAAAACAAAAAAATAAAAAAAAAAGACCTTAAGGAAACGAAAGAGGTACTAGATTGTTTATAACTGTTAAACTAAAGACTAAAGAGAAAACAAAAACTTTGGTCGAACGTATATACTTTTGAGAACTAAGTTCATGACGACTTCGGATCGAACTTCCTGAACCTCATATTAATATGATCGTACTCTTTACTCATGTCAACAGGTTATCGAACTGATAAGAAATCGTAACGGTAAAAAACTCTAACCCCACTTTTGACTGAAAAAGGTCAGGACACCGGTAACTACTTAAAAGATAAAACGACCGTATGACTCACGTCGTGAATTTGTTGTGGGAGAAAATCCTAAACTTTATCGAGTCGACCTTAGGGTAACGGAGGTGGTTGAAACAAGTGTCACTACGAAGGATTCCGGGTGAACTGAAGTGTGAGGTCCCACAGACCGAAATCCACTCACTGGTGTGGTAACATCAAAAAAAAGATATCAAGAAGACACATAAGAACGGTAGAGAGGAATTAGAGAAGACGGGGACAATCCAGGAATAGTGAAGACAGGTAATAACACGGGTAAGAACATACTTTACAGGGAAACTATAGAGGTCAAAGGAACTTCTCTAGAGATCATCAAGGGTAACATGACAAAAGAAGATAAAGAAAGGTAATTAATATAATGGTATTTTTAATTTATAGGGAAATGAAAGTAAAAGAATGAAAAATAATAATTCTAGAACCCATAAAATATATAATCAACAAGTATAAATAATAAAAGATATTTAAAGGAAATAGATAAAATAATTAAGTACAATTTATATGGAATCATTAAATACATATGATCTATAATATTATCAAACAAATTAGATATCTTTTGTAAATAGGTAAAAATACACGGAAAATTATATATGATTAAACAAGACTATATTTCTTTACGTAAGAATTGTAACATTGATTTAGATAACAAAATTGACATGAAAATTTTTAGTGAAAATAAAAAATTTACTAGTGATTAAGGACTATACGTTTTGAAACATCTTTATAGAGTTTTTGTACAACTGACTTTCTTCGGTCTGTGTTTTTTCATATTTTCAGGTTAATATACTTTAAGATCTTCTCTCTCTCTCCCTTTTTTTTCTTTTTCGATTACGATTCACTGTTTTTCTGGTTACCTGTGAACTAAAACTCAACCCAGTCCCTTCTAACTAACACTTATAGTATTCGTTATAAAGGGACCCACGTTTAACCAACATGCACGGGTAAATGTGTTTATCCAATTAAACTTATGACTAGGTAGAAACTCATAAAACAAAGTACGGTTTATAACGTGTATTTTAATAAAAAAGAGTTACAGAAAAACATTAAATTAACTGAAATAAGATGAAATAAGTACAGTCCCTACCACCAATACATTTTTACTGGAACAATAGTCCAATAATGAAACCGTTTTCACGAAAGTGTGTAAATCTACCAGGCGCTGAAGTGAAAGTGAAAAGTGAAAGTATGTAACCTCTTCCTTTACCGTCGGGTGAGGTCAAAAGAACGAACCTCTTAGGGTCCCTACTCCCTCGGACCACCTGACGGTAGATACCCCAGCGTGTCTCAGTCTGTACTGACTTCACTGAATCGTCATCGTCAAGTGATTGTTCCTTTATGTATAATTAACATTTTACAACGACCAAAGATTCAAAATGGAAATAAAATTGTCAGAACTCTTGGGTCGGGGTGCACTCATTTACAAGATTTACACAAACAAAAAGGTGAGTTCAAAAGACTAGGACATTTGAGAGTCAAAAAGTTAAAGGTTACGAAACTTAAATAGTATAAACACCTTCAGAAAGTTAAAACAGACTTAAACCATATTTAGAAAGTCTGGTCCCTTTAATACATGGAAAAGTGTTAAGATGTAAAAAGTTTTGAGAAGAGTACGATGTTCATCGTGTTGTGTGTACTATATGGTCTAGTTAAAGATGTAATCGTTTTCTTTTTTTACGTTATGTTTCATTTTATAATGACACTTCTTTTAGACGTTGTTATCTCAAAGGATTGTCTCATTGTTGAATTTTTTTTTATTTTTCTTTCTTTCTTTATCAGAAGAAACGGTCATTCATCTCTGACAGGACTGGAAAAGTCAGTGAGATCCCCTTTAGTTTGGTAATTGTATACGAGTCGGGGTCCTTAGTGACCTATTCGACACAGAATGACGGAGGATAAAGAAGAGTATGTCAGATCTGTAGTGTTACACTGAATCTGGAGTTTAAGGGAATGTTACACCGGGGATTTTAATATCTCCTTTCTTGTTTTTTGTAAAAAGGGTGAAAAAGATAATGAAATACGTGTGTATAAAGGGTTGTGGGTGATTGGGTATTTCCTTCCTTTTATTTATAGTTTATATCTTATTAGTAATTCCACAACAGGGGAGACAGACGGTGGAATTCACACGACCCTACCGACTATAATCCGGGTCTTTTGACTCTACACGTCGAGAAAGAAACTTCAAAAGATAAAGGAGAATCATCCTTATGGTAGTTATTCGTAAATAATAGTCAAATCGAGTCTCTCTGGATCTGACTTGGGAGGTAGTGTGTTCGAAAGAGTGGTGACACAAAGATAATTACACAAGAAATAAGAGTAGTGAGGGTGGACTTCTTTGAAGAAGGAGAGATGATTGTGAGTGAACGGGAGTCACTGTTTTTACGGGAATAAAGAGTTCTGGGAGAGGGTTGGTGGATGAACCCGTCCTTGTGATCCCTGAAACTTGGTTCAAGTTTCTTTGAACCAGGACGAGATATTTTTAGTCGTTTTTTGTCAATTCGTCCTTCACACTGGTCAGGTGATTGTGGCTCCGAACGCAGAGACGGTTCACATCAATGTCGACTAGAACGTTTAAGACTACCGTCCTTTATACAAGTAACGATGGTGTTATGAAGATAAATAATTCGAGAAAAGAAGAGAAGTAAGGTGGTCATAAAGGGACTCGTGACTCCTACATAGAGAGAGAGAAAAAAATAATAATGGGAACTAAAATATTATAAATTTAAATAAATAAAATTAACCACCGATTAATGAAATGTTATAACATAACCAAAACGGTGTGTAGTTCTAGTATGAGTGTACGAGTCTGTAAAGGGGGTTACGAATCGTGTCACGGTCCACCCGGTACGACGTCTTGTGTCGGGACCGAAGACTGCACGACCTTATTCATGAGTACCTCTGACGAGACGAGGGGGATGTACTCTGGTGGAGTCGTATTGTGTTCTTCCCTCGAGGGACAACGTGTACTTCCCCTTTCCGTTGCAACGATTCGTTGTTAGTACGTGAGTAACAAGTATGGATATGGATGTGTGTTTAAGTGTGACCAATCCTCAATCGTTCGAGACCACCCACCACTTCCTGTCCCTTCGGACACACGACATCAGGTACCCCAGTGTTTCTCAGTCTGCACTGACTTACTGACTTGTTGTTGTTCCTAACTGTTAAACGAAATTAAAAGCATTGAATCTCTGAGAAAATTTAGGAAGAGATGTTACTTCGTTACAGAAGGTTCTCTCACAATAACCGATATGTTGTCTTCACTGTAGAGTAAGGTTATAATTCAAAAGTATTTCCTTTTACACGAGGAGTTCTCATATCAATAACTCACTCTGTTCATTAGAAATAAGTCCCAAAATTCCGAGTACCCCTCCTCTCAATCTGTTGGTGAACGTAGAGAGGATAATAGACCACCAAAGTGGTCGTAATCTTAAAAAGAAAAATAAATATTGTGAGTGTATATTGACGTTTCCTAAACGTAGATTTTATATATTTCCTATAGTTGTTAGTCTTTTCTTTGTAACGTCACCTTTTTCTCCGTAAAGTGTGTTTCCTTTAAATTTATTTGTTATTCGGAGTAAACCTTTGAACCTTTAAGTGTACTTTTGATATTCTACATAAGGGTAGACGATTTACCAAAACGACAAAAAATCAGTGGTTCAGTACAGAATGAGTATTCTGGGGTACCTCACGTTGAGTGGTCCAAGTAGACAGGTACTTTAAAGGGTCCGTTCTTATGACTTTACCCAACGGTAAAGGAAGAGGTCCCCTGGAAGTACTGGACCCTAGTTTGGTTTTATTTACTCACTTCTCATCTTTGACCTTTTTTGTGTTCACGACTACCCTACACCCCCTTACCTCTACGACCACCCTCTCTGTCAACGGAGTTTAGGAACCCCTCTGTCACCATGAGTGACCGGTGGAGTGACAAGTTTATAGGGACGTCCAACCACCAAGACCCTCAACACCCAACAGGGAGGCTGTTCACATAAGTCGTGACCTGTTCGTCTCGGAAAGGTCCTGACCGATCACACTCGTCGAGTGATCGAACTTCCTCCGGGTTACGGTGGTTGTGGTTGCTTAGAGTCCACTAAACCCTCCTACCATAACTCTGTATATATTATAGTACATTCTTTACTTAGCGGTCAGATCCAAGCTACGTCCTATGTCCTACGAACCCCGACCACGTGACCCTACCGAGTCTCTCTACCATATCCCTCCCTCTACCCTCCCCCCAAGTCCAAACCCTTGACTACATGTGGGTACCGCCTAAGTACAACTACATACCGTTTTGGTTATGTCATAACATTTCATTTTATTTCATTTTTTATTTCAATTTTTTTTTTTATATATATATATATATTATTTGGAAGGGTCCGGAGTACGTAGTCCCTTCACCCAAACCCCTCTTCGATCACGAAGGAGTTGACATTACTAGAACAGAAGTCGAAGTACATCCGGGGTTACTAGGACGGGTAACCGTCAGTGTCGGGGTCACTGGGGAGTGACAGACTCACCTAAGTTGGACATATTTCTGTGTACACTGAAACCTCCACGACCCTGAAGGAGGACCTAGAGAACCTGGTGGACGACACCCCGGGGTCGACGTACAACATTCCTGTCAACTCAACAGGGTTCACCACTTTTCCGGGATACAATTCCTTGATAGTGGTACCCGGTACATTCGTGATTACGGTCCGTCTTATCATCCGGGAGGAAGGGGTCCGGTCCGAACAGGTTTAGACGGACGTCGGAATCCTTCCTGACTCGACCTTGTTAGGTCACTTCGAAGAGGAACTGGGAGTCTTTACCACACTCTAGTATTTTCGAGTGACTAAATCGTCGACATAAAACCTCTATAAACAATTTCAACATCTAGTGACTCTTTGGAACAGTTCACATTTAAGAGATTGTCAGGTGACGGGTTTAGAATCTTAGACAGTGAAATTGTTTTAGGTCCAATACGGTCACCCAGTGTGGACGAGGTACTACTCCTCTAAGTAGAAACAGGGGTGAGGTTACTCTCTATAGTGTGTTTTGTCCCGTCACAGTCGTCAGGGTCACGACGTCCTCCCCAATTTCTTAGGTCCAACCCTCCTGTAACACTTCGGTCAGGTCGTCACCACTAGTTGACGGTTGTGACTTGGACTACCCCTTCCTACATACCACCTGAGGGGTTCCAAGACACTCGGGTCTCGGAGGATCACTCAAGGCCAAGACGAATTAAGACAAATAAGGTTCACGAGATCTTTCAAGAAATTCAAGACCAAGACAAATTAAGACTCAAACGTAACAATTAAGACCTATACAACTAAAAATTTTACACCTTTTTATTAGAAATTTGTCTCTAGGATTACATTTACATTGTACATAAGATAAAAATTTTACACTAAAAATGAGATAGTACCCTGAAAAAAACTAAATTCCAAATCCTAATTCTATAGTAAAGAGAAAAAGAGGTTCTCGTTACGAATAACTTATTAGTTAATTTAATCATACCTATAACAAAATTTAGTGAGTCAACACAGACTGAGAAACACTGGTGTCAGGTACCTTAAGAGGTCCGGTCTTATGACCTCACCCATCGGGAAGGGAAGAGGTTCCCTAGGAGGTTTGGGTCCCTAACTTGGGTCCAGAGGGTGTAACGGTTACCCAAGAAATGGTCAACTTAGGCGGTCGTTACGTCCTCTGTACCAAGCTAAGGACCCAGTCCTTCTAGACGATCTCTTCCCTATCCGATGTATGAGGTCATAAGAACACGAAGGGAACACCGAGTCGACCATTTCTTAGCTAGAAGATACACCCTCTGGACCCAAGCTAGGGACCCAACCTCTAGGGGACCTCTTCCCTTTCTGACGTGAGAGGTCATAAGACCGGACCTCTTAAGGTACCTGACATCTTAGATACTCCAGGGTTTCTCGACCTGTACTGACTCTCTGAAAGTGATATTTAACATAAGTATTTTCGGTGTAATCCAAGATGTTATAAATACATAAAAGAATGTACCTTACTTTCTAAATCACATGTTTTAAAGAAAAAAAAAAAACAAACGAAAATAAGAAAAAGAAAAAGAAAAAAAAAAAAAAAAAAAAAAAAAAAAAACTCCCTCTTCTTCACCTACCACCAATATACAGAAAGAAGTCTAATAATTAGTTGAAATCCCATATTTTTCTAATTATTTTTGATAGATATTCATCATACACGAAGGGTCCACTGAGTCACCCGATTATTAGGTGGACATTACGGTCTCTGTGTCCTCTACGTCTAAACTATAGACCCAACCCTTCTAGGGGACCTCCTCCCATACCGTTGGGTAAGGTCATGAAAACGGACCTCTTAGGGTACCTGTCTCCTCGGACCGTCCGATGTCAGGTATCCCAGAGTTTATCAGGTTATACTGACTTCGCTGAATCGTACGTACGTACGTACAGAACCGATTTTGAGTAAAAACTTAAAATAGTAATTAAAGACAAACAGGTATAGTAAATCCATAAAATAAAACCATAAAATAAAACCATCGAACATAGTAGAAAAAGTGAGAATCCTTTTGTAACTGATCGTGTTGTAAAATTATTTTATTATGTACTTGGACTCTTTATAAATAACTTTTTTTTATTTATTCTTTTATGATTTTACTAATCTACCCCACTATGTATAAGAAATCTCAACTCTTTTTATAACAACGTAACAGATAGTTGTATTTCAAATTTGAGGACCTATTTAAACTTGTGATGTTCGTGTCTAAGAGAGAGAGACGACAAGGTGTGATGATTCCTTCTATTTACCCTTGACACGAAAGAGAAAAACGGAGACAGGATAAAGACTGGTATTTTTGACAGTGTCACTAGTTAATTTTAACACTTGAAAAAAGAAGTCAGTTTTACTGTTTTAATGATAAAAACTTTATTCAAGATAGAAAGATAATATCCGTGTTACTTATTAATTTCCATTATCGTGACTTTTAACAATTTGTAAGAAGATTCTTACATCCGTTGGAATTTCAACTGAATAACACTAATTTTTTTTTTCATCTTTAGAGTGGAGTAGACAGATGAGTCATACACCTCTCATACGATACTACCCAGTATTGTTTCCGTTTTCAATAAATAAATAAAAATGAAAGTCACCTTTAAATAAAATACCTTGTCTCTCCGTGTAATAGGGTTGAGAATTTTTCATTTTCCTACTGAGAGCACTTCCTCATATTAAGGAGATCAGAACAGAATATACTTTGAAGATTTATATTGATAAAAATAAAAGGAAATGGAACGAGATGTTAACTACAATTTGTTTTTAGTGAGTGAATTATTGTGCACTTAATAGGAGAAATTTTTTGTTCAAAATGTAAAACTGGAAAAACCCTCTTACATGTTTCTGGTATCTTAAAGGATTTTTTACACGATATATGTAAACTGGGAAATTATTAAACACCTTCCGTGGTTGGTGATAGTTGGATGTTAACTTTAGGTTCATATTCAAATGTCGGACGGAAGACACAGGGCTCAAGACGTTGGGTCTTGAGTTAGTTGATGTCATGATGTTTATCATGACATCGTTCGTACATCACTTTTCCGTGGACGTATGTGCACCTGGTCACCTCAAAAACAACAAGTTCTCAGTCGACTTAATAATAACTTCGAGTTCTTGTTACAGTTTAACACTATACGTTGTTCGTATATTAGACCAATACAATATTTATTAAATAAATAGGATTTAAAAAGATACATCTAAATTCACCGAAATATAGAAACATACTTGAAAGTAGGGACCTTTACACTTGAATTGAACTTATATTCTCTAAAATTGTAGGTCAAATGACCCAAAAAGTATTCTGTATCTTAGGGTTTTACGATCTTACACTAATTAATGTATTCGATTATATTTTATGGGTTTCAAGAAATTTTATTAAAATTGTTTTTATAAGGAAAAGGTTTACTTTATAACAGGTCTACGAATGGTACACTTTGTCCATTTAACTACCTTCATCCTTCGTCTTCAAGTACACCCTACACTCCCAATTGAAGTAGACAAACGGGGAAGTAGACTACAGGGAGAGGGAAGAAATCTAGTTCTCTGAGGACTTTCCATTAAATTTTTAGTAATCTTTTTTTATACGAGTCTCTTAACATATATTTGAAAAGGAGAATTTATTGTAGAGATTTGAACAGATGGTCCATACAATATTGAGTTTTTCCCTAAGTAAAATAAGTTCATAAGTAACAGTCTCGGGACAAGCCTACCATCTCAGACAGACATACACCCTCTGGATCTAGGGACTAAACCCTTTTAGGGGACCTCTTCCCTTACCGATGGGTGAGGTCATAAGACCGGATCTCTTAAGGTGTCTGGCATGTCAGGCACCCTAATGTTTTTCAGCCTGTACTGACTCACTGAAAGTAAAGTAAACAGTCTCGGTTATAAGATATTAACTTCAAATTAAAAGTTCCTTTTTATTTAGTTTAGTTTCGAATAAAGATGAGGTGAACTTAAACCTAACTGGACACTAGATCAACTGTTCATTTTACGTCCTCTTTATTACAGTACTCCAAATCTTTCGAGTTGTAAATCCGGTATACCTTCGTAGATACAATTGTAAAAATCTAATAAAGGGAAACCGATATCGTCGTACTCTCTAGAATCTTACTTAAATTTTACTTTCAAGTGAACGTCACTCTGTTGTTGTGACAGGGTCGACTAGGTCCTAAGATCAAGTGGGTGGTCGATTCACTTTGTCGTACCTTCAGATTTGTACCATCGGTCGAAGGACAAAAGAATACTGACTCGTCAAAATACTCTGCACCTGACCGTCTACATGTCCCTAGAAAACCGATGACTTTGACACACGGTTAGTCCTCTTCAGTTACCCTACTTCCAACCGTCACACAGACAAAAACAGCCAGGTCTATGTCGTTAGTCATATAGGTTTCATAATATTAAAGATTTCTGTAATTTCAGAGTGTACCGAAGACTTTGGTTTGTCCATTAATATCGACTACTATAAGGATACAGACGTGAAGAGTCAAATCGGTTTGACAGTCGTATAGTTATCTTTTGTAAACAGTCGTTCTTTGTCTTCGAAATGGATTATAACCGAATTTATTTTCACACAAGTATCTTCACACTTATGTATTTTAGCACTTACAGTTCAATCCTGTCTGTAGTCCTGGTCACCTAGGTCGGTGATTTTTATAAGATCTTTAGAGATGAAGAAAGGTTTGGTGATGGTCTTACACTGAAATAAGATACCTACTAATGAGTACTACTATTTCTCTGACAGTCCTCTTTGACCCCGATTCTAAAGGAGTAAATGTCTTTCACCTTTATTCAATAAAGACCCCTTTTTTTTTATCTTTGAAAAGATTTTATGAAGACCATTATAAAACAGAGTAAGTCAGATGACTTAAAATTGGTCAGGGGTTCCTTCATCCACCAAAATGAAACTTGACATCAGAGAGAGTCCCAATAGGGTCCCAAGTGTACCCCAGTCAAATGGACCTTAGTGTGTCCATCAGACTTGTCTTGTCTCCCACATCCGTCTACGGAATCCTCCTCCTCCTGTACTTAGGGTCCGTCATTTTGTTGTAAGTGTCATCAGACAAGTAAGACCGAGTATTTTCAGATGTCACCAAACTTAAAGTTCGTAAGGTCAGACACGTCTTACCGGATAGATCAAGTAGAAATACAGATCTAACGAAAAAGACCCGGACTTAAAGAAAGTATA
>SJYO01049755.1:69601326-69647163 GCA_006410555.1 Capra ibex
ATATATTTTAAAATAATATACTACATTTTATATAGAATTTTTTAAATTTTAAATAAATATAATTTATTATATTCTATACAATATATATTATATACAAGATATTTTAATTACGTATAACTATATAGAAATATATATGTATATTACGTACAAAATATATATGATATATATTATCTATAAAACGATATATATTACATATATTATATAATATGACAAATATTATATATGTAACCATATATATTATGTATATATTACATATACGTATATTTTACGTATATAAAAAAATTAAGTTTCACTCTCATTATGTGGTATTTAAAAATACCATTCTTAAGATATTTAAGAATATTTAAGATGAGACTGGGAGTGGTTTTATGAGAGGACCTTTTGGGTGAAAAACACTGATTTATGTCTTTCTAACTAGTGTCAATTTAGTGACTCTTGGTCTCTTTTCACGATAACGTTTGACATTATCTATATTATAGGTGTTTTTAAAAGGGTTAGGAATAATATTATAACGTGTCACGTTAACAAAGTACTGTTTGATCTTCATTTTCGACTTTGTTTGGTTCTATCTTTCCGTCTACAGATTTTACTAAGTTGTCGAGGTCTAAATCATTAGTGTAAATAGAGTAACCCCAGATGTTTTGTTTAGAAGTCTGTTTAACGTCACATACTAATTTCTAAGTGAATTGTGGTTGGTTTAAGTTTTAATTATCCTCTCTATAAAATTTAAATTTTTATACAAAACGATTGTATCGATTTGTCGGTTACTTTACTTTGTTTTATAGTCCTATAAACTAAACTCTTAATGAACATTTAATTTCGACGTACGTGTATATGTTGTATTGAGTACGTTGTAAAACAATTTCTTCATTTTGGTTTATGTAACCGATTTTTACCAAACTTTCTCTTATATTCAGGACTAATGAAATAGTTATACGATTTAAATCGGAAATTGTCTTAGAACCTTTAAACCAAAACAGTGGATGGTTCGGGTACTAATTTTAGTCAATTCTCGTCCCACGAATTGAAATCATGTGGAAATAGTTTTTCTTTATAATATAATACTTTTGTTTATTTAAATAGTAAGTGACAGTTACATTGAGCTATAGAGTCAGAACCTTGACTTTATCTCTTGTATACTATAAAGTGCCATTATACGTACTGGGACTTGTTTTTGCGATTATTTCATTACGAGTTTTAAGAGGTACGGTCCGAAGTCGTTATGCACTTGGTACTTGAAGGTCTACAAGTTCGACGAAAATCTTTTCAACCTCGTTGGTCTCCAGTTTAACGGTTGTAGACGACCTAGTACCTTTTTCGTTCTCTCAAGGTCTTTTTTTGTAGATAAAGACGAAATAACTGATACGGTTTCGGAAACTGACACACCTAGTGTTATTTGACTCCTTTTAAGACTTTCTCTACCTTGATAGTCTCGTGGAATAGACGTAGAACTCTTTGGATATACGTCTAGTCCTCCGTTGTCAATCTTGACCTGTACCTTGTTATCTGACCAAGGTTTATCCTTTTTTCTCATACAGTTCCGACAGATAACAGTCGGACGAATAAACTGAATACACGTCTCTTGTAGTACTCTTTGCGACCCGACCTTCTTCGTTTTCGACCTTAGTTCTAACGACCCTCTTTATAGATTGGAGTCTATACGTCTACTATGGTGGGAATACCGTCTTTCACTTCTCCTTAATTTTTCGGAGAACTACTTTCACTTTCTCCTCTCGCTTTTTCAACCGAATTTCGAGTTGTAAGTCTTTTGTTTCTAGTACCATAGACCAGGGTAGTGAAGTACCCTTTATCTACCCCTTTGTCACCTTTTTCACAGTCTGAAATAAAAAAAATCCGAGGTTTTAGTGACGTCTACCACTAACGTCGGTACTTCAATTTTCTGCGAATGACGAACCTTCTTTTCAATACTGGTTGGATCTATCGTATAACTTTTCGTCTCTGTAATGAAACGGTTGTTTCCAGGCAGATCAGTTCCTATACCAAAAAGGTCACCAGTACATACCTACACTCTTAACCTGACACTTCTTTCAACTCACGGTTTCTTAACTACGAAACCTTGAGACAACAACCTCTTCTGAGAACTCTCAGGGAACCTGACGTTCCACTAGGTTGGTCAGGTAAGATTTCCACTAGTCGGGACCCTAAAGAAGTCTCCTTTAATACGACTTCGACTTTGAGGTCATGAAACCGGTGTAGTACACTTCGCAACTAAATAACCTTTTCTGAGAGTGACACCCTTACTAACCCCCGTTCTCCTCATCCACTGATGTGTCCTACTCTACCGACCTACCGTAGTGACAGAGTTACCTACACTCAGACTCACTTGAGACCCTCAACCACTACCTGTCCCCTCCGGACCGCACGACGCTAAGTACCCCAGTGTTTCTAAGCCTGTGCTGACTCACTGATTTGACTTGACTTCACTTGACTTGTTTTTCTTTATACAAGGTAAAATAAATGGATCATGTTTGTATTCAGTTAGAAAACGTGAACCACGAAAATGTCGTAGACGACGGTCGTGACTCAAAAGAGGTTGTTTACTTGTCTATCGTCATTTGAAGACCAGGTCTATTTATTTTAATCTTTCGACACCCTCTGTCATTGGAATGAATTTATCAATGAGATATTTAAACGGTAAATATTTATTGGAAAACTCAATTAGAATCCGATGAGTAAAAATAGACATTATATATAAAGATGAATGAATTTACGTATCTTACCTAACGAATTTAGTGACTTTGTACCCCTTTAAATCCAGGAAATAAAAGTCACACTGATTTTTGTTATATACTTAATGATTCCTTTGATAAAATATCGTCTATATGAATTTACCAGGAAGGGTCAACCCACTAAGTTCTGTATAAGTATTAAAAAAAAAGTGTAAAAAAGACTTAAAATTAACAATCTACGTAAAACATAATTAGTCAAACTTACTCCAATACGAGGCCGTTGTTAAAAACTTTATAGTGGTGGAATTATTTATCGTTGAGGAGTCAAAAGTATTCAAAAAGAAATGGAGGGTTTGGAAATGTTTTAGATAGAATAAGGTTCTTCTTTTTTTTTTTTTTACCTCCTAACACGTGATCGAGACTTTACGAAGTTAACCTTCTCTATATGATATGGTGGACATTTGTCACAACTTTTATATCTACGAAACATCATTCAACTAAACGGTGTAAAAAAGACTAATATTTTCTAGTGGATTTAGTATTAGAAAAACTTAATACCTTCTATTTTACACTCATTTTGTGAAATTTTGATCATGGAAAGAAAAAGGTCGACTGATGTATACTGTGTCCTCTTCCGTTACCGTAGGGTGAGGTCATGAGAACGGACCTTTTAGGGTACCTGTCTCCTCGGACCTTCCGACATCAGGTACCCCAACGACTCCCAGTCTGTGACTCGCTGAAGTAAAGGTCAAAAGTGAAAATACGTAACCTCTTCCTTTACTGTTGTGTGAGGTCACAAGAACGGACCTCTTAGGGTCCCTACCCCCTCGGACCACCCAACGGTAGAGACCCCAGCGTGTCTCAACCCGTACTGACTTCTCTGAATCGTCGTCGTCGTTGTATACTGTGTTAAATTCAGTTAACAGGAGTTTATGGTAATTAACACTAATTATCGTCATTGTAAAATAACCGAATGTAAGTATTATATACGTATAAATATAACGTAAGAGATTCAATGTATGATCATCTTGTAATATAATTAATATTTTGTATCTTGTTTACATTTAAGTCTTATTAGTTGTATAATAACTTATCTTTAAGACTATACTCAAAGAGGAGACGGTAATTTGTATAGGTTCTAACGTCTGTCGAGGTTATTCCCTGTATTAAAAATACTTCTTAGTTTACACTCTTCTGTTTAGGGAAAAGTGACGATCGACCCGAAAGGTCCCTGACACAGAGAGTCACAAGTGTTCCTCTCTTAACAGTGACTAGTTCCCCCCCTTGAATGAGACGAAGGAGCGTATGGTTTACTTCCTTTTCGATCTATGAAAAGACGACAAACGTTGAGTATGGGGTTTCAATCATCTTTCGTCACCTCACCTCATTGGTCAGTAATTTGAAAAAAGTTACTCACGTCAAGATGAATCTCTCTGGAAGTACACGATACATTCAGTTATTAGACCACCGTTTAGACGTTCTGAAAAACTCTAAGTACGGGTCCGATAAAACAAAGACGTTTACTTTCGTAGTCACCACCAGTGGAAAGAGAAGAGACAAGTACAGTCACAAACTTTACTTCGGTCACCAAGACTTTTTGAGTGACACTTCGAGACCATTCGACTTGTAAACAAATATTTAGACGAACACTGAGAGAGGTCTCTTATTAGGAAACATAAATAAAAGGCGGAAGGTTGATAGAACTCTCGTGAAAGTAAAAATCTAAGATTGGGTCTTGGAACACAAGTGGGTTTAGGACCTTTTTCGTCTTCAAACGAATATCACCTCTCACTTTTCTTGGTCGTATTGAGTCTTGGGTACAGTCTCTGTCACCCGGTGGATGTAACAAGATACACTCAAATGACTGTGACGGATGATCATAAAAACTGAGATCACAATAATAGAGACACCTACGACCAACCAACTTGTTCTTCAGGTGGTTCGTTCGACGAGTAAAATGTTTGATAACGAGAAGGACAGACACAAAAAATGAAGTGAACCGGTCCGATGTAAGAAGACGAAGTTGACCATCACTTCCTTCGTCCGTTGGAAATATTCCACACTAAAAAATTTTGTATACTTAAACAGAAGATTCCTTTTTTCTTATTTAAAACTTTTATCTATAGAATAACGATTTATTTCTATTTATCCATTTAACAAATGTAGAGGGGTTATATTTTAAATATTCAAGTAATATGTCTTTTCTCACTTAAAACACATCTGACCTACTAATGGAGAACTTTACGTTCTTTTAATCGAAATTATGAGTAGAGTTATCCTCCCGATGATTGAAAGAGTCAAGATTAAGTACTGACGGAAATTAAAGTCGAACTAAGAAGTAATAATTTTTTTTGATATATAAAAACTCTTAGGAATAATGGTTTTCGTTAACTTGTGGTGTTTTACCGGTTTACACTCATCCATAATAATTTCTCTTTTTTTATCTGGTGAGTTTTATGTGTGTGTACGATATTTTCATTATAATTTTTAATTAGAAGAGAGGTCCTCAAATTATTTTATATGATAAAATTTGTATTTCATTAACCATTTCCTTATATGGGGAACAAATACCAGTCGTGACAGTAATATGTTTTACGTTTCTCTGAAATTCCCATACAACTACCCTTTTATTTAGTTTTATAACAAGGGTCATACCACATTAATTAAATACGTTGTCCATCCTATATATGTTCGGAGTACCGTAATGAAATATTCCTAAGTAAACGTCCGTGAGGTATAATTAAAATGGTCTCTTTTGTTAAGACATTATTTTGTATTAATTTAAGACATATGTTAAATACGTCTGTAAAGATTTTTCATAACAAATATATGGTCGAGATAATCCGTTTATAGAGGATTTTAAGATTATTCTAGAATAAACAAGATCATTTCATAGATATTAGGTGTAGTTATTAGATCTTAAGTTAAGTCTGGTTTTCCCCCCTTTTTTCAATAATTTTCGTAGAATTTTATATGAAATGTCTTTTTTTTTTTAATTGATACGAAAGGAAGAGGAAACAATGAGACGATCAAGTCAACATTTAACGAATACTTTTTGACTCTCTTATATATTGACGTTTTTATAGTATTCTTTATAAACATTTCAAGTATATATATCGATTGAATTCACCATTGGTGTTTTCAATCGTCAGAGAGAAATAGATTGAGGAGATTGCGTGTTGAAATTCGAGGAAAAGGATTCGGGGCATGTGGACTATAAACGTGAGGTTGTACATGAGGTTCATGCAAGAAACATTGGGGATCGGGGTCCCCACATATGTAGATCCTCTTTTGCAGATGTTTAATGACAAGTGGTACAAGTAGTGAGTTGCAGAAATTAGTGTCAACAACGGGAGAGAGGACACAGAGATTGATTTGATGTAATTTAGAGTAGGAACAGTTGGAAGAAATTCATATGGAGTCGTCAACGTGTCAGAGTGTAGGTGTTCGAAAGGAAGCAAGGATCTAGTGCCACTATTCGTATGTGTGTACAACATAATCAGAGTAGAATAGTGGGAGTCATTGGGACAAGGTAAAAGGGGATGACTGGAGAAAGTGAGGAGGAGTCGTTGTAAGGAGTCCACCAACTCACTTTATATAAAGTAAAATTTTTTAATAAATTAAATGAAACTAACCTCCGATTAATTAAATATTATAACACCCAAAAAACGGTATATATCTGTACTTAGTCGGTACCTGCATGTACACTAGGGTAAGACTTGGGGGAACGGTGGAGGGAAGGGTACGGTAGGAAGACCCAACGGGGTCTTACTACCCAAACTGATGGGACGAAGTACATAATTTGAACGTGACCAGTAGATAATATACATACCATTATATGTAATCAAGTCAAGTCATTGAGTCAGTACAGACTGAGAAACGCTGGGGTACCTAGTGTCGTGCGGTCCGGAGGGACAGGTAGTGGTTGATGACCTCAAGTGAGTCTGAGTGCAGATAGTTCAGTCACTACGGGAGGCCGGTAGAGTAGGAGACAGCAGGGGAAGAGGAGGACGGGTGTTAGGGAGGGTCGTAGTTTCAGAAAAGGTCACTCAGTTGACAAGTGTACTCCACCGGTTTCATGACCTCAAAGTCGAAATCGAAGTAAGGAAGCTTTCTTGTGGGTCCCGAATGGAGGAAATCTTACCTGACCATCCTAAAGGAACGTCAGGTTCTCTGAGAGTTCTCAGAAGAGGTTGTAGTAGCAAGGTTTCGTAGTTAAGAAGTCGCGAGACGAAAGAAGTGTCAGGTTGAGAGTGTAGGTATGTATGTATACCTTTTCTGTATCGGAACTGATCTACCTGGAATCAGTCGTTTCATTACAGAGACGAAAAATTATACGACAGATCCAACCAGTATTGAAGAGAAGGTTCCTCATTCGCAGAAAATTAAAGTACCGACGTCAGTGGTTGACGTCACTCAAACCTCGGGTTCTTTTATTTCAGACTGTGACAAAGGTGACAAAGGGGTAGATAAAGGGTACTGCAATACCCTGGTCAAAAGTACTAGAAGTAAAAGACTTACAACTCGAAATTCGGTTGAAAAAGTGAGAGGAGAAAGTGAAAGTAGTTCTCCGAAAAATCAAGGAGAAGTAAAAGACGGTATTCCCACCAGAGTAGACGTATAGACTCTAACAACTATAAAGAGGACCGTTAGCATTAAGGTCGAACACGAAGAAGGTCGAGTCACTAAGAGCACTACATGAGACGTAGATTCAATTTATTCGTTCCACTGTCATATGTCGAAACTGTATGAGGAATGAGGAACATGAATAAACGTAAGGGTGGTTGTCACATTCTCCTAATGGAAAAGAGGTGTTTGACAGACCTTAAATAACGAACGATTGAAAAACTACCGTCGGTAAGGCTGTTCGTAAAGTACCGTGGAGTAACACCAAAACTAAACGCAAATAAACTATAACCGACTACAACTCGTAGAATAGTACACAAACAAACGGTAGACATACAGAAGACACCTCTTTATAGACAAATTCAAGATTTTGCGAGAAAAATCCGAGGTTTTAGTGACGTCTACCATTGAAGTCGGTACAATAATTTTCTACGAATGAGGAACTTTCTTTTCAATACTGGTTGTATCTGTCGTATAATTCTTCATCTCTGTAATGACACGGTTGTTTCCAGGTAGATCAGTTCCGACACCAAAATGATCATCAGCACATACCTACACTCTCAACCCGATATTTCTTTCGACTCACGACTTCTTAACTACGAAAACTTGACACCACAACCTCTTATGAGAACTCTCAGGGAACCGGACGTTTCTCTAGGTTGGTCAGATAAGATTTCCTCTAGTCAGGACTCACATGTAACCTTCCTGACTACAACTACGACTTTGAGGTTATGAAACCGGTGGACTACGTTTCTCGACTGAGTGAACTTTTCAGGGACGACAACCCTTTCTAACTCACGTCCTCCTCTTTCCCTGCTGTCTCCTACTCTACCAACATACCGTAGTGATTGAGTTACCTGTACGAAAACCCGTTTGAGACCTTCAACCTATACCTATCCCTCCGGACCACACGACACCAGGTACCCCAGTGTTTCTCAACCTGTTTGACTCACTGACTTGAATCGACAAATCAAGAAACCGGATGAGAAACTAACCTGACAAATAAAAAGACTATGACTCGACGTACTCGACGAACATATAAAACCTCTAATTAAGAAACGGTCTACAATGTAAACGATAATAAAAGAGGATAAGACTTCCGACGAATAAGTAAAACGAATATTAAAAGAAGTAATAAGTTTTCGAAAATTCAAATTAATCCAGGGTAAATAAATAAAAACAAAAATAAAGGTAATTAGACCCTCCACCCAGTATCTCTTAGAACGACATGAAAAACAATCACAAGACGGATATAAAAGGAGATTCCAAAAATATAAAAGACCAGAACGTAAATCTAGAAATTAGGGAAAAATAAAATAAAAGCACATACCACAATCTTTCACAAGATTAAAGAAAGAAAGAAAGAAAGAAAGAAAGAAAGAAAGAAAGAAAGAAAGAAGAAGAAGAAGAAGAAGAAGAAGAAGAAGAAGAAGAAGAAGAAGAAGAAGAAGAAGAAGAAGAAGAAGAAGAGGAAGAGGAAGAAGAGGAAGAAGAGGAAGAAGAAGAGGAAGAAGAAAAATTGTACACCAACTGGTCAAAAGGGTCACGGTGAACAATTTCTCTAACAGAGAAGAGGTAACAAGTAAAAACGGAGGAAACAGTTTCTATTCTACAGGTATCAACAAACCTGAAGAGAGACCCGAAAGATAAAACAAGGTAAATAGACATAAAGACAGAACACAGTCATGGTATGACAGAACTACTGACATGGAAACATCATATCAGACTTCAGGGAGGTTAAAGTAAGAAGAAAGAATTCTAACGAAACCGATAAATTCAACACACACACACACACAGACACACACACACGCACACACACACGGAGGTATGTTTAAGTTTTAATGAACACTTTTTATGGAGACCATTGAACTATCCCGAACGTGACTTAGATTTCTAACGAAACTCATAATATGAGTAAAAGTGATGTAACTAAGAAGGTTAGGTACTTGTGCCATATAAAGGGGTAGATAAACTCAGTAGAAACTACAAAAAGTAATCACAAAATATCAAAAGATAAGTATCCAGAAAAAAAAAAAAAAATCCATTTAAATAAGGATTCATAAAATAAGAGAAGTAACGTTACCAGTTACCCTAACAATGGAATTAAATAGAAATATAAAAGAGTAACGAACACATATCCCTACGTTCCTAAAAACGTATAATTAAAATATAGGACACTGAAATAATATAAATAACTAATCGAGATTATTAAAAGACCACTACAGAAATACCAAAAGATACATCGTCTAGTACGGTAGACGTTTGACTCAAAATAAAGAGGAAAAAGTTAGACCTAAGGAAAATAAAGAAAAAGAAAAGACTAGTGACACTGATCCTGAAGGTTTTGATAAAACTTGTCATCACTACTCTCACCAGTGGGAACAGAACAAAGCTAAAATCTCCTTTAGGAAAGTCAAAAAGTGGTAACTCCTATTACAAACGAGACCCAAACAGCATATACCGAAAATCATACAACTCCGTGCAAGAAAGATACGGACGAAAGACCTCCTAAAAGTAGAATATGTCCCCAACTTAAAACAGTTTCCCAAATACACGGAGTTAACTCTATTAGTATACCCAAAATAGAAATTTAAACAATTATATCACATAGTGTAACTAACTAAACGTTTATAACTTCTTAGGAAAGTAGGGACCCTATTTTGTATGACCCAGTACTACATATTATAAAAATTATATCACAACCTAAGACAAACGATCTTTAAACGACTCCTGAAAATGGAAGATACAAATAGTCACAATAACTGGATCTCAACAAACCAACAAACAAACAAACAAACAGTTGTAGAAACAGAATAAAAGTATAATCCCACTACCACCGGAGTATCGTTATCAAACCCTCAAATGGAAGGAGACTTTAAAAGACTTTCTCAAACTCATCCTATCCACAATCAAGAACAGATTTAAAAAGTCTCTTAAGTGGACACTTCGGTAGACCAGGACCCGAAAAAAAAAAAACAACAACAACAACAACAACCTTCTACAACCTAATGTCAAAACTAAAACCACGAACCCTACCCAGACAATTCATAAAGATAAAGAAGGACCAAGTTAAAACCTTCCGATATGAAAAGTTTCTTAAACAGGTAAAGAAGGTTCAACAGGTAAACTAATCGTATATCTACGACTATTATCTCAGAATACTAGGAAACATAAAGACACGACGGGTAACATTAAAGAGGTAAAAGTGAATATTAAAATGACTAAAACGAGAAGCGGCAAAAAAGAATTACTCAGACCGATTGTCATACAGATACAGTAAATAGAATTTCTTGGTCGACACTCACAACAACTAAAAATAATAAGGAAGGAAGTAAAGAAAAAGTAAATAAAGACGAGACTAAAAATACTAAAAAAAAAGGGAAGATGATTAGAACCCTAAGAAGACAAGAAGAATAGATCAAAGAAATCCACATTTCAATTCAACAAATCAACTACAAACAGAACCAAGTACTACATCGGAACATAACGACACTTGGAGGGAGAATCGTGACTAAAATGACTTACGATAGACAAACCCCAACAACATAGAGGTAAAAGTGAACAAAGATACGTATAAAACTAAAGGAAAAAAAAAAAAAAAGAAGACACTAGACAACGAATAAACTATCGTACAACGAATCTGAGATATACAAACGTAAAAATTATGAAAGGGGGGGACATCAAATATAGATTAGAATGGAGTAAGTTCTTTTCTAATAACTTTATTAAAGAAAAAAAAAAAAAGTTAAATGGTTCCAATATAAATACAAGGTCCTACACTAGAAGGGACCTCTTACAAAGCGCAAGTGATCTCTTTTTCCACTTTAAGTAACGAAACCTCACTTTACGGAACATCTATCGTTAATCCAAATTAACGAGATAACATAGTAAATTTCAAACACAAAGGAACGATTAAAAGACAAGATTACCTCCACTATTTTAAGGTTGACTCGATAAAGTTTAGAATTTTCTACTATGATAATTTCACGACGTAAGTTATATATTCGTTTACAACTTCTGAGTCGTCACCGGTGTCCTAACCTTTTACAGTCAAAAATAAGGATAGGGGTTTTTAACGTTACAGTTTGGTGTAAGTTTCACGACATGTTAACACGAGTGAGGTGCACGATCGTTCTAATACGAGTTTCAGGAAGTTTGATACGGAGTCGTCATACAATTGACTCTTGAAGGTCTAAACATTCGACTCAAAACTTCTCCGACTCCTTGGTTTTTAGTTTTACGGTTGTAAACCAACTAGTACTCCTTCTTTCCCTTGTCAAACTCATCATCTCTACAATCTAGAGGGTATTTTTAAATTATATTAATTGGACGTTACGGTAGACCCGGACATACGAGAACCATCTAAAAACTAGTATCAAAGTCAAAGTCACGACCAATAACTAGGTAAAAATAAAAGATTAAATGGACCAAGTCAGAAGTTTTGAACATGAAAAGATTCTTTAACAGGTAAAGAATGTCTAACAGGTTAATAACGAGTAACGTTATAGTTATACTGGGAAACATAAAGTCGACACAGACAATATTCCAGAGGAAAAAGTAAAGATTAAAATAACTAAACTCAGAACAGGAGGGAGGGGGAAAAAAAAAAAAAAAAAAGGGGAACTGCACAGACCTATTAGTACCGAACAGTTAAAACAAATTGAAGAGTTTCTTGGTAGAAAATCAAAATAACTAGGAACAATGACAAAGGAAGTAAAGAAAACAAATAAAGGTGAGATTTGAAATACTAAATAAAGGAAGATGATTGAAACTCCAAAAACGAGAAAAAAAAAAAAAAAAGGGATCAACAAAATCCGCACGATACGAATCAACGAGTCAGCACAGGTTGAGAAACGTTGGGGTGCCTGCATTGGACGGTCCGAGGAGACAGGTACCCCTAAGAGATCCGTCCTTATGACCTCACCCAACGGTACAGGAGGAGGTCCCCTAGAAACGTTGTGTCCCTAACTTGGGTCCAAAGGGTGTAACTATCGTCTCAGAATGGTTGACTCGGATCCAACGAATAAACTACAAAAAGAACGAAGAACTCAATCCGAAGAGAACCTTATTTGAACGGAGAATCGTGACGAAAATACCGTAGGATTTCGAAAACTTTGAGGTTATAAACTGGTGGACTGCGTTTCTTGAGTGAGCAACTTTTCTGGAACTACAACCCTTTCTTAATTCCGTCCTCTTCTTCCCCCGTTGTCTCCTACTCCACCAACCTACCGTAGTGCCTGAGTTACCCGTACTCAAACTCATTTGAGACCCTTGACCACCACCTGTCCCTTTGAACCGAACGACGTCAGGTACCTCAGAGTTTCTCAAACTGTGTTGACTCACTGACTTGACTTGACTGACTTTCCAAAACTTATCAACGAAAAAACAACAGTAAATAAATATCCATAAAACAAAAATTAAATGGGAAAATGAAGCAGTTACTGGAGAACCGATAAATCTTGACATAACAAATCGGAGGTACACAAACACAAAAAATCAAAAAGAAAAGGATATTAACTATAAATTAGAATAACCCAACATCAGTCTTTTTTTTTTATTTATTTGTGTAATAAAGTCAATGAATTTAAACGGTTTTGAAATAAACACCAGGTTCTGTACTAGATAGGACTTCTTATAACGAACACGTGAACTCTTTTTTTATATAAGACGACAAACTCACCTTATTGAACATTTATAGTGAATCCAGATGGAAAGGACTACACATAAAATTCCGAACGTAAAATAATAATAATAATAATAATAATAATAATAAACAGGTATACTAGACAGATAACCAAACTCACTCCATAATTTCAGAGGGTAATAATAACACAGTGACAGTTAAAGAGGAAAATATCAACAGTCGTAAACGGAATATATAACTCTATGAGGATGTAACCCACGTATATATAAATATTAAAAATATAGAAGAATCTAACTAGTAAACTTGTAATACACCGTAGAAAGAAACAGAACACATTACCTCGAATTTCAGAAAAACATAGACTATGCTCATAACGATAAGATCCAAAGAAAACTAAAGGTAAACATCCTTTATAGAAAAGGGTCTAGGACTGAATTTTCTTTTCTTACGGGTGAGAGTGGTGATAATAAGTTATATGAAAATCTTCAGGATCAATGTCTTTAGTTTCTTTTTTCTTTATTATCCTTAAATCTAACCTTTTCTTCATTTTGTGTAATAAACGTCTATAGTACTATGATGTGTATTTTTGGGATTTTACGGTGGTTTCTTGATCTTGATTAGTTACTTAAATCATTTAAATGTCCTATGTTTTAATTATGAGTATTCAACGAACGTAGGATACGTCATTGTTACTTTTAAGTCTTTCTCTTTAATCCCCTTTTTAAGATAAGTGGTAATGTTGTTTTTCTTATTTTATGGACTTTATTTGTATGGATTTCTCTTTTTTCCACCTTTTATCGTTGATTCAAGTCGTAAGAACGGACTCTTTAGGATACCTGTCACCTCGGACCACCCAGTGTCAGGTACCCCAATGTTTTCCCAGTCTGTACTGAATCGCTGATTTGTTATTCTTCTTTCTCTGTCTTATGGATATACGTTTTTTTTTTTTTTTTCCGTATTCTGTGACTACTTTCTTCAGTTTCTACTGTCTTTGTCTACCTCTCTATGTGGTACTAGAACCCATACTTCTTAGTAAAAACATTTTTACTGATATGATGGGTTTCGTTCGAGTATCAGTTACGTTATGGATAGTTTGATGGTTACATATACAGTGTCTTCATCTTGTTGTCCTTGTTGTTGTTGTTGTTTTTAAGTGTTAAACAAACATTTATGTTTTCTGAGACTTATCGGTTTTATTAGAACTCTTTGTTTTTGTCTCAACCTCTTTAATTGGAGAGACTGTAATTTAATATGATGTTTCGATGTCAGTAGTTCGATCATACTATGACCGTGTTTTTGTCTTTATATCTGATTACCTTGTCGTATCTTTCGGGTCTCTACATGAGTGTGTGGATACGAGTTGAATAGAAATTTTTTTCTCTGTTCTTATACTTTATCTTTGTTCTGTCGGAGAAGTCATTCACCACACCCCTTTGACCTGTCGATGTACATTTTCTTTTTCTTTTTTTTTCCAAGGATTATGGTAGTTGGTTTTATTTAAGTTTTACCTAATTTCTGTATTTACCTTTCAGTCTTTAATATTTCGAGAATCTCCTTTTGTATTCGTCCTGTGAGAAACTGTGTTTGACGTCGTTCTAAGAGAGACTGGGTGGAGGATCTAATTACCTTTATTTTTGTATACATGTACCTTGTATTAATTTACGTTTTCGAAAAAGTGTCGTTTCATTTGATATTTGTTCTACTTTTCTATTGGGAGTCTTACTCTCTTTTATTAACGTTAGTTTCGTTGACTGTTCCCTATAAGGAGAGGTTTTATATATTCGTCGAGTATATTGAGTTATAGTCTTTTTGTTTGTTTTTTTAAATTGGTTTTTCACCCTTCTTCTAGATTTGTATGTAAAGAAGTTTCTTCTGTATGTCCACCGACTATTTGTGTACTTTTTTACGAGGTGAAACGAGTAATAATCTCCTTACCTTTACTTTTGATGTTAGTCCATAGTGGAGTGTGGTCAGTCTTACCGGTAGTAGTTTTTAGATGTTTGTCATTAAAGACCTCCTTTATATCTCTTTTCCTTTGAGAGGACATGACAACCACTCTTAGATTTGATTATATTGGTAATACCTTTAATCACACCTCTAAGGAATTTTTTTTTGTTTGATCCTCATAGACAGTATACTGGGTTGTTAGAGTGATGATCCATATATGAAACTCTTTTGGTATTAAGATTTTCTGTATATATGGGGTTACGAGTAATGTAGTGATAAATGTTATCGATCCTGTACCTTTGATAAAACTACAGGTAGTTGTTTAATTACCTTTTTCTTTCACTTACAAATTTTAAATCAGTGAGTCAGCACAGATTGAGAGACACTGTCGTATCTGAATTCGGGTCGTTCGAGGAGACGGGTACCCTAAAAGGTCCGTTCTTATGACCTCACCTAACGGTAAAGGAAGAGGTCTACTAGAAGGACTGGGTCCCCAACTTGGGTCCAGAGGGTATAACATCCGTCTACGAAATGGTAGACTCGGTGGTCCCTTCAATTCCACACCATGTATATACGTTACCTTATAATGAGTCAGTATCTTTCCTCGTTTAAACTCTGTTAACTTCACTTAATTCAGTCTTTCTCTTTTTGTTAATAGTATGTCATTACGTATATATACCTTAGGTATTTTTACCGTGACTACTTGGATCGTCTCTTACTTAGACCCCTGTGTCACCCCTTTCTACTCCCATCCTACTTGACTTTTTCATCGTAACTGTATTTATGAGATAGTACACATTTAATCTATTACCCCATAAATACATATTGTGTTCCGATGGACCTCTTCTTTTACCGTTGGGTGAGGTCACAAGAACGGACCTCTTAGGGTCCCTGCCCCCTCGGACCACCCGACAGTAGATACCCCAGTGTGTCTCGGTCTGTGCTGACTTCACTGAATCGTCGTCGTCGTCGTCCCGATGGTGGGCCACGAGATACTACTGGATCACTCCACCTTACATCCTCCCCTCCGTCCGAGTTTTCCTTCCCTTATATCCATACATTAATACTGACTATGCAGAACAATGGACCTTCTGTGGTTGTGTTTTCACATTTCGTTAAAAGGAGGTTAATTTTTAAAATTTTTTACGCTTCTGTTTTTTGATTCTAGTACCGTTGGTAAGGGTGAAGAAGTACCGTTTATTTTCCCCCTTTTCTCCTTCATCACTGTCTAAGATAAAAGAAGTCGAGGTTTTAGTGACACATACCACTGACGTCGATATACGAATTAGGAATTTCTTTTTTTTTTTGTTTTCACTCTTTGGATCTGTCACATAATTTTTCTTCTCAGTAGTGAAACGGCTGTTTTCAGACGTATCAACTTCGGTACGTACAAGGTCAGTACATACCTATAATCTCAACTTGGTACTTCTTCCGACTCGTGGTTTATTACCTATCAAAACTTAAAACTACTACCTCTTCTAATAACTCTCAGAGAACCTAACATTTTAATTTGGTTAGTTAGGATTTATTTAATTGGGACTTATAAGTGACCTCCTTGACTACAACTTCGACTTCGAGGTTATGAAAGATGGACTACACTTCTCGACTGAGTAACCTTACTTAGAACTACGACCCTTTCTAACTTTCGTTTTACTTTTCTCCCACCGTCTCCTACTTTACTAATCCATAGTAGTAGGTAAGTTACCTGCACTTAAAACTCCTTTGAGATACTCTATCACCTCCTGTTTTCTCGGACCGTACGGTATCACGTACCCCAGTGTTTCTTAACCTGTATCACTTATTTGACTGTATGATAAAATCAAATCAAACTCTATATGTTGTATAACTAACTAGTTAATTTATGAATCTTTTATTAGAGGTGACATTCGGATCGTTAATAGTTAGGGGTATCAATGATGTCATAATTACTTGTATAAACAATACGACATACAATTTTGTGAGTTTATTAAAAAATATCTATACAAACATCGAAATTAAGATAAAGGGATAAAGTCTGTAAGGGAGTTGGGATATGAGAAACCGTTTTTGGAAACAAAAGAGACATGGATTCTCAGTACGAATGAAGATAAAACAAAAAGAACAAATTAGTAAAACACACTTTAAAATTGACTCTAATATACCATAAATAGAAAGAGATTGATTAAAGTGAATCACTTTATGTGAGTTCTAAGTAGGTACAATGGTGTTTAACACTCTAAAACAATGAAAACGTAAACTCATAATAACACACACCCCCCCCGCCTTACTATTTTAAGGGATGTTCAAAATACAATGACAGTTTAAGAGAGAAATACAGAAAAAAAAAAAAAAAAGAAATTTGAAACCGGTATGGTATACCGACCACTCTAGAATTAAGGGACTGATCTCTAGTTTCAGTACAAGCGACTTCACCTTAGTGTCTCTCGATTGGTGACTTAATGGTTCCTTCAGGGAAACGAAAATACAGACAATTGTAAACGAAATTCATAGATTCATGTGTTTCAAGGAGACAACACACGTATATGTAAATGTCTGTAATATATAAGAAGGACTAATATAGGGAAAGGGTGACACATTACAGAAAGAAACGAAAAAAAAAATTAAAAAAAAATCACGTTAGAGAAAAAATTTCAGAGAAAACAGACTATATTCATAGCGATGGAGTCGAAAGAAAACTAAAAACAAAAGTACCTTATTAAAAAACATAAGGGAGTGAAAGTGATAGAAATCAAGACTTCAATAGAGAAAATCCCTCGTATATGTACCCAAAGTAGAAGTAAAGTCACAAAGGGGCCACCGAATCTCCAATTTCGCAGACGGAGGTTACACCCTCTGGACCCAAGTTAGAGACACAGCCCTTCTAGGGGACCTCTTCCTTTACCGTTGGGTGAGGTCTTAAGAACGGACCTCTTAGGGTACATAACTCTTCGGACCATCCGATATTAGGTGTCCCAACGTTTCTCAGCTTGTGCTGACTCACTGAAGTGAAAGTGAAAGTGATAGTATGTATCCAAAGTAAAAGTAATGGTCAAGTTAGTGAGACACAAAAAACTATCCTCATAAAAAATTTTAAATATAAATCTCATTAATAACTATTCATATACGAATTATAATAAAACAATTAAATGAAGGTAAATGACACTATCGAAAAGACAAACAAAGAGAATAAGAAAAAGGAACACTAAACTACCGATAGTTACAATACAAACCTAAAAAGAAAAAACACACATAGTTAATATCCAAAAACAAAATACAAATGTCACTCTACGGTCTCAGGTCGAGGTCGTCGGTCCCTAAGTTGGACTTCCCTACCCCCAACAGTCACTCTTTGACTCCTTCGGAGAGTCAGGAAAAACCTGACGGACAAATAAAGTTCGAATACTAAGAGAACATGAAAATGTTTCCGTAAGAGTACACAGGAACACTTATGCGACATTGAGTACGTTTATAGACCCGACGTATGGTGTAAGGAGTCAAATTAAGAATAGAAAGATTCAGGACAAACGGGGATCATAGGATTCGAGTAATAAAGAATCTTTCCCCAAGATCGATTATTATAGAGATTTAAGGGATTAAAAATATTCGATATCATCTTATAACATTGTAATGTCGTTAGGAATTTAGAAATCCAAGATTGATAAAATTAATAAGGATTCGGGATTTAAGTCGTTTGAAGAAACGTGTTTATGAAAAGAGTGTTTATCCTAACTCTATCTTTAGGGAGGGTACCAAAGTTCGACGCCGGAGACACAAGTGGGACTTTGTGAAGAAACATTTTAGGAACTTGTTTACAGTTACTAATTGCAATACTTAATAAGAAACACGTGTAGACGTCTTCCGAAATACGGAAGGGTACGAAGAGAGTTTTTGTTATTCGTGGAATTATAAGAAAAGTCAGTTGAGTCGGTTCCTTTCCTTTTTTGTTCAGTCTTAGTGTTTCGGATTGAGGAAGTAAGACCCAGACACAGATGTCTTGTTTCCCTCCTCCAAATCCCGGTACGGAGGTAAAACAGTCATTACGGATTGCACCGAGGGCTGTTACTCTGTATATATTGGTATGTACATCCATAGATAAAATTCAACTACTAGAGAATTCGAGTGTATATAAGATTGTTAGGATGTAAAAGTAACAAAATAGTGTAAAAAGTATAGTATAAAAGTATTAAAAAACATATTGGGTATTAATGAGTCATATCTGTATCCAATTAAAATGATATACACAAAACGAATTTAAAAGATAAAAGAAATATTAACGAACTTAGTGATAGAAATGACATGCAACTGAAATGGTCACTTTATAAAGGAAAGTATTAAAAACATAAATGTCATCAATGGATAAGAAAACAAAAGACGAATCTCTATAGTGAACTGTAAAAAAAAAAATTGGTCCGGTCGAATCACTACTACTTGAGAAAATAGAAAACGAACAGATAACTTAGAGATGTTTTCACTTTCACTTCAGTGAGTCTACACAGGTTGAGAAACGTTGGGGTACCTGATATCGGGTGGTCCGAGGAGGTAGGTACCTTAAAAGATCCGTTCTCATGATCCCACAAACGGTAAAGGAAAAGGTCCCATAGAAGGGGTGGGTCCCTAGTTTGGGTCCATAGGGTGTAGTGTCCGTCTACGAAATGGTAGACTCGGTGTTCCCCTAGTAACATAGAGATTGAAGGTACGTTAAAACTTACACCATTTAAAAAATCCATCTTATAAGAATAGACACCTAAAGGAAAAAAGGAAAGTCATGAAACTTATATACACTTAAGGACAGACCGAACGTTTAATGATGGCTTCTATGTCAACTATAAGAATATTCGGAAGAGAACATACAATACGATAATGAAAAGGGGATAACGGACATCCATATAAACACGAACTAAAACTGTAATTTTACTATTACATAGAACCACATGGAGAAACCCAAGTAGAAGAAATCCTTAGAGACACGAAGGACCTGGACATACACAAAAGAAGAGGTCTACTTCCTTTAAAAGTCGGTAATAAGAAATTTATTCAAGTTGAGTCAGGACAAGAGAGAAGAAGACGACCATGGAGACATTACGTTTTGAATTGTATAAACTACAAAAGAATCTACAGAAAATTCGAGTGAAATAAAAATTTTTAAAGAAGAGACAAGTCAAAACTAATAAACGTGATGAGACAGAAGGTTTATTCACTTCTTTGACTTTTAAATTTATGCGCCTCTCTGTAAAAACTAGTTTCTAACCTTCAGAATTAGAACAGTACTCCTGTAAGAGTGATTTAATTAGATGTCTAAGTTAGGTTATGGATAATTTTACTATCGACAGAAAAAACCCATATTTACTGTTCCACTAAGATTTTAAGTGTTCCTTTACGTTCTCTGGACTCATCTTTTATTTGTTAGAACTTTTTCTTCTTGTTTCGACCTTCTGAATGTGGAAAACTAAACTTTTAAACGACGTTTAGACACCATTACTTTTGTCACACAATCACCGTGTTTCCATCTGTGTCTCTAGTTACCTTTTATTAACTCTCAGGGCTTTATTTTAAAACACACATACAGTTATCTAACGAACGAACAAACAAAAAGTGTGAGAGGAGGGGAGAGAGGTACAGGTATTATGAAAAGAGATCCGAACAAAGAGGTAACAACGGGACGTTTATTTAAGAAACGATGGTAAAAGATCTAAGACATATATACACTATCATATACTATAAATGAAAAGAGAAAGACTGAATAAAGTGAGACATATTACCCGGGTTCTAAGTAGGTGGAGTAAGTCAAGTCAAGTTAGTGAATCAACACAGACTGAGAAACACTGGAGTACCTGACCTCGTGCGGTCCGGAGGGACAGGTAGTGGTTGAGGGTCCCAAATGGGTTTGAGTACAGGTAACACGACCACTACTACGGTAGGTTGGTGGAGTAGTAGACAGTAGGGGAAGAGGAGGACGGAAGTTAGAGAGGGTCGTAGTCCCAGAAAAGGTTACTCAGTCACCGAGGATAGTCCACTGGTTTCCTAACCTCAAAGTCGAAGTCGTAGTCAGGAAGGTTACTTATAAGTCCTTACTAAAGGAAATGATACCTGTCCAACTTAGAGGAACGACAGGGTCCCTGAGAGTTCTTGGAAGAGGTTGTGATGTCAAGTTTTCGTGATCAAGAAGTCACGAGTTGAGAGAAATGTCAGGTCGAGAGTGTTGGTATGTACTGGTGACCTTTTTGGTATCGGAACTGATCTACCTGGAAACGACCGTTTCATTGCAGAGACGAAAAATTATACGACAGACACAACCAGTATTAAAAGGAAGGTTCCTGATTCACAGAAATTAAGGTGGAGTAATCTTGACTGAGTTTACACGAGGAAAAATACCAAATCATTATAAGTTAACAAATGTACAAGGTGTTTAAGAAATAGGTAAGTAGTCAGTTACCTGTAGATGTAACGAAGGTATAAGATCGATAACGTTTATCACGACGTTACTTTTTACCCTATGTACACATAAAAAGTTAAAACTAAGGGAGTCCCATAAACGGACCCTCATCCTACCGACACAGTGTGTCACCAAAATAAGGATCAAAAAATTCCTGAGACGTATGGCAGAAGGTATCACCAACATAGTAAAATGTAAGGGTTGTTGTCACGTGTGGGAGAGGTCGTAAATAACAAAAATCTGAAGAACTACTACTTGTAAGACTGACCACACTACACTATATAGTGACAAAAGTAAAAGTAAAGAGATTATTACTCGTTACAAATTGTAGAAAAGTAAACAAACAATCGGTAGACGGACAGAAGAAACCTCTTTTAAGAGAAATCCAGAAAAGGGATACAAAACTAACCCAACAAACAAAAAGAACATACCTTAACATACTCAACGAAGAAATAAAACCTTTAATTAGGAAACACTAAACAATTTAAAAGGAAATAAAAGAGGGTAAGGTCACAACAGAAAAGTGGAACAAATATCGAAGGAAATGTCACGTTTTCGAAAAGAAGTTAAAGTTAGACCTAAGAAAATTAAAGAAAAAGAAGAGAAAAACGACATCGATCCCGAAGGTTTTGATACGACTTATTATTACCACTCTCACCTGTGAGAACAGAACAAGGACTGGAATCCACCTTACGAAAGTCAAAAAGTGGTTACTCTTATTACAAACAACACCTGAATAATATACAACTCCGTCCAAGGAAGATAAGGGTAAGAAACTTCTCAAAATTACTATTTACCCACAACTTAAAATAGTTTTCGTAAAAGACTTAGATAACTCTAATGGTATACAAAAAAATAGAAAGTCAAACAATTATACCATACAGTGTAACTAACTAAACACATATAACCTATTAGAAACGTAGGGACCTTATTTGGGTTGAACTAGTACCACATACTCAAAAAAATTACACAACACTTAAGACAAACGATTTTAAAAGAACTCCTAAAAACGTAGATACAGGCAGTCACTATAACCGGACATCAAAAGAAGAAACCGTAACAAAATCAGACCAAAACCATAATCCCACTACCACCAGAACAGTTTTCTCAAACCTTCACAAGAAAGGAGACGTTAAAAAAACTTTCTCAAAATCTTCCTATCCGTAATCGAGTAGAGATTTACAAACTATATTAAGTAGACACATCGGTAGACTAAGACACGAAAACAAAGGACTGATCTCATTAAAAGCAACATCTAAAAAAAAAAAAAAAAAAAAAAACAGGAAAATCATGTAATTTACGTAGGACGGTAAGGGAAGGCCGACAGCCTCAAAGACGACTTTCCAGTCGATAATTTGTATACTCCAAATGGAACACATAATGAACAACGAACAGGGAATGACGAAAATTATAAGAAAGAAACACAAATTAGAAACAGTCAAACTAATCATACATAGAACCACACAAAGAGGAACCCAAAGATAACATACCCAAATAAACACGGACAACAATTTTAATTGAGAAAGAGAAAGGTAGAACCCCTTTAAAAGTTGATATTAGACAAGTCTTTAAAATAGTATGGGAAACAAAAAGAGAAGAAGATCCTGGGGATATTAAGTTACAACCACATAAACTACAAAAAAGTTGTCAGAGACTCTTATAATAGTCAAGAAAAGTAAGAAAAATAAATTAAGATGAGAAGTCTTCAATAAAGGTAGAGTAGTCTTGACTAAGTTTACTTAAGAAAAATTGCCGACTCATTATGAGGTAACACATATACATGGTGTCGAAAGAATAGGTAAGTAGACGACTACCTGTAGATCCAACAAAGGTACAGGACCGATAATATTTGTCACGACGCTACTTGTAACCCCATGTACACAGAGAAAGTTAAGACCAAAGGAGCCACACATACGGGTCGTCACCCTAACGACCCAGTATTCCATCAAGATAAACGTTAAAAAATTCCTTAGAGGTGTGACAAGAGGTATCACCGACATGATCAAACGTAAGGGTGGTTGTCACATCCTCCCAAGGGAAAAGAGGTGTGGGAGAGGTCGTAAATAACGAACGTCTAAAAACCTAGTGTCGGTAAGACTGACCACACTTCACCATGGAGTAACACCAAACCTAAACGTAAAGAGATTATTACTCACTACAACTCGTAGAAAAGTACACAAACAATCGGTTTGACCTCGGTTAATATGTCTCACTTCATTCGGTCTTTCTTTTTGTGGTTATGTCATATGATTGTGTATATATACCTTAAATCCTTCTACCGTTACTGCTGGGACATACGTTCTGTCCTTTTTTCTGTGTCTACACATATTGCCTGAAAACCTGAGTCTCCCTCTCCCTCTCCCACCCTACTAAACCCTCTTACCCTTAAGATTGTACATATGACAGTACATTCTTAACTTAACGGTCAGGTACAGACTGCATCCCACGTCGTACGAACCCCGACCACGTACCCCTACTGGGTCTCTCTACAACACCCCTCCCTCCACCCTCCCCCCAAGTACAAACCCTTGTGTACATTCTTAATTTCTAAAATTTTAAATTTTTTAACTTTTTTTTTAATTTTTTTTATTTATTTCCTTGTTTTTTTTCTTCAATAAAGGTGGTAAAATAGAAAGTCGAGTGACTATGAAAGAAGAAGAAGTCTATAAGACGATAACTAAGAAAGATCTCTAAAAATTAAAGTCATTAACACAAAAAACAGAGAGATACAAATAAATTTTTTGTAAAAAAAAGATTTAGAATAACTAAGAAAGTAAAAGAGGTAAGACAAAAGTTCCAAAACTAGGAGAAATGAGAGTAATAAAATTTAATAAAAACAAACAGATAAAGGGGAAGTAAGTAAACCTGAAGACACAAAGATCAAACAAGGAAGTAAACACGTCTTAAAGAGACGGAGAGTAAAAAAAAATTCAAATAACAAAAACTCTAGAGGAAAAGGGTCCGACGTTCCAACTTAAGATAGAAGGAAAACCAAAGACGGTAGGATTCGAACCAGGTCACTAAACACATTCGACATTCGAAGTATACCCCACTCTAAACATCGTTCAAATAATAATAAAAAAGGGATAGAGACTACACGTTCCGATCCACTCCACCACCAGGATAGACGACTACTGACCCAAAAATAAAAACAGAACAAGCAACAATCCTACTCCGTGGGACGTATCCTACGATGACCACCAACCGACTCCGGTCAAGAACATAAGTTCTTGAGGAAACACTTTCAAGAGTGATAAACTATGAGAAATCCCAAAACTTAAGAGGTCATCAGATCCCAGAATCTCAGTCACGTGGGTGAAGTTTCAAAGTCCCGAACTAGAGACCGTTTCTCGTTTCTAAGGTGTCCACCAAAAAAATACCGTAATACACTCTAATTTTGTTGATGGGGTATTACTCTTCGGTTTATACTTGGGGTCTTTTTACCGTCAAAGTTTTAGTCTGTTCATTATTAATTTTTATTATCTTATATTTGTACGTGTATATCTCGGTATTTGTTTTAGTTTTAGTAGGTTGTTTTATTTCATGATATCTAACTGGACTGTTTGTTTCTTTTGGTTTTTGTTATAGATGGTCAATTCTTGTTTAAATTGATTTCGTCTTTAACTTTTTCTTTTGATTTCGTTCCACGGTTCTCGTCTTCTTTCGTTAATTTTGTTTCGAGTGTTTATATCACTCTCTTTTCAATCCTTTCTTTTATTTCTTTATTATCTATACGTTTAAATTTTTCTCCATCTATTTCTTCTAAATATATGTAATTTCTAATTAATGATCCCCCTTTCGTATCATCGTTTTCCTTTGTTTCCTCAAATACATCTTTTTCATTATTATCCAAATTTTTTTAATTTTAATTTTATCTCTTCTTTTATTCTTTTTTTTTTTTGTGAGGTGTCTTGACGTCTGTCACTTACATTTTGTCTCTAAATATTATTATTTTTCATACTTATTTTTTTTCTTTTTTGAGTTTTCGAACTAATCTAAAGTACCACAATTATTTTAACTATTAATGTTGTCCCCTATTTGTCTTTAATTTTTTTTTTTTTCCTTTTCTTTTTCTTTTATTTAGGTTTTCTCTGACGTCTTCCAAAGTTTTATACTCTTATCATTTATGAGAAGAACTCAGTGACGACAGTCGTAGGAAAAGGATTTACCCTCAGTGTCAGGTAGAGTGGGAGGATCCCGTGGAAGATTGTGTTGGACCTGGAAAAGGAAACACAAAAAAGGAGGTTACACATATCAATAGTCTTCATGACGTAAAAGAAAACACCCTCGAGAGTTACAGGAAAAAATATAAGATATCTGTGTCTCAGACGGATAAACTAGTACACTTAAATTAGACATCGAAATCTCGACCACTCTTCTAAAACCCAGTAGAAGGAATTGGTGTGACGGGGACCCAAAGTTAATACGAAAATAAGTGTGGGGACGTACACCCAACAAGTGATCCCAAACGAGGACTCCGAAGGGACCTCATGAACACAAACGGGACCACTCCCGGTCCACCCCTCCACCCACCACGTCGACGAACCCAGTGTCCACAAGACAATCGTGGTCCATGAGTCCCCTCGACCGTCGATCTCGTTGTTCTTTATATCACAAGATCTTCCCATACCGTTGGTCATCACCGGTTAGTTCATAAGAGTGGACCTTTTAGGGTGACTGTCTCTACGAACCGTCCAGTGTCGGGTGTCCCAGGGTGTCCCATCCTTCACTGACTTCGTTGGGACCCACGTATTCACGTTCTGTAAAAAAAAACGGACATCGTCGAGACGTGGTCACTCCCAACTCGTACTTCCACAACGTCGACGAACCCAGGGTGTCTGGGACCACCACGTTTCATACGTCCCTGTACCTGACGGAGTCGGTGTCTTCAATACCGGGATAGTCAGAAAAAAAAAAAAAAAAATCCGAGATTATCGATAACTAGTCTTCTAGAGAGACCGATCAGAAATAAATATCGAGACAGGTGAGTCCCTGAATCTCCCGAGGAAACAAACCTCAGGAAGGGACAACAAGTCGTGTAGTCCATGTATCTCCGCGGGAGGACCGACCCCAGGATGAGACATCTAACCGTGTAGTCTGTAAATTTCCCCTTGGGACCAATCCAAGGATGAGGTATCAAGTCACACAATCTGTAAACTACCCGGTCGGAGAGACAACAAGTCGACACCTACAACCGCACACCCCTCTCTACCCGATACCACTACCGAGGTAGGGAATACGCACTGAGGTGTTATAGTGGAACGGAGGTACCGACGGACCAAAAGGTCCGTAAAGAGTGGTGTTAGAGGAGGGAGTGTAGGGGAGTCAGGTAGAGAGACGTCAAATTGTCGTCGAGAGTGGGACCCTAACGAGGTGTTAGGGATACGATGTCGAGGGTTGACGACGTGGAAGATCCCCTGGACTCAGGGACAGGTCCCATGTATACCGACGTCGTTACTGACAGACTAAGAGTAAGGTAAATTCGACGGTGTCTAGTCGAAGAAGTGAGAGTCGAAATTTACAAAGAGGAGACTCCGTCTGTTAACGGGCATACACCCATAGTATGGGGACACAGTCAAGGGGATGAGTGGTTCCCATCCAGGTCAAGGTGATTGTGAGGGTAAAAGGGGGGACCAAGGAAGTAGGATGACTCAAAACGCACCAAGATATATAATAAAAGACCACCAGTCCATGAAGAGAGGCGACAGTCGACCACAGTCTTCTTCGTTCGTGAAGATACAGATTTCCACATTAGGAGTACATAGGTATCTCCCTCTACATAAGGTGTAGGTGGACGAGGAGACGTTAGAATAAAATGAGATTAATTTTTTTTTTTCAGTTAACCCAATAAGTCGTGATAAAAAATTTTTATAAAAGATCAAGACACAATCATAAAAGTGGCACGAACAAATAAACAGCGGACTCTGGTCACTTTTCGAAATACTAGTAAGTCAAGTCAAGTCAAGTCAGTGAGTCAGCACAGGTTGAGAAACGCTGGAGTACTTAGTGTCGTACGGTCCGGAGGGACAGGTAGTGGTTGAGGACCTCAAGTGAGTCTGAGTGCAGGTAGCTCAGTCACTACGGTAGGTCGGTAGAGTAGGAAACAGCAGGGGAAGAGGAGGATGGGGGTTAGGGAAGGTTGTAGTCTCAGAAAAGGTTACTCAGTTGAGAAACGTACTCCAACGGTTTCATGACCTCTAAGTCGAAATCGTAGTAAGGAAGGTTTCTTTAGGCTCCCGACTGGAGGAAGTCTTACCTGACCATCCTAGAGGAACGTCAGGTTCCCTGAGAGTTCTCAGAAATGACACTTGATAAATAACTTATCTAACAAATAGAGACAAAATAAATTATATAAAAGACTCCAAAAGGAAACAATGAAATAAATCTTGTATTAGAAGACAGAGAAGTACAACGGATCAATAGATACAAAAATGGATATATTGTCCATTTAGTAAATCTAAAACCTCGTCGTTATATATATCCTCTATAGGGACACCGTGCACTTGGTACAAAAATAGACCGATGGTCAATTTACGAGGTCCTTATATGGGATATACCTGACTTATGTATGAAGAGAACGTCACCTGACTGAGGACAATCAAATGACCATCTATCCCGACTTGGGAGAAGTGATACCTCTTAAGTACCTGATCTAGTTGAGGGTCGTGACGGATCAATTCCGGTCTGTAGTACGTCGACTAGGTCCGGGTGACCAAATATCCCGACATAAGATCTCAATGTCCGGTCTTTTCACGAAGGTTTTACAGTGAACTATCACGGTTATAATCGTGTCATCTTGCTCTAAGATTTTTACGAAAACGTTATAGAGGGATCCCCCCTCAGGACGACAAAGAACGGAGAGTTCTTCTGAGAGGACCTAATGAATCGTATAGACTAGGTTCATGGAATGTTTGATGACTGAGACGTCACCCTAAGTCTTGTACACTCTAAAACGTAAGTAGGAAATTTTTACCTTAAATATAAAGGATATAGTGAGACTGAGTGAACACACTTTTGAGACTACCAAAAGTTTCGAGTTGAAAAATCCTAAAGTAAGGACCACTTTTTGAGGTCGACCTCTCTAGGTGTCAAGAGTCCCTCTTTGATGATAAATTTTTGTTTTGTTTTGTAAATAAAATGAAAAATTAACCACCCTTTACCGAAATATTGAAACAACTAAAGACAGTATGTTATTACTTTTAGTCAGTATATATATATATATTAAAGGGAGGACTCAGTAGGAGGGGAGGTGGATAGGGTTGAGAGGTCCAGTAGTGTCTCACGGTCTGACCTGAGGTACATAATAAATAAATCTTTGAAACATGATTGACGGAGAAAATGTTTACTGGTACCTATATACAGTTTCAATAAAAGAGTTAAACAGGGTGAAAGGGGAAGGGAACGACACAGGGATCGAGGTAAGAGATGATCCGAATAGTCGTCGTAAAAAGATCTAAGGTATGTATACGAAATTATATACTATGAACAAAAACGACAAACAAACAAAAGAAAAAATGAATGAAGTGAGATATATTCTTAGAGATCCGAGTAAGTGGAGTGACGTTGACTGAGTTTACACAAGGAAAAATACCGATTCATTACAAGGTAACATATTTATATCGTGTCGAAGGAATAAGTAATCAGACAACTACCTTTATGTGAAACGAAGTTACAAGTCCGATAACATTTATCACGACGTTACTTGTGACCCCACGTATACAGAAAATGTGAATACCAAAAGAGTCCCGTATACGAGTAATCACCCCAACGATCCAGTATACTATCTAAACCCGAAGCGACCACCGAGTCACCATTTCTTAGACGGACGATCACGTCTTCTGGATTCTCTGACGTGTCGTCAGAGTATATAGAGTTCAATTAACTGAGACCGGTTGGTAAAAACTGAGTAAGAAGGTTAATTCTTTCTCTAGACATAGACCCTTCCTAGTTTAAGAATGTGTGGATCACTTTCAGGAAGTCTTCTTCCGGTTTGACTCATTCTGTCGATTTTCCTGACCTGGGTCCTCGGAGAGAACCTTGTTCGGGATATACGAGGAAGAAAGGATCAAAGTCGACGGTCGTTAGGGTGAAGGAAATCGACCTCCGGTGGTCGTTCTACTAGGTGACTTCATGACTCTAAAGAAGTGGATAAAAACAAGTCAGGGACCCATTCCTTCTCGGGGACCTTCTCCCGTACCTTTGGGTGGGGTCATAAATGGAACCTCTTAGAGTACCTGTCTCCTCGGACCTCCTGATCTTAGTTATCCCAGAGTTTTTCAGTCTGTGTTAACTTCACTAAATCGTACATACTTATTAGCTAGATATGGATCAAAAATTTTCCTTATAGGTGTGACGTAATTTATTACTGAAATGTTAGACAAATATAAGAGTCGTTGTCACGTTCTTTAAGAGGACAATAGATATAACAGAGGTCTTAAATAATAAATATCTAAAAAAAATACTACTGGTAAGACTGACTACACTTCACTATGGAGAAACATCAAAACTAAATTCAGTCAAGTCAACGAGTCGGTACAGACTGTGAAACACTGGGGTTCTTAGCGTCCAGCGGTCTGGAAGGACAGGTAGTGGTTGTAGGCCTCAAGTGCGTCTGAGTGCAGGTAGTTCAGTCACTACAGTGGGTCGGTAGAATAGGAGACAGCAGGGGAAGAGGAGGAGGGGGTTAAGGAGGGTGGTAGTCTCAGAAAAGGTTTCTCAGTTGAAAAGGGTACTCCACGGGTTTCATGACCTCAAAGTCGAAGTCGTAGTAAGGGAGGTTTCTTTAAGATCCCGACTAGAGGAAGTCTTACCTGACTAACATAGAGGAACGTCAGGTTCCCTGAGAGTTCTCAGAAGAGGTTGTTGTGTCAAGGTTTCGTAGTTAAAAAGTCACGAGTCGAAAGAAGTGTCAGGTTGAGAGTGTAGGTATGTACTGGTGACCTTTTTGGTATCGGAACTGATCTGTCTGGAAATAACCGTTTCTTTACAGAGACGAAAACTTATACGATAGATCCAACCAATATTGAAAAGAAGGTTCCTCATTCGTAAAAAAATTAAAGTACCGAAGTTAGTTGTAGACGTCACTAAAACCTCCGGGGGTTTTATTTCAGACTGTAACAAAGGTGACAAAGGAGTGTATAAAGGGTACTTAACTACCCTGGTCTACGGTACTAGAAGCAAAAGACTTACAACTCTAAATTCGGTTTAAAAAGTGAGAGGAGAAAGTGAAAGTAGTTCTCCGAAAAAATACGAGAAGTCAAAGACAACATTCCCACCACAGTAGACTTATAGACTTCAATAACTATAAAGAGGGCCATTAGAACTAAGGTCGAACAAGAAGAAGGTCGGGTTCCAAAGAGTACTACATATCAATTTATTCGTCCCACTGATATAAGTCGGAACTGCATGAGGAAAAGACTAAACCTTGGTCAGACAACAAGGTACAGGACAAGATTGACAACGAAGGACTTGGACGTATATCCAAAGAGTTCTCCGTTCAGTCCACCAGACCATAAGGGTAGAGAAAGTCTTAAAAGGTGTCAAATAACAATAGGTGTGTCAGTTTCCGAAACCGTATCAGTTATTTCGTCTTTATCTACAAAAAGACCTTGAGATAACGAAAAAGTCACTAAGTAGTCTACAACCGGTAAACTAGAGACCAAGGAGATGGAAAAGATTTTGGTCGAACTTGTAGACCTTAAAGTGCCAAGTGTTTAACGATTTCACACTAAACCTCTTAAAACTCGTAATGAAATGATCGTACACTCTACTCACATTAACACGTCATCAAACTCATAAGAAACCGTAACGGAAAGAAGCACTAACCTTCCTTTTGACTTGAAAAGGTCAGGACACCAGTGACGACGTAAAAGGTTTAAACGACCGCATAACTCACGTTGTGAAAGTGTCGTAGTAGAAAGTTCTAAACTTTATCGAGTTGACTTTAAGGTAATGGTGGTGATCGAAACAAGTATCACTATAAAAGATTCCGGGTGGACTGAAGTGTAAGGTCCTATAGACCGAGATTCACTCACTAGTGTCGTAGTACTAATAGAACCAACACTTCTAGAAAAAACATGTCAAACAGACACATAAGAACGGTGGAGAAGAATTATAGAAGACGAAGAAAATCCAGGTATGATAAAGACAGGAAATAGCTCGGGTAGAAACGTACTTTATAAGGGAATCATAGAGATTAAAAGAATTTCTCTAGAGATCAGAAAGGGAAAGACAACAAAAAGGGATAATAAAAGTAACTATCGGCTCCTTCCGAAAGAATAGAGAAGAACGATAAGAAACCTTGAAACGTAAGTCTACGAATATAGAAAGGAAAAGAGGAAACTAAAAGTGGAGAGAAAAAAAAGTGTCGATAAACATTCCGGAGGGGTCTGTCGGTAAAACGAAAAAACGTAAAGAAAAGGTACCCCTACCAGAACTAGGGACAGAGGATATGTTATAGTGTTTGGACTAAGGTATCAAGTAGTCCGTGAGACAGATATTCTAGATCAGGGAATCAAGATAAAGAGTGAAGGAGACATATTAGTAGTCCCTAAACTAAATCCAGTATGGACTTACCAGATCACCAAAAGGGATGAAAGAAGTTAAATTCAGACTTAAACCGTTATTCCTCAAGTACTAGACTCGGTGTCAATCGAGGACCAGAACAAATATAACTAATATAAGAAGCGTCGGTTTCTACCTCTTCGAGATATGTCAAAACTAAATGTAAAGAAATTATTGTCCGTTACACCTCGTGGAAAAGTACACAAATAACCGGTAGACGGACAGAAGAAACCTATTTGTAGACAAATCCAGAAGACGGGTGACAAACAAACCCAACCAAATGACTATGACTCAACATACTCAACAAATATATAAAACCTCACCTTGGAAAACAGTCAAGGAATTAAACGTTAATAAAAGAGAGTAAACCTCCGAACGAAAAGTAGAACAAAATCAAATGTTAAGTCAAGTCAAGTCAACGAGTCAACACAGGATGAGGAACGTTGGGGTACCTGACGTCACACGATCCAAAGGAACAGGTAGTGGTTTAGGGCCTCAAATGAGTTTGAGTAACTCAGGCACTACGGTAGGATGATACAGTAAGAGACAGTAGGTGAACAGACAGGCCGAAGGTAGAAAGGGTCGTACTCCCAGAAAAGGTTACTCAGTCAAGAAGTCTAGTCCACCGGTTTCATAACCTCACAGTCTAAGTTTTAGTCAGGAAGGTTACTTATAAGTCCTGACTAAAGGAAATCCAAACTGACCAACATAGTGGAACGAGAGGTTCTCTAAGAGTTCTCAGTAGAGGTTGTGATGTCAAAGTGTCGTAGTCAAGAAGAAAGGAGTCGAAAGAAATATCAGATGGACAGTGTAGGTATGGACTGATGACCTTTTTGGTATCGAAATTGATCTGTCTTGAAACAGTAGTTTATTATAGAGACGAAAAATTATACGACAGGTCCAAAGAGTGTCAAAAAGAAGGTTCCTTGTCAAGTCAAGTCAAGTCAGCGAGTCAGTACAAACTGAGAAACGTTGGGGTACTTAGTGTTGTGCTTTCCGAGGGACAGGTAGTGGTTGAGGACCTCAAGTGAGTCTGAGTGGAGGTAGCTTAGTCACTACGGTGGGTCGGTAGAGTAGGAGACAGCAGGGGAAGAGGAGGACGGGGGTTAGGAAGGGTAGTAGTCTCAGAAAAGGTTACTCAGTTGAGAAGCGTACTCAATCGGTTTCATGACCTAAAAGTCGAAATCGTAGTAAGGGAGGTTTCTTTATGCTCCCGACTGGAGGAAGTCTTAGCTGACCAACCTAGAGGCACGTCAGGTTCCCTGAGAGTTCTCAGAAGAGATTGTGGTGTTAAGTTTTCGTAGTTAAGAAGTCATGGGTCGAAAGAAGTGTCTGATTGAGAGTGTAGGTATGTACTAGTGACCTCTTTGGTATCGGAACTGATATACCTGGAATCAGCCGTTTCATTACAGAGACGAAAACTTATGCGATAGATCCAACCAGTATTGAAAGGAAGGTTCCTCATTCTCAGAAAATTAAAGTACTGACGTGAGTGGTAGACGTCACTAAAACCTTGGGTTCTTTTATTTCAGTCGGTGACAAAGGGGTGGATAAAGGGTACTTCACTACCCTGGCCTACGGTACTGGAAGCAAAAGACTTACAACTCGAAATTCGGTTGAAAAAGTCAGAGGAGAAAGAGAAAGTAGTTCTTCGAAAAATGAAGAAGAAGTAAAAGACGGTATTCCCACTACAATAGACGTATAGACTCCAATAACTATAAAGAGGACCATTAGAACTAAGATCAAACACGAAAAAGGTCGGTCGCAAAGAGTACTACATGAGACGTATATTCAATTTATTCGTCCCACTGTGATATGTCGGAACTGCATGAGGAAAAGACTATACCTTGGTCAGACAACAAGGTACAGGTCAAGATTGACAAGGAAGGACTGGACTTATGTCTAAAGAGTTCTCTGTCCAGTTCACTAGACCATAAGGGTAGAGAAAGTCTTAAAAGGTGTCAAATAACACTAGGTGTGACAGTTTCCGAAACCGTATCAGTTACTTCGTCTTTATCTACAAAAAAAGACCTTGACAGAACGAAAAAGTTACTAGGTCGCAGGTTTCTTGTTCACAGAAAATTAAAGAAACGACGTAGTGGTACACGTCACTAAAAACTCGGGTTTTATTTATTTATTTCAGATAGTGACAAAGGTGACAAAGGGGTAAAAAAACAGTACTTCACTACCCTAACCTACGGTATTAAAATCTAAAAATTTACAGCTCAAAATTCAGTCGAAAAGCGAGAGGAGAAAGTGAAAGTATTTCTACGAGAAATCAAGGAGAAGTAAAAGATGGTATTCCTACCACAGAAGAGGTATAGACTACAATGACTATTAAGAGGGTCGGTAGAACTAAGGTTGAACACCAAGTAGGTCAGATCGTAAAGGGGACTATCTGAGTCATTCTTCAATTTGTTCGTCCCATTTTTATATGGCGAAACTGTATGAGGAAAGGGTTAAACCTTATTCAGACAACAAACAGGTCTTATATACATATATCAAATGTGACGACACGGTATCGAAAATTCAAATTAATCCAGAGTAAACAAATAAAACACAAGAAAGGTAATTAGATCATCCACCAGGTCTCTCTTTAAACGACGTTAAATACAGTTTCTCACAGGAAGTATTTAAAAGGAGATTTATAAAGTGTTAAAGACCGGAACGTAAATTTAGAAATTATGTAAAACTCGAATAAAAACACCTACCACAATCCTTCATAATATTAAAGTAAGGAAAAAAAAAAAAAAAATGTGAATCGACAGTTCAAAAGGGACTTGGTGAATAACTTATCAGACAGAGAAGACGTAACGTACAAAATTGAAGAAGACAGTTTCTATTCAACAGGTATTCACAAAGCCAAATAGAGACGTGAAAGATAGAACAAGTCAAACAGATATAAAGGAAAAAGAAAAGGTCGTGACATACCTACACTCTCAACCTGACACTTCTCTCGACTCGCGGTCTCAACCACGAAAACTTGGCACCACAACCTCTTCTGAGAACTCTCAGGGAACCTGACGTTTCTCTAGGTTGGTCAGGTAAGACTTCCTCTAGTCGGGACCCATAAGTAACCTTCCTGACTACGATTTCGTCTTTGAGGTCATGAAACCGGTGCCCTACGTTTCTCAACTGAGTAACCTTTTCTGAGACTACGACCCTCCCTAACCCTCTTCCTTTTTTTATCCCTCTGTCTGCTACTCTACCGACCTACCGTAGTGCCTGAGCTACCTGCACTCAGACTCACTTGAGGCCCTCAACCACTACCTGTCCCTCCGGACCGTACGACACTAAGTACCCCAGTGTTTCTCAACCTGTCCTTACTCACTAACTTGACTTGACTTGACTTGGCTTGGTATGACAGAACTACTGATATCGAAACATCATTTTAAACTTCAGTACGTACAACTAAAGAGATCGACAAAAAGAAACAATTCTAACGAAACTGATAACGTCAGAAGACACAAAGGGATGTTTAACACTAGTAAAAAAACATCTAGACACTCTTTGTAATAATTATAAAACTATCCTTAATGTAAATGAAACAAGTAACGAAACCCATCATAGTAGTAAAACTATTATAACTGAGAAGTATAGGTTCTTCTCGCATTCTCCCATATTAGACAAAAAAGTAACAATCGTATATTCTTACGTCATATAAAGACATATAACTAAAATAATGGACACTGAAACTGAAATGATTTAAATAACTAATCGAGATCATCAAAGAACCAACGTAAATATCAAAAAGAAAAAAATACATATCATAGTATAGTAGACGTTTGGGACTCTCAAATTAAAGAAGAAAAAGTTAACCGTAAGTAAAATAAATAAAAAGAAGAGACTAACTGAATTCTGAAGGTTTTGACATAACTTATTCGTGGGGACAGAACAAAGACTAGAATCTCCTTTCCGAAAGTCAAAAAACTACGACTCTTACTATGAACGACGTCCACACAGTACTTTCACTTTGACCACAATCAAGTCAATACAGACTTAGAAACGCTGAGGTACCTGATATCGGGTGATCCGAGTAGACGGGTACCCTAAAGGTTTATTTGTATAACCTCACCCAAAGGTAAGGGAAGATGTCTCTAGAAAGACTAAGTCCCTAACTTGTGTCCAGATGTAACGTCCGTCTAAGAAATGGTAGACTCGGTGTACCGGAAATAATACAACTCCATCTAAGGAAGATACGACTAAAAGACTTCAATCGATAAAGAAAATTGGTATTTACCGATGACTTAAAAAAACTGAGAAAGAGACGTAGACAACTTTACTAGTACAAAGACAAATTTAAAAAATAATTTAATCAAATAAAATTAACCTCAGATGAAATGTTATAACACCACCAAAACGGTATGTAACTATACTTATTCGGTACCCACATGTGCACAAGAGGACAGGGTTTACGGGGAGGGGTGAAAGGAGGGGTAGGGTAAGGAGACCCAAAACAGTCACACGACCGAAACTCTCAGGACAAAGTACGTAGTTTGAACCTGACCAGTAGATAAATAATAAACTGTTATATCTACGATAAGAGAAATTAGTAGGGTGGGAGGGGAAGAGGGTGTCTCAGGTTTTTATACAAGAAATATAGACACAAAGAAAACGACAGAACATATATCCCAGTACAATGGTAGAAAGATTTAAGGTATATATACGGAATTCTATTACGTAACCACAAAAAGAAAGACTGGTATACCAAAAATAAAAAGTTAAAAATTATATCACATAACGTAGCTAACTAAAAACATATGATTTCTTAGGAACAGGGGGACCTTATTTAGGGTCAACTAGTTCCACGTACTCAGAAATTTGTACAAAAACCTAAGACAAACTATCCAAAAATTACTCCTAAAACGTAGATACAAGTAGTCACTGTGACCGGATATTAAAAAACCCAAAAAAAAAAAAAAAAACCACTGTAGAAAAAAAGACAAAAACCATAGTCCCACTATCATCGGAGTATCTTACTCAAACCCTCAAAAGGACACCGTTAAAGAACTTTCCAAACTTTGATATTCGTAATCTAAAAGGGACTTAAAAACTATCTTAAGTGGACACTTCTGTAGACCAGGACCCGAAAACAAACAACCTTAAAAAAAAAAAAAATTAGTGTTAAAGTTAAAGTCAGGAACACTAACCAGACAAGTATAAAAGACAAATAAAGAAAAAAGTCAGACCTTATAAAATGAAAAAATGATTAAACACGTAAAAAAGGTCTAACAGGTAAAATAGTCGTGTATCAACGACCATCATCAGAGTATTAAGAAACATAAAGACACAAGAGACAACATTGAATGTGAAAAAGTAAATATTAAAATAAAGTAATATAACTTATAACAGAAAAAAAAAAAAGGAACTACTCAGACCGATAATCGAACAATCAAAGTAAATAGAAGAGTTTCTTGAAATTAAAAGTAACAAGAAACAATAACAAAGAAAGTAAACAATTTTAAATAAAGAAGAGACTAGAAATAATAAACAAAGGAAGATGATAAACAACAACAACAAGAAGAAGAAGAAAAGACCAACAAAATTCAAATTCTATTTCAACGAATGAACGACGAAGAGAACAAAGAACTCTATCCGAGTATTAGCATATTTTTAAGGAAAAATCGTGACGTAAATGACGTTGGATTTCTAAGACATAACAGAAAAAAATTTTAAAGAAACGAGAGTAAACAGAGATCTATAAAAAACTAAGGGTCAAACTAAAGAAGTCATTGAAGAACCGATAAATCTTTGCATAGTAAATCCTAGTTGTAGAAAAAAAAAAAAAAAAAAAAAAAAACGACAAGAAAACGGGAAATGGGGGTACATTAACTATGAACTAGAATGTCGTAACAACAGTCCTTTTCTTTAAGAATTACGTTAAAGTCAAAAAACAAAAAAAAAAAATTTAAATGATTCCGAACTAAACACTGGGTTTTATACTAGATGAGACCTCTTACAAAGTACACGGGAACTCATTTCACATAAAACCCTACCTTATACGATATCTGTTGTTAATCTACATAGAACAGTTTATACAGTTAACTCATTACACAAAGGAACAATTAAAAGACAGACCTACTAGACGGATACCCAAATTCAAATCACAATTTTAGAGGGTGTTAAAAACCCAATATTAAATAAAGGGGAAATTATCAACAATCGCATATCCCTTTAAAGGAAGGGACAGAGAACATTGTCAGAAATAAAACTTCAAACAAAATAGACCATACTGATAACGACGAGGGTGTTAGAAATATAAACGTAAACGTTCCTTATAGAAGAAGGTCAGGGAGTGAAAATCAGACATACACAGGGATCCAGATTCCACCCAGAGAACATCTGTCGTGTAAACGACCAGTACGAAAACTTATTTAAATCGGTCAAAAAAAAAAAAAGAAAACTAACCTCGTATATTATTTAAATATAAATTCCATTAAACTACATATACTTGAATAAAAGTAAATGAAATATTAAACCCAAACGAAAATATTCAGAAAAGAAAGAGGACACAAAGGACAGATCTCTTCAAGGGAATCGTAAACAACAACTCAACCGAACCAGACCTACTTAAGGGAATTGAATAATAAATATTTTGAATAATAAAGAGACAGTTTAGACTTTCTCTATGAACGACAGACCACATTAGAACCAACATCAAAACAAAAAACAAAAAAAAAAAAAAAGTGGTGAGATTCAAATAGGACTGTGAGGGAAGACCGGATGTCTTAAAGACGACTTTATAGTCGATAATTGGAATAACCCGAATGGAACGTTCAATGGACAACGTAAAAAGAACAAAGAAAATTATAAAAATAAACACAAAGTAAAAACAATCAAAGTAATTTTACACAAATAGTCAAATAGGATAAATCCTTAAAGACCCGAAGGATCTAAGATCACCGATAAAGGAAAGGGTACCATCTCCTCAAAAGTTCCTATTAGAGAAGTTTATAAAAGAGTATGTGAAAGAAAAAGAGAAGAAGAAGACTCTGAGGACATTAAACTTACAACCACGTGAATTTAACAGGGTCTCCAGAGACTCTGACGGGAGTGAATAAAAGTAAGAAAAGAAGAAATAAGAAGAGACGAAGTCAATATAGGTGGTAAGATAGGAGGTAGAATAAAAAGGGAATAGGAAAGAAGACGGAGCCAGTAAGATGACAACCTAGAGAGATTTAATAGAAAATAAAGTCATGAGACAAAAAGTGACAACTAACAGACAAGAAATAAAACAGAACCAGGATCAATTTACAAAGAAAATAGAAGAGTTAGACACGGACAAAAGATACATAGACACAGACGTAAAATAAAGACACCAAACCTAGTAGAAATAATGGTAATGAGACTTAACAAAAAGTCCTTCTGATTAGACCACCTAAAAATGATTCGGAGACGTATAAGACGTACAAAGAGACAGAAAAATAAAGTAAACAAAGTGTCACAAACTCCAAAGGAAAGGTGCCTGACGTTCCAGTACCAAGGAGAATAAACACCTTAGAAGGAGGTCATACACCCCAACCCGTTTTTTTTTTTTTTTNTTTTTTTTTTTTTTTTTTTTTTTCTTCTTTTTTCTTTTTTTGTCCGTTTTGGGGTTATTTTTACCATTTGTTGTAATAAGTATGTCCTTGTGTGTTTCTTTGAGTGTTTGAGTTTGAGTGTTTTCCTTTTCTATTTTTTTCTGTTTCTTTATTATTTCGTTCTCTGGTATTTTCTTCTCTCATTAGTTTGGTCATTTCCGTGGGTATTTACTTACGTTTGTGATTTTTGATCTTATCTTTTTGTGTTTTTGATATTGTACCCCCTTTTACACTATGTTATTTTTTTCACCATATCTTTAACCTTCTTTTAATTTATATAAATAAATTTTTACTTTTTGATTCTTTCGTTTTGTTTCATTCATGTTTTATTATTAATTTCACAAGTATTTTTCCCGTCGTTACCTCGTTCTGTTTTTAAATTTTTTATTTTATTTTTGTCGTATATGTCTATCCGAAAGGACCACCGAGTCTACCATTTCTTAGACGGACGTAACGTCCTCTGAGTCCAAACTATAGACCCAGTCATTTTCAGGGATCTGTTCCCTTACCGTTGGGTGAAGTCACAAGGACGGACCTCTTAAGGTACCCGTCTCCTTGGACCACCCGAATTGTGGTACCCCAGTATCTCAGTCTGTACTTACTCACTGATTGTGAAAGGGAAAATATATATCCTACAATTATTCTTGTTATAATATGTCACTGTGGTCAACAGGTACAGTGTGTCACATGGGGACATTTAGACGGAAGAGTCCTTTCACTTTCTCTTCAGCGAGTCAGTACAGGTTGACAAACGCTGGGGAACCTGACATCGGGTGGTCCGAGTAGACAGGTACCCTAAGAGGTCCGTTCTTATGATCTCACACAACGGTAAAGGAAGAGGTCCCCTAGAAGGGTTGGGTCCCTATCTTGGGTCCAGAGGACTTTACGTCCGTCTTCAAAATTGAAGACTCGGTGGTACCTTCGGGTTCGGGACATTATAATGAGTCTCCCAGGGACACGGACGACACGTGTAACACCCTAGTCGAGGAGGAGTCTAGACCAGAATGAGGTCGAACAAGAACAAAGGTTAAGGGGTTAACGGGGGTTACAGGTGTCAAAATTCGACTAACGTCCCTGAATTAGGGGACATCGACGACGATACCCTCGCTCAAGAGAAGTAGGAGAAACCAGGGTGTCGGGAACCACAAGACGAAACGAACGCCAGGTCGGAGACGAAATATCCGGTGTGAGGTCGGAGACGAGGAGTGGTCTATTTTCCCTCACCTACTGTTCCCAATAATCCCAAGTGAAGGAGTCAGTCCGACGTTTCTCTCTTCATTAGATATAGGTAGTCAACCCTACACGTTCCTCATGGACGTCGTCATTTCTGAACGACCTACAACGATGACAACCTCCGACTAACATGTGAGAGGGTCTCCTTAACCGCGGATCAGGACCTAGAGGTTCTTCTTTGTCAGACGTAGTCGAAGGTCCTTCTACACCCGTCATTAGACACTGACAAGCGTCGAACCACCGACGACGTCACCGGTAGTACGGGTTTAGACACCAACGTCTAGGGTCGAGGTGGAACAGGGGTGGAGGACCCCGGTCGGAACTGTTACCTCGTAAAAATCCGTATGGGCAGTGACCCCAAAATCTAGTGTAGTTCGAACAGAGTGGATACCGTGAGCACTTCTGTTCCAGAATACCAGAGTCTCCTGGTGAGTCTTCGTGAGTCTCCCAGATACCGTAATCCTACCTTTGGGGGATTAATAAAGAACGGAAAGACCGTCCGGGTCCGAAAAGGTACCCGAGGGAACTGATACGACATGAACGATGAAGTCTCATAGAAGTGTCATCAAAAGGGGTGAGAAGAGGGTACCCCAAGTTAGGGTCTTCAGACTCGGCGTCGTGAGTCGGACGTGAGAGGGACAGACTCACGTCCATAAACCGACCCTTCACCACTGACCGTGACTAGAGACACCGTTTAAGAGAGGTGAAACAGAGGGTACGTAAACAACACGAGGGGAGACTCCAAGTTTCGAGGGAGGAAAGGAACGGTTACGTCCCCAAAGACTCACACGTCTTCGAAAACGAAGAAGTGTCGAGGGAGGGACTCACGTTCTGGGTAAGGTAAAAGAAACAAAGAAATAAAAGAATAACGGCAAAGGGATGGTGAAATACACCACAAATCGAACGGAAAAAGTTTGAGACTCCCGAATACGACCACAAGTCGTCTACAAGACATCCTCAACAAGGTGTACTTCTACGTGAAAAATACAAGAACCCTCTTTTTACTACAAGTACAGAATGAGGAGGTGGTAGAAGTTGAGGAGGCCTTGTATCATAATATTATGGAGAGGTGGTGTATTCACCTAGACCTAAGTAGGTTGAAAGTATAAAATCTGATCTCTAAACGGATGGTTAAGACAAAAAAACCACTCACGTTCTTTTCATTAAGTAAAAGTCAATCACATCCAAAAAGAATAGGATTACAAGTTACACTAATACAAGTCTAAAAAGAATACGACATAGACTTTGATCTTCGGTGTTTTTACGAAAAAAAATTATGAAGGGGAATTTGATATATTTAGAAAATAATCACCAAACACAGATAATCCCCACACAGAAGGTAAATTCCTTTTAGATAATATTACACAGTTATTTTTGTAATACTGTTACCAAAAGAAAGTAACTCTTTATTTTTTATAGTCGTTAGAATTAAAAACCATCGAAGGATATTATAATGATTCAAAAGTGAAAATAAAAAAAAAGAAATACCTATAAGAGGACATAAATATCAATCAGTATGGGAATACACAGAATCGTATAAAGATGAAATAAGTTTAATGTCCACTTCTTTATTATTTAAAGTTCTTCTAAGTAAGACTTTTTAGATACTTCGTTATCTAACCCTCGTAATTCATCTCTCTTCCCTTAGTACGTAAAAGGTAACCCTCTAAAATGGGTAGTCGTCGTATAATCTTTACGTACAAAATCTTTTCCTTCGTTTGATATGACATGAAAGGAGGGTTTTCTGTGTAAAGAGTCGGTACTCGTCTTAAAAGAAGAACCGCTTCTACAAAAACGTTCACCTTTCGAGTACTCAAATTAAATAAATCATAGTAAAGACTATGTTTATTTTTAACCATGTGTGTTAAGGTAACATTCTTATTTGATGAGTGAAGTATCCTTCTACGATAAATCAGTACTCTCCAGTATAAAGAAGTGTAAAAGGTTATACCAAATAATCTTAAATTTTATTCGATGTTTGTAACGACTTTAATAGATTTTTATATATACTTCATCTTTACGGGTGATATTTCGAAAAACGGTCATGTTCGATCTTCAAAACAATTTTTAGTCATGTTTACAAAAGATAAAAACTGGATATTGTTACTTTATAATTATAGAGGAAGAATAAAGACCTTATAAGTCACCAGGAAGTGGAATTTTTTTTTTATTCCGTGGTAAAATAAATTATTCCTTTCTGTTATATAAAGTTCTTCATAGTCTTTTTAAATACCAACTAATTAGTAACACTCTGAATCCTGTATTCTCGAAAATTATTAGAAAAAAAAAAGACGAAACAAAGTCTGTGAACCATACAATTTTTTTATGCACGTCTATTGATATAAATTAATTAAATTAATATATTATTTGTATATGTAATTCATATATATAAGATGATTGAATAAGATATGGAAATGAGTAACAAATGCATAAGTTTCAAATTATATCACGAATTTTGATAGTTTTGACATTATAGAGACATACCTAATAGGAAAACTCTAAAAATGGTGACCTACTTTTATCCTGGTCTCTTCAAAGGACCTTTACTCGGAATCCTAAAGGAATTATAATACTTCTTTACATTTAAATATCTCGACAGTACTATTGTGGAATCGAGAGATCTCGAGATCTTGACTGTTCGATATGTAGTTCTTTCTAGGTAGTCGGTAATTTGGGGTCCCTTCAGTAATATTTCGAGTGTGAACGTCAGGTGTAAATAGTGGTTTCTTTAGTTAACGTTTTACGAATTTATTGAGTCTCAGTCTCAAAAAGTTGTATTTTGGTTACCATCTTTACCTTACTTCGTATCTATTTTGAAAGTTCTTAAATTTGTTACATTACACTTGTGTTCTTAGACAACTCCACTTGGTTTATGGTTCTCACGGGAACGTGAACCCTGATTCTTTTTCAGGTATAATTTATTTACTAAGGAGTTCATTACCTTTAAATTTAGAATAATTAAAATTGATTAAAGTATTTTCGTGTGCCTATAAAAAAGATCAAATTTTAAAGGTTACAATTATTGTAATAAATGAATTTTTCTATTAATAATAAAAGTCACACATTTGAATAAGGGTAAGTATTTCTTTTGTAACGTTTATTTTTAATCCTGCAAAGGTACTGAAATGTTTCTTTCGTATAAGTTTTCACTTTTATGACAAAAATTAGATAAAATTTTTATAGTTAATATATCACCTCGATTAAGATAGTCTATTTCATAAAAATTTCAGTGATTCCATTATTTGAAAGATTTGAAAGTCTGATTTTGATCTATAGTCTTATTTACCTTTATATAAACTCAATTATATTTAATCTTTAGATCGTACGATAAGTATGAAGTAGTTTGTTCACTGGTTTTACATTTAAAAATCGATCCGTTTTTAAAGTACAAAGTTTCTTATATAACACAAACGTATACATACATACTGTTCGAAAAGACGATGTAGACTATTTCAGTATTCTTTCTTATTGTTGTTGTTGTTGTTGTTGTTGTTTTCTCTACTTCTTTAACCTTTTGTGTTGGATTTACTTTACACTAATGACTTATACTTTACAATTTGTTTGATCTATCTTCATTTTCTTTTTCATTTTTATTTTCTAGTAGTATTTCAGGACGAACAAGTCTTAGTGTAGACCTAGAGACCTCTTTTGTTTTGTTTTGTTTTGTTTTTGACCCGTAAACATAAAAAGTTTTTTAACGTTCTATTAAGACTACACGTATACCTAAAATCTTTTCACTAAGATCCAAAAGGATAATAGACTATCAAAATCACTACACACCCTTCTAGGGGACCTCTTCCCTTTCCGAAGTGAGGTCATAAGACCGGACCTCTTAAGGTACCTGACATATCAGGTGCCCCTACGTCAGCCTGTGCTGACTCGCTGTAAGTGAAAGTGAAAACACTACACACACATGACACATAATTCAACGAAGTCAACACAGACTGAGAAACACTGGGACACCTGACCTCGGTCAGTCCGAGGAGACAGGCACCCTAAGTAGTCGGTTCTTATGACTATGTCCGACAGTACGGGAGGAGGTCCTCTAGAAGGGTTAGGTCCCTAGTTTAGTCGTAAAGAACATCGAGGACGTAACCGTCCACTCAAAAAATAGTGATCACGGTGGACCCTTCAGGATAAGATGGTAAAACACAACTGGCTAGTACTATGTCACCATAATTTTACTTATTATCAATGTATTAATATTATCGTTTTATACAAATAACCTAAAATATTATTTCTAGGTCTGGTTTTTTAATATACATTGGTGTTAACGTTCGGTACTACCTTTGTACGAATTGTTATATTTTTATAATATATGTTAGACCTTCAGATTCGTCACACTACACTATTTATCTACATATCACACAATGTCGATCTTTGACCTGGGTCACCGGGTGACATTACTGGAATCTCGGTAATATCGTTGACGGGAAACCCAATTATTTAAGAGTCGTGTGAGTTGTAAATAGTCAGTCACTGGAGTTGAAAGTCCTTTAATAAAACAAACGACCAGTAGTGTATTGAACAAATTGTAACATTATTAGAAAAAAAAATAAAAAAATAAAAAAATAAAAAATTTAAAATTTTAGAAATTAAGAATGTACGTAAGGGTTTGTACTTGGGGGGAGGGTGGAGGGAGGGGTGTTGTAGGGAGACCCAGTAGGGGTACGTGGTCGAGGTTCGTACGACATAGGACGTAGTCTGTATCTGACCGCTAAGTTAAGAATGTACTATCATATGTACAATCTTACAGTAAGAGGGTTTAGTAGGGTGGGAGAGGGAGGGAGACTCAGGTTTTCAGGTAATATGTGTAGACACAGAGAAAGGGACAGAACGTATGTCCCAGTAGTAACGGTAGAAGGATTTAAGGTATATATACACAATCATATGACATAACCACAAAAAGAAAGACCGAATGAAGTGAGACATATTAGCCGAGGTCAAAGTAGGTAGAGTAGTCTTGACTAAGTTTACTTAAGAAAAAATGCCGACTCATTATGAGGTAACACATATACATGGTGTCGAAAGAATAGGTAAGTAGACGACTACCTGTAGATCCAACAAAGGTACAGGATCGATAATATTTGTCACGACGCTACTTGTAACCCCATGTACACAGAGAAAGTTAAGACCAAAGGA
>SJYO01049755.1:69647688-69781509 GCA_006410555.1 Capra ibex
ATATATATATATATATATATATATATATATATATATATATATATATTAATCAGTACCAGAGATACAAAAATTTGACCTGTCTTCATAAGTGAACATTAGATAAGGTTTTTTCTTTTTTATATATATAGGATGGACCATTTCAGAAGATATGAAGTAACACTATCTCATTGGAGAAAATAACTGACCCATGTTAAAACATATCTGATAAATCGGAGTAGATCAGAAGCTTGTGAAAAATGACACAAAAGATGGGAGTTGTGAGGTTAAATCAGTTTACGTGATCAAATCAATTAAAATTGACGATTATTAACAAGTAAAAGTTAACCTTTGGAAAATTTTCGAGAGTCTTATGTAATCGTTTTTGTAACTTAACCAGAAAGATTTAGAGTCTCGGTTGGGAAAACCTTAGGTATTTGAGTGGACAATTTATCAGTGTCCTACTGGTCACGTAAACCGAGGACGAAGAAAACTGGTTGTTGCTTACTTTCCTTTCTATAAGTTTATACAATTTTTATAGGTACAAAAAGACTCGTTAAAAAGAGTCACGTGACAACCCTCTACTTCCCGAATTCGGACTGTAGAACGATGACCCTCTAAAATAAATAATCTTTCCGTGGAGGTCTTCTTAGGAGAAATTTGAAGGACCTTTCCGGGGATAGTCTAAGACGATTGAATTGAAGGACGACGGTGTGAAGTTCCTTGACCTAAACCTTGAGTGTGCTGTGTGGTTTTCTTGTATCTTTTGGTATACACACTGATCTAGACGTGTAGTAGATCACGGACTTTGATTTCTAAAGGACCTCTACTTTGTTTATTGTATACGACTGTCGAAAGGGTTCTATATGTCTATCCAAACAATATTCAAACAGTGGTTTAAAAACTACTACTGTTTTGTGTAGTCTAGCAGAAGTCACTAATTTTGGAACTATTGTATACCTGAAGTCTATTTTGTCCAGACTCTCAAAAGTGAGAATGGAGGGGGGTAGTACACGAGTGTACACTGAAGTTATATTAAATTGGCACGTAAAAGGAAAGGTACTTCCTTCCAGAAAGGACCGTAACGAGGAAGACGATGACGATTCAGCAAAGTCAGCACAGGCTGAGACACGCTGGGGTATCTACGTCGGGTGGTCCTGTGGGGTAGGGTCCCTAATAGGTCCGTTCTTGTGACCTCACCCAACAAGGACCGTAACTCCTTTTTTTTATTGACTTTTGTCTTTCGGACTGCGAAAAAAAAAATTTAAGAAATATATATATATATATTAAAATTAAAAAAAATTAAAAATTAAAAAAATTAAATAAAATTAACCTCCAATTAATGAAATGTTATAACATAACCAAAACGTTATATATATATATGTATATTAAAAATTAACTTCCTGTTAACGAAATTTATTAAAACAACAAAAGACAGTTTGTGGTTGTACTTAGTCGGTATTCATATGTGTATAGGGAAGGGAAAACTTGAAGAGGTAAGAGGGAGGCGTAAGGTGGGGAAATCAACTATATTTCGGGGACATACTTAAAAGACTCTGTATGTCGTTTAAGGGGAATCGATAGATAAGATGTGTCACGTTACATTAAAAGGTACAATGAGAGAGGTATGTAGAGTGGGAGAGGAGGGGTGTGGGATACAGGTATACAGATAAGAAATACGGACAAAGGGGTAACGCCAGGACTTTTATTTAAGAAGTCATAGTAAAAAGATCTAAGACATATATACGTAATCTTATGGTATAAATAGCAAGAGAAAGACCGAATGAAGTGAGACATATTATCCGACATCCAAGTGGGCAGAGTAATCTTGACTGAGTTTACACAAGGAAAAATACCGACTCATTATAAGGTAACACATGTACATGGTGTTGAAGAAGTAGGTAAGTAAACAGTCACCTGTAGATCCAACGAAGATGTAGGGTCGATACCGTTTATCACGACTCTAATTGTAACACCATGTACACAGAGAAAGTTAAGACCAAAGGAGTCCACACATACGGTTCTTCACCCTAACGACCCAGATAAAGGTCAAAAAATTCCTTAGAGGTGTGAAAAGAGGTATCACCGACATGATCAAAAAAAAACAACAACAACAAACAAAAGGGGTGGTTGTTACCTTCTCCCCTCTTTACAAACAAATCCAGAAAAAGGGTGAAAAAATAACCCAACGAAAAGACCCTAACTCAAAATCCTCGCCGAACACATAAAACCTTTAATTAGAAAGTAGTGAAAAAAGTAAACGATAACAAAAGAGGGTAAGATTCACACTAGAAAAGTGGAATAAATACCAAAGAAAACGACATGTTTTCAAAAATTCAAATTATTCCAGGTTGGACAAACGAAAACAAAAATAAAGGTTAATAAGATCTTCCACCCAATAATCCTAGAACAAAACTAAATATAGTAACTCACAAGACGGATATAAAAGGGGATTCCAAAAAAAAAAAAAAAATTATATCAAATACCAGAATATAAATCCATAAATTAGTTAAAACTCAAATAGAAACACATACCAGAATCCTTTACAAGATTATAGTAAGAAAATGTACATCGACAGGTCAAAAGGATCGTGGTAAATAGTTTCTCCGATGGAAAATGGGTAACATACAAGAACGGAGGAAACAGTTTTTATTACATGGGTATCCACTTACTCAAATAAAAACCCGAAAGATAGAACAAGGTAACCATATATAAAAACAAAAACACGGTCATGGTATAACAGAACTACTGACATCGAAACATCATATTGTACTTCATGCTTCCAACTAAGGAGGTCGAGGTAAGAAGAAAGAAGTCCGACGAAACCGATAAGTCCCAGAAAACACAAAGGTATACTTAACAGTTTCAAAATAAGATCAAGACTCTTTTTACGGCAATCACTAAACTATGCCTAACGTAACTTAGACATCTAACACAAGTCATCATATAAATAAAAAGTGTTATAAATAAGAAGGATGGGTCATTGTACCTTATAGAGAGGTAGACAAATACAGTAGAAACTAAAGAAAGTAGTGTCAAAATATTAAAAGACACATGTCAAGAAAACAGAGGAATCGATTTAAATAAGGATCTATAAAATAAAAAAAAAAGACGTTATCACTTACACTAACTAGAAATTAAAGAGAAAGGACTAATAAAGTAACAATCACATATCTTTACGTTCACTAAAGACACATAACTAAAACATAGGACGTTCAAACGATTTAAATAACTAATCAGGATCATTAAAATACTATGAGAGAAATCCCAAAAGATACATGGTATAGTACTGTAGACGTTTCTCACTCTCGAAATGAAGAAAAGACTAGACTTAAGGAAAAAAATAGAAAGAAGAGACTAACAAAATCCATATTGAAGGTTTTGGTACAGCTTATTATCACCACTTTCACCTGTGGGAACAGAACAAGGACTAGTACCCCTCTTACGAAAGTCAAAAAGTGGTAACTCTTATTACAAACGACATACGAATACTATATACAAGAAATGATGTAACTCCATCCAAGGAAGATACGGGTAAAAGACTTGTCAAAATTAGTATTTACCCACGACTTAAACCAGTTTTTATAAAAAAGACGTAGATAACTCTACTAGTAAACCAAAAATAGAAAGTTAAAAAATTATATTACATAGTATAATTAAACACGTATAACTTCTTAGGAACGTAGGGACCTTATTTGGAATTAGGACCACATAATCGAAAAACTACGCGAAGACTTAAGACAAACGAGATTAATACAAGTAGTCACTATAACCTGACGTCAAAAGAAAAAAAGAACACAACAGAAATAGACCAAAACTATAATCCCACTAACACAGGATTATCTTACTCAAACCTACACGATGAAGGAGACGTTAAAAATTTTATCAAAATCTTTTTATCCGTATCAAGAAGTTATTATAAACTATATTAAGAGGACACTTCAGTAGACCAGGACCCGAAAAAAAAAAGCCCCCTCTAAAAAGTTGTGTCGGAGTTAAAGTTACGAACAATAACCCAATAAGTATTAAACAGAAAGAAGGACCAAGTCAGAATCTTTTCTGAATTGAAAAGATTCTTAAACAAATAAAGAAGGTCAAATAGGTAAAATAACGGTATATCAACTAGTATTATTAGAGAATATTAGAAAACGTAAAGACGTAAAAGACAACATTGGAGAGGAAAAAGTAAAGATTAAAACACCTAAACTATAAAAAAAGAACTATTCAGTTCGATTTCTAAAAGCTTAAAACAAATGTAAGAATTTCTTGTTCGAAAATCAAATAGGTAGAAATGATAACAAAGAAATTAAAAAGGAAAATAAAGACGAGTTTATAAATACTAAATAAAAGAAGACGATTATGACACAAAATAAGAAGAAAAAGGTCAACAAGATCTACATTTCAATCCAACAGATAAACTACAAAAAGAACAAAGAACTCCATCCTAACATAACGATATTTAAAAGGATGATCTTGCCGAAAATGATTTAGGGTATTCAAAAACTCAACAGTCCAAAAGTAACAGTAAACAAAGATCTTGAAAAGAAAAAATTAAAGGGAAAACTAAAGAAGTCATTGGACAACGGACAAATCTTTGTATAATAAATTAGACGTACACAAACACATATGTGTGCGTGTGTGTGTATACATATATATCATCAACTATAAATAAAAGTATTGTAACACCAGCCTCTTCTACAAACTATACTAAAGTTAAAAGAATTTAAATGACTCCAAACTAAACACTGGGTTCTACACCTGATAGGACCTTTTATAGGGTACACGTGAAATATTTTTCCACTTAATAAGAAGTAAACCTACCTTACAGAACTTTTATAGTCACTCTAGGTAGAGTAGATTACATAGTAAATTCTCAACACAAAGAAATAATTAAAAAGTAAAACTACTAGACAGGTAACAACTTCAGAGAATGATAATACAATGATAGTTAAACAGACAATCACAAACAGAATACATAACTCCACGAGGATGTAACCCACGTATCTATAAATGTTAACAATCCAGAAGAACTCAACCAGGGTACTAGTCATCCATCACAGTAAGGAATAGAGAACATTAACAGAAATAAAATTCCAGATAAAGCAGACTATACTCCTAACGATGAGGCCGAAAGAAAACGAAGGGTAAAAGTACCTTATATATAAAGGTAGGAGAGTGAAAGTCATATATACGAACAAATACAGACTTCACCTAAAGAAATCTGTCGTATGTAAACGCAGAACAAACAAATAGGTAAGTCGGTCAGACACAGAAAAACAATCTCGTAAATTAGGTACATGTAAATTTGATTAACAACTATGTATACAGGGATTCCAGTAAAAGAATCAACGAACCCCAAACTAAAACATCTAGCAAAAGATGAAAATATAAAGAACTGATATAGTCAGGAAAATTGTAAACGAAATTTCGACCAAACCACCATGAATTAAGAGAATTGAAAACGAACAGACTTTTCGAAACTAAAGAGGTAGTTAAAACTGACTCTAGGAACGGTCCACGTCATTAGAACCAACATCTAAAAGGGGAAAACTATGAAATTTATGAAGGACGGTAAAGGGAGACCGGACGTCTTAAAGACGACTTTCTAGTCGACAATTCGTATATCCCAAAGGGAACATACAATGAACAACGAAAAGGGAACGACGAAAATTATAAGAAAGAAACAAAAATAAGAAACAATCAAACTAATCATACACGGAACTGTACAAAAAGGAACCTAGATAAGACATACCCTAAGAGACACGAAGAACCTAAACTAACTAATAAAGGAAAAGGTACAACCCCTTTAAAAGTTGATATTAGAGAATTTTAAAAAAAAGTATGGGATATAAAAGAGAAAAGAAGACCTTGTGGAAATTGAGTTTATAGTCACGTAAACTATAACAGGGTCTCCAGAGACTCTGACAGGAGTCAAGAAAAATAAGAAAAATGAAATAAGACGAGAAGTCTTCAATGAAAGTGGTAAAATAGAAGGTCGAGTGACTATAAAAGAAGACGAAGTCTATAAGACGATAACTAAGGAAGATCTCATAAAAATTAAAGAAATTAACACGACAAACAAAGACATACAAATAAGAAATAAAGAAGATCGGATAACAATTAACTGAACGTAAAATACGTAATATAAAAGTTCCAAAAACTAATAGATATGATAGTAATAAGACTTAAGAAAAGTTCATCTAACGGATAAAGGAGAAACGAATAAACCTGAAGACACAAAGATCAAACAAGGAAGTAAACACATCATAAAGAGACGAAAGAGTAAGAAAATAAAAATGAATAACACAAACTCCAGGGGGAAGGGCCCGAAGTTCCAACTTAATAAAGAAGGAAAACCAAAGACGGGAGGATACGAACTAGGTCATCAAACACATTTGAAGTATATGCCACTCTAAACACAACTCAAAAACAACAACAATAACGAGAACAAAAAGGAAACTACCTTTTCGGAGTCACAACACCATTAAGACAGACGACTACTAACCCAAACATACAACCAAAACAAGTAACAAATCTACTCCGTAGGACGAGTTCCACGATGATCACCAACCTACTACGGTCCAGAACATAAGTCCACCAAAAGAAACACACTCAAGAGTGATAAACTATGGGGGATCCCCATCAAGAGGTCTCTTCCGTTACTGTGGGGTGAGGTCATGAGAATGGACCTTTTAAGGTACATACCTTCTCGGACCATCCGCCGTCATGGACCTCAACGACTCCCAGCCTGTACTGACTCACTGAAGTGAAAGTGAAAAGTGAAAGTACGAAACCTCTTCCTTTATCGTTGGGTGAGGTCATAAGAACGGACCTCTTAGGGGCCCTGTCCCCTCGGACCACCCAACAGTAGATACCCCAGCGTGTCTCAACCCATACTGACTTCGCTGAATCGTCGTCGTCGTCGTACCCATCAAGAGACCATCAGATTTCATAACCTCAGTCACAAGGATGAGGTTTCCGAGTCCCGGAACTGTACAAAGAGGAACCTAGATAGGACATACCCTAAGAGACACGAAGAACCTAAACTAACTAATAAAGTTAGTTAAATTAAACGTGATACTTTAATACAATTCCAAAAACCAAACAATACCGTAATTCATTCTGATTTTGAGTATGAGTTTTTACTCTTTGGTTTCTACTTGGGGTCTTTTAACTGTCAATGTTTTAGTCCGTTTTCTATTAATTTTATTACATTGTATGTGTATATATGGGTATTCGTTATAGTTTTGTCGGGTTGTTTTCAATTCGTGTTGTCTAACTAAACCGTTTGTTTCCTTTGGTTTTTAATATAGACGATAAATTCTTGTTTTGATAGATTTCGTGTTTGACCTTTTATTTCAATTTCCTACCATGGTTCATCCCTTATTTCGTTACCTTTGTTTTGATTGTTTATACAACTCTCCTTTCTTTTCCTTATTTTTTATATATACGTTTCAATTTATCTCCATCTATTTAAAATATATGTAATTGTTAATTGACGTTCCCCTTTTAAATCTTTTTTTACATTGTCCTAATTTTTTAATTTTTCATAAAAGGAAACAACATGTCTTCGAAAATTAAAATTAATCTAGGGTAAACAAATAAAAACGAAAATAAAGGTCTTAAGACCCTCCACCTAGTATCTCCTAGGACGACACTAAATACAGACTCTCACAAAACGGATACAAGAGGAGATCCTCAAAATATCAAAGACTAGAATGTAAATCTAGAAATTAGGTAAAACTCAAATAAAAACAAATGCCACTATCTTTCACTAGATCAAAGTAAGAAAATGTTCACCAACTGGTCAAAAGGGNTGATGGAATACTGGGTCGTTAGGGTGAAGACCCGTATGTGTGGCTCCTTTGGTCTTAACTTTCTCTGTGTACATGGGGTTACAAGTAGCGTCAGTTTCTATTCCACAGGTATACACACACCTAAATAGAGACCCGAAAGATAAAACAAGGTAACTAGATATACAGACAGAGACACGGTCATGGTATAATGAGTCGGCAATTTTTCTTAAGTAAACTTAGTCAAGACTACTCTACCCACTTTGACCTCGGTTAATATGTCTCACTTCATTCGGTCTTTCTTTTTGTGGTTATGTCATATGATTGTGTATATATACCTTAAATCCTTCTACCGTTACTGCTGGGACATACGTTCTGTCCTTTTTTCTGTGTCTACACATATGGTCTGAAAACCTGAGTCTCCCTCTCCCTCTCCCACCCTACTAAACCCTCTTACCCTTAAGATTGTACATATGACAGTACATTCTTAACTTAGCGGTCAGGAACAGACTGCATCCCAAGTCGAACGAACCCCGACCACGTACCCCTACTGGGTCTCTCTACAACACCCCTCCCTCCACCCTCCCCCCAAGTACAAACCCTTGCGTACATTCTTAATTTCTAAAATTTTAAATTTTTTTTTTTAATTTTATTTTTTTTTAATTTTTCATTTTAATTTTTCTCTTTTTCCTTTTTCTTTCTTTTTTTTTTACCTTTTGAGGTGTCTTGATGTTTTAGGGTTGAATCTCCGACGACGACGATTCAGCGAAGTCAGACAGACTGAAACACGCTGGGGTATCTGCCGTCGGGTGGTCCGAGGGGCTAGGGACCCTAAGAGGTCCGTTCTTGTGACCTCACCCAACAGTGAAGGAAGAGATTACTCACTTTTCACTTTTACTTCAGCAAGTAAGTACAGGTTGAGAAGCGCCGAGGCATCTGATATCGGATGGTCCTATGAGGCAAGTACCCTAAAAGGTCCGTTCTCATGACGTCACCCCACGGTAACGGAAGAGGTTATCTCCGTCTCCAAATATTTTTATTTTTCACACTGACTCCTTTTTTTTTTAGTCTTGGAATTGAATTAAAGTATCACGTTTAATTTAACTGTTGATGTTACCCCTCCCTCCCGACCCTCTCCTATTTTTTCTTTTTATTTAGGTTTTCTTAGATCTTTTGTCCGTTTTTAATTCTTATTATTTACCAAAAAAGAACTCAGCGATGACAGTCTCAGGAAAGGGAGACCCTCAGTCAGGGGGAGTGGAGGGATCCTACGGGAAGTCGTGACACGATCAGAGACCTAGACGACACTCCTGTTGAGTCTAAGATCAGACCAGGATGAGGATACATAGGAACGGAGGTTACAGGTGTCAATAGTCGATCACAGAAAAGAAAACACCCTCGAGAATTACAGGAAAATATATAAGGTATCTGTGTCTCACGGATCAACTAGTACACCAAAATTAGACGTTAACATGTCGACCACCCTTCTAAAACCCAGAAGAAAGAATCGGTGTGACGGGGACTCAAAGTTGACACCAAAATAAAGGTGGAGACATACATCCAGTAAGTAACCCTAAGTGAGGACTCACACGGGACCTCCTGGACCCAAACGGGGTCACTCCCGGTCCATACCTCCACCACGTCGACGAATCCAACGTCCCCAAGACCGTCGTGGTCCATACGTCCCCTTAACCGTCGATCCCGTGGTCTTTTATATTATGAGATCTTCCGATACCGTTGGACATAACCGGTCACGTGAGGTCATAAGAACGGACCTCTTGGGGATATTGTCTCTCCGACCGGTCGGTCAGGTATCCCACTGTTTTTTACCGATTTCACTAGGACGTACGTATCTGTGTTCTGGAAAAAAAAAAAAAAAAAAAAAAAAAAAAAAAAAAAAAAAAAAACGGACACCGTGGAGACTAGGTCTCTCCAAACTCGTACTTTCACCACGTGGACGAACCCAACTGGGACCGACGAGGTTCACACGTGTTGTTCCTGACGGAGTCAGAGTCCTCAATACTGGAATAGTCTTATATAAAAAACTCAGAGAACAACGACCGTTAGTCTTCTGGAGAAGTCGGTAAGACGAGGGATCGAGACGACGGACAAGTCCGTAAACTTCCGAGGAAAGGGACCCCAGGAAGAGATAATAAGTCACGTAGTCCGTGTATCTCCCCGGGGGACCGACCCCAGAATGAGACATCAGTCGTGTAGTCAATGCAGTTCCTTGTGGGATCCACTCCCGGGTGATACATCAAAACACACAGTCCGCAAACTACCAGGCCGGAGAGATAACAAGTCGACGCCTACGACCGAACACCCCTCTCTCCGATATCACTACCAAGGTGGTCGATACGTAATGAGTCGTCATAAAGGAACGAAGGTGCCGACGGACCCAAAGGAGGTGTCCGTGAAGATTGGTGTTAGAGGAGGGAGTGTGGAGGAGTTGGGTACAGAGAGGTGTCAGTTGTCGGCCAGAGTGTGACCCTAATGAGGTATCAGGAAATTGAGGTCAAGGTAGGTAACATGACAGATCCCCTGGATGCAGGGACAGGTCACATGTATGCCGAGACCGTTCCTGACAGACTAAGAGTAAGTTAAATCCGACAGTGTCTAGTCGAGAAAGTGGGAGTTGGAATATACAAAGAGGAAACTGAGTCTATTGACGAGACTACACTCCTAACATGGGGACGAAGTCAAGGGATGGACTGTTCCCGTCCAGGTCAAGATAATTGTGAGGACAAGGGTGGGGGTGGGGGCTAGGGGGTTCAAGGAAGTAGGATGACTCAAAACACACCAAGATATATAAGTAAAAACCACCGGACCATGAGGACAGGTGAGAGTCGACTACAAGACGTACGTGAAGACACAGACTTCCACATAATGACGACATAGACACTTCTCTATAAAAGAGGTACAGGTGGATGAGCAGGTGGTGGAACAAGAGAGAGTTCGGACTGAGAACTAGTCGTCACGAAAGTCTCTTTTTAGAATACTTCCCCTTTACTAATTTTGTTTTTCGTTTTGACTTTTTATTTTTTGAGTCAAACTCAGTCCTTTGGTTTTGCCCCTTAAGAGTACGGGATACTACTATGGTTCAGGTTGTCCTTCTTCCTTTTAAATAGAAAAAAAAAAAAAAAAAGACAGTTCCTGAGTTCGTAACTTTACGGTATCTAATAAACAAATATTCCTCCCGTCCTTATTATGACGACATAAGGTTCCACCTCTTCCAGATAATGTTTCTGTTGATCCTCGATTGTTATCTGTACTGGAGTTCATCCACAAATACTGAAGATATTTCCACTAAAATAAGCTTAACATCCTATTTCTAATAAATCTATGTAGAAGGTGTGGTAATTTAAAATTTCGGGAACTACCGTCATAATCAGAAGAAATAGTACCACAATAGGTTTCGTTTAACGTATCGTCAAAGGTTTATTTATTACTTACAAAACATTTTTAAATGACTCAGTACAGTTCTTCTTCCTTACCGAGACTCAAAAGTTTGACGAACTAATTGATTTCACGAGAACAACACCACCAGTCAGAAATTCCGCAAAGTTCAGACTCTGGGTTTCCTGATGTTATACCGTCCGAAGGGACAGGAAGTATAGAGTGTCTCAAACGAGTCTGAATACGGGTAACTCAGTCACTACAATAGATTGATATCGTAAGTGACAACAGGGGAAGAGGAAAACGAGAGTTAGAAATCTTTGTAGTGTCCAAAAAACTCACTTAACCGAGAAGTGTAGTCCTACGGTTCCATAAGCTAGAAGTCGAAGTAGTGGTCGGAAAGTTGTCTACAAGTCCCAACTAAAGGAAATCCTAACCGATCAAACTAGAGGAACGACAGGTTCTCTTAGAACTCTCTAAAGAGACCGTGGTGTTAAGTTTTCGTAGTTAAGAAATCACGAGTCGGAAGAACTATCAAGTTGAGAGTATAAGTACGTACTGGTGACCTCTTTAATATGGAAACTGATACACTTAAACACAGTCGTTTGATTACGGAGAGGAAAAATTATACGACAGATCCACACGATATCGAAAAGAATGTTCCTCTTTCACAGAAAATTAAAGTACAGACGTCACTAAAATCTCGAGTTCTTTTATTTTTGACAGTGACGAAGGTGAAAGGGACTAAATAAACGGTGCTTCACTACCCTGGTCTACGGTACTTAAAGTATTAAACTTACGACTCAAATTTGGTGTAAAAAGTGACAGGAAGAAGTGGGAATAGTTTTCCGAGAAAACAAGGAGAAGTGAAAGACGGTAATGTTACAATAGTAGATACATAGACTCCAACAACTATAAAGAGGGTCTTTAGAACTAAGGTCAGGTCGTAAAGTGTACTACACCAGACATATCTTACATTTATTCGTTTTACGGTGGAACTATATGAGGAAAGGGTTAAAACTTGGTCAGGTAAAAAGGTACAGACCAAGATTGACAACGAAAAATTGTACGTATGTCCAAAGTGTGTTCTGTCCGTTCCACCGGACCATAAGGATAGAAAAATTCTTAAAAGGTCTAAAACAACAATAGGTGTGTCAGTTTCAAAAATCGTGCCAGTTACTTTTTCTTCATCCATTTATATATACTTAAAGGAACGAAAGGTATACTGTATTACCTACAACAGTTAAACTAGAGAGCAAGGAGATGAAAAAGATTTAGGTCGAACATGTAGACTTTCAAGAACCAAGTGTATGACAACTTTGGATCGAACCTCTTAACACTCGGAATAAAACGATCGTACACTTTATTCGTGTTAACATAATATTAAATTTGAAAGAAACTGTAACAAGAAGGAACCTTGACCTTACTTTTGACTTGAAAAGGTCGGGACACTGGTGCCGACTCAAAAGGTTTAAACGGTCGTATAATAATCGTAATATAATAACGTCGAGAAATAATCGTAATAAAAATCCTGAAATCTATCGAGTTGACCTTAAAGTAGTAGAGGTGATGGAAACAATCATCGTTCCGAAGAATTCCGGTTGACCTGAATCAAGAAGTCCTACGGATGGAGATCCACTCACTAGTGTGATAACACCAAAAGACCCAGTAATAATAATAAACATATCAAGTACATATAAAAGAACAGTGGAGAAGAATTAGAGAAGACGAAGACAAAGTCAAGTCAAGTCAAATCAGCGAGTCAGCACAGACTGAGAAACGTTGGGGTACTTAGTGTCGTACGGTCCGGTTGGAAAGGTAGTGGTTGAGGACCTCAAGTGAGTTTGAGTACAGGTAACTCAGTCAGTACGGTAGGTCTGTAGAGTAGGAGACAGCAGACGAAGAGGAGGACGGGGGTTAGGGAGGATCGTAGTCTCAAAAAGGTTATTCAGTTTAGAAGAGTACTCCACTGGTTTCATGACCTCAAAGTCAAAATCGTAGTAAAGAAGGTTACTTGTGGGTCCTGACTAGAGGAAACCTTACCTGCCCAACTTAGAGAAACGTCATGTTCCCTGAGAATTCTCAGAAGAGGTTGTGGTGTCAAGTTGTCGTAGTTAATAAACCGTAAGTCAAAAGAAGTATCAGGTTGAGAGTGTAGGTATGTACTGGTGTCCTTTTTGGTATCGGAACTGATCTACCTGACAACAACCGTTTCATTACAGAGACGAAAACTTATATGATAAATCCAATCAGTATTGAAAAGAAGGTTCCTCATTCACGGAAAATTAAAGTACCGACGTCAGTGGTAGATGTCACTAAAACCTCTGACTTTGTTTATTTCAGACTGTGACAAAGGCGTAGAAAAATAGTACTTCACTACCCTGGTCTACGGTACTAGAAGTAAAAGACTTACAACTCAAAATTCGGTTGAAAAAGTGAGAGGTGAAAGTGAAAGTAGTTCTCTGAAAAATCAAAGAGAAGTGAAAGACGTATTCCTATCACAGTAGACGTATAGACTCCAATAACAATAAAAAGGACCGTTAGAACTAAGGTCGAACACGAAGAAGGACGGGTCGCAAGGAGTACTACGTGAGACATATCTTCAATTTATTCGTCCCACTGTTATATGTCGGAAGTGTATGAGGAAAAGGATAAACATTGGTTAGACGACAAAGTACTGGTCAAGATTGACAATGAAGGACTGGACGTATATCCAAAGAGTTCCCCGTCCAATCCACCGGACCATAAGGGTAGAGAAAGTCTTAAAAGGTGTCAAATAACACTAGGTGTGTCAGTTTCCGAAACCGTATCAGTTATTTCGTCTTTATCTATAAAGAGATCTTGAGAGAACGAAAAAACTACTAGGTCACCTACAACCGTTAAGCTATAGACCAAGGAGACGAAAAAGATTTTGGTCGAACTTGTTGACCTTCAAGTGCCAAGTGTATAACCACTTCGAATCGAACCTCTTACAACTCGAAAGATCAACTCGTACTTACAACTCGTAAGATCGTAAGAGTGTATGGTCACACACTTTACTCATGTTGACACGTCATCAAACTCATAAGAAACTCCAACGGAAAGAAACCCTAACCTTATTTTTGACTGGAAACGGTCAGGACACCGATGACGACTCAAAAGGTGGAAACGACTGTATAACTTACGTCGATAAAGTGTCGTAATAGAAAGTCTTAAACTTTATCGAGTTGACTTTAAGGTAGTGGAGGTGATCGAAACAAGTATTAATACGAAAGTTTTCCGGTGAACTGAAATGAAGGTTCTACAGACCGAGATCCACTCACTAGTGTGGAAACACTAAAAGAACCAGAACTTCTAGAAAAGACATGTCAAGGAGAAACATAAGAACGGAGGAAAAGAATTATAGAGGACTAAGACAATCCAGGTATGGTAAAGACAGGAAATAGCTCGGGTTTAAACGTACGGTATACACCCCGGTGGGTTCCGTCCGTCCTGTACCACCTCTCAGACTGTCTTACACGAGGTGACCTCTTCCCTTACCGTTTGGTAAAGTAATAAAACGGAACTCTTTTTGTACTTGTCATATTTTTTCGTCTTCCTATCCTGTTTCTTTCTCCTTGAGGGGTCGAGTCATCCATTTGTTATACGAAGACCTCCAGTCATCACTTTATTGAGGTCTTTCTTACTTCCTTACCTCGGTTTCGTTTTTGTTATGGGTCGACACGTACACTGACCACTATCTTCGTTTCAGGCTACGACATTTCTCGTTATAACGTATCCTTGGACCTTACAATCCAGGTACTTAGTTCCGTTTAACCTTCATCAGTTTGTCCTCTACCGTTCTCACTTACATCTGTAAGATCCTTAGTCTCTTGATTTTACCTGACCTTACCCACTAAAAAATTGAGTCTACTGGTAATATAGATGACGACACCAGTCCTTAGGGAATCTTCTTTACCTCATCGGTAGTCTCATTTGTTTTCTCAAGCTTTATGTCATGAACCTACATTAGAGTTTTTACTTTCTTACTAGAGGGAAGTAAAGGTTCCGTTTGCTAAGTTATAGTGTCATTAGGTTCGGATACGGGGTTTATCATTGTGACTTCTTCGACTTCGACGTGACAAGATACTTCTGGATGTTCTGGAAAATTTTCATTGTGGGGTTTTTCTACAAGAAAGTAATATCCCCTGACCTTACGTTTTCTTCCTTCAATTCTTTGTGGACCCCATTGTCCGTTTAAACCGGAACCTTATGTCTTATTCCGTCCCGTTTCCGATTATCTCAAAACGGTTCTCTTGTGTGACCAGTATCGTTTGTAGGAAAATGTTGTTGTGTTCTCTTCTGACATGTGTACCTGTAGTGGTCTACCAGTTGTGGCTTTAGTCTAACTAATATAAGAAACGTCGGTTTCTACCTGTTCGAGATATGTCAACCGTTTTTGTTCTGGTTATCGACTGACACCGAGTCTAGTACTTCAGGAATAACGGTTTAAGTCTGAATTTAACTTCTTTCATCTCTTTTTGTGATCTAGTAAGTCTATACTGGATTTAGTTTAGGAAATACTAATATGTCACTTTCACTCATTATCTAAATTCCTTGATCTAGAATATCTATCTCACGGACTACTTGATATCTTACTCCAAGTACTGTAACATGTCCTCTGTCTTTAGTTCCGGTAGAGGTACCTTTTCTTTACGTTTTTTCGTTTTACCGACAGACTCCTCCGGAACGTTTATCGACACTTTTCTTCTCTTCACTTGTCGTTTACTCTTTTCCTTTGTATATTCGTAGTCTTACGTCTCAAGGTTTCTTATCGTTCCTCTCTATTCTTTCGGAGTGACGAAGATAAATCAGGAACGGTAAAGACAGAAAACAACATGGGTAGAAACGTACTTTACAATGCAACCATAAGGATTAAAAGAACTTCTCCGGAGATCAGAAAGGGTAAGATATTAAAGAACGTAAAGAAACGCAACAAATTAATTCTACTCAAAGAATACAGAGAAAACATAAGGGACCTTTACACGTAAGTTGATCTCATATAGAACGGATACAATTCAACCAGATTAAAAAAACTTCTTAATTCCCAACGGTTTTAGTAAGTGAAAACAAATAAAAAATTTTTTTTTAATATAGTAATTCACTAACAAGAAAAATTATTTCTGTTTATATTCTTGAGTGAATTGTGACTATATATGTTGATACCACGGGAAACCCCGGTAAAAGTTGATACAAAAATAAAAGAAGATCCGTTAAAGAAACTAAATGTACTTTGGTGACTCAACTGAACTTAACCGGTCTATTAAAATAAAGATCCGGTCATATACTTTAACCGTTAAGTTCTGTTAAAAGAAAAGGGACACAATCTCGTTATAACGAAAGGTCTATTGTTGATAAGTTATTGTGTTGTTACTTCGGTCTCTCACTCTGGTTGTCACTGTATCTTTTCTGAATGTTCTACTGGACGTCTTTGTATTAACTCATATTGACTTGTTTTGTTTTTACTAATAACAAACTTCGTACCTTAAATACCTATTTAACGATGGAGTCGTATTAGATTGACAAGACTAGCTATGTTTGCGTTTCGTTTAAAAGAGTTACACCAATGTATAAATTTGATAAACGGATATATTAAATTACTCGTTGTATGCGACAAATAGCATCATACAAATGGAAAAGAAACAAACGAAAGTACGAGAAATCAAGTCAAGTCAGCGAGTCAGTACAGACTGAGAAACGTTGGGGTACTTAACGTCGTGCGGTCCGGAGGGACAGGTCGTGGTTGAGGACCTCAAGTGAATCTGAGTCCAGGTAGCTCAGTCACTACGGTAGGTCGGTAGAGTAGGATACAGTAGGGAAAGAGGAGGACAGGTGTTAGGGAGGGTCGTAGTCTCAGAAAAGGTTACTCAGTTGAGTCGTACTCCACCGGTTTCAATCTTCCAAAATATAAAAATAGTCACACATCTTTCATGTGACATTCCTTCATGACTCGTCATTCCATTTTCGTAAGATGAGACATGTGAATTTTGGATTAGGGAACCCTCTCGTATTGTAATTATTATTATTTTTTTCACCTCCTCATTTAAACCTTGGTATATTCACGGTGAAAACTCTTCATAGAGACACTACTATCGAAAAGCAGGTTCTGTTCTTATTATAGAGAGACCTTGTCATCTTGTATCAAAAGTGAGTGTGACCGTCACACTCACCTTCTAACCAACGTATTCATTGAGATTATCTCTACCATTCTTAAAAAAATTTCAAGGAATTTTCCTGTACGTTTGTTCGATTTGAGTACTTTTAGAAGTTCTGTCACTACCCTCTATCCAAGTTATTGTGTACGACAGACCCAAAACCGAAATGGGTGAGGGAAATTAGGAAATCAACAAAATTGTCTGTCTTGATCCCGTGTTAAAGAAGATGTATCAATCCCAATATGCACATCCCACTTCTGATAGACGGAAAAGTTATCTCCTCTTGTGACTTCCTACTCGAGAATTTTTATTTAAAATTAAGAAAAATAACCTCATATTAATGTTCCTCTCTCTCCTTTCGGAAGGATTTACTAGTTAAGTTTCTCGATCTCCTTTTTTATCTTACCCTTTCTGATCTCTAGAAAAGTTCTTTTAATCTCTATGGTCCCTTGTATGGTACGTTTCTACCCGTATTATTTTCCTGTCTTGAATCCACCTGGATTGTCTTCGTCTTCTATAATCCTTCTTCACCGTTCTTGTTTGTATTCTCGTTATGGTTTTTCTAGAAGTACTGGGTCTATTGGTGTTACTACACTAGTGAGTAGATCTCGGTCTATAGAATCTCATACTTCAGTTCACCCGGAATCCTTCGTTGTGATACTTGTTTCGATCATCTTCACTACCTTAAGGTCGACTCAGTAAAGCTTAGGATTTTCCACTACGACATTTCACGACGTGAGTTATACGGTCGTTTAAACCTTTTGAGTCGTGACCGGTGCCCTGACCTATTCTAGTCTAAAGTAAGGTTAAGATTTCTTTTTGTTAGGGTTTCTTACAAGTTTGATGACGTTTCAAACTCATGACGATAAGTTTGATAAAGTGAGTAGAGTGTACGATCATTTCATTACGAGTTTTAAGAGGTTCCATGCGAAGTTGTCATGTTCTTGACTCCTGAAGGTCTCCAAGTTCGACCTAAATCTTTTCCGTGTCCATGGTCTATAGTTTAACGGTTATAGTCAATATAGTCTTTTTTCGTTCTATTAAAGTCCTTTTTTTTTAGATGAAGACAGCGTAACTGATACGATCTCGGAAATCGAAACACTTAGTGTTGTTTGATACCTTTCAAGAAGTTCACTACCCTTATGGTGTAGTGGAACGAGCGGAGGACTCTTTAGGCATACGTCCAGTTCTCCGTTGTTAATCATGTATTTCTAACATATAACAGTAGGACTAATAAATTGAACATACGTCTCATAGTACTTTTTATGGTCCGACCTACTTTGTGTTCGACCTTATTTCTAACGGTCCTCTTTATAGTTATTGAAGTCTATACGTCTACTATAGTGAGAATACCGTCTTTCACTTCTCCTCGACTTCTCAGAGAAATACTTTCACTTTCTCCTCTCACTTTTTCGACCGAACTTCGAGTTGTAAGTCGTTTACTTCTAGTCCCGTAAGCTAGGGTAGCAAAGTACCGTTTATCTACCTCTTGGTTACCTTTGTCACTGTCTGATAAAAGAACCCGAGATTTTAGTGACGTCTACTACTGACGTCGGTACTTTGATTTTCTACCAAAGAGGAACCTTCTTTTCGATCTGTCGTAAAATTTTTCGTCTCTGTAATGAAACGACTGTTTCCAAGTATGTCAGTTTAGATTCCAAAAGGGTCATGAATGCATACCTATACTCTCAACCTGGTATTTCTTCCGACTCGTGACTTTTTAACTACGAAAACTTAACACAACCCCTTCTTAGAACTCTCAAGGTGTCTGACGTTAATCTGACGTTTAATCAGTTAGACTTTGAGGTCATGAAACCGGTGGGGTACGCTTCTCAACTGAGTAAACCTCTTCTGAGACTACGATCCTCCCTAACCCCTGTCCTCCTCTTCCCCTGCCGTCTCCTACTCTACCGACCTACCGTAGAGACTGAGTTACCTACACTCAAACCCACTTAAGACTCTCAACCACTACCTGTCCCTCCGGACCGCACGACGTCAAATACCCCACCGTTTCTCAGTCTGTGTTGACTCACTGAGTTGACTTGACCTGACTTTCTTTGAGTTAGGACTTATAAGTAACCTTCCTGACTACGACTTCGAGGTTATAAAACCGGTGGACTACCCTTCCTGACTGAGGAATCTTTTCTGGGACTACGACCGTTTCTAACTCCCGTCCTTCTCTTCCCCTGTTGTCTCCTACTGTACCAACCTACCGTAGTGGCTGAGGAACCTGTACTCAAACTTGTACGAGGTCCAAAACCACTACCTGTCCCTCCGGACCGAAGGTACCTCAGTGTTTCTCAGTCCGTGATGACTCTCTTACTTGACTTGACTCAATGAAGTGTTACAACATAATCGAAGGCAATATGTTGTTTCACGTATTCGGTATATATCTGTTTATAGAGGAAAAAGAATTCGGAGAAGGTTAGAGGGTAGGGTGGTGAGATCTAGTAAGGTCTCGTGGTTTGGCTCGGGGGAGAAGATAGATCAACGAAGGGTAATTAATAGATAAAACGTATACTGTCACGTTTATACAGTTATACGATGGGAGAACAGAGTGAGAGAGGGGAATGGACGACACCGGAGTTCTAACAAACGATGTAAACGGGACGTTTATTCAAGTAGATAAGGTAAAAACATCTAAGGTATATATACACGATTATGGCATTTTATTTAAACTTAATAATTTACGGATTCGTCAATTCATAAATTAAGAATTTATGAGTTTATACTCGTAACATAAGTATTAAGGTATAAATAAATATTTTGTTTTTATATATGGAAACTGAGGATAAAATGAAATGAAATTTTTACACAGTCGAGTTTAGAGATACGGAAATCTCAAGTATTTTGTAAAAATGTTTGTGATTATATGTGCGATATAAAGTTTATATTATTAATTGTTCGATCTACATGTGGAGAAAAGTTCATCTCTTTTGTTAGAAATGAATTTATCATTAAGTTCATCTCTATGAATAGGAATCAGTTATCATTAAGTTCGTAGATTACTTATCATTAAGAAAGTTTAATTTAAAACAAGTCATAATGTTATCTTAGAAATTTTAGTTATCATCAGACAAACTTCTTTGTCAAAACATTATCTCTTGATTATACTAGTTTTTGTTCGACGATTTATAGAACTTAATTAAATTAAGAGTATTTTTAAAACTTAACTCCTACAAGGAATTGAATACGAACTTTCGAATACTTATCTCTAAATTCATTTGACTTCTTCAGTGATACGTCTTTCTTACAGATCACGAGAGGGATATATAAAAAGAGACGAATGATGTGTAAGTGGACATATAATATTCCAATTTTTTTTACGATAAGGTTATCAAGTCTTATATCCTACAGGTCCTGGGTCCTGTGACACGACTTCAGTCCTGTGTACTAACTGAAACGGATACGGAGAGAAGTAGGTTCCAGTCTCAGACCATTCCGTAGAAAGGAGGAGAGTGTTCCAATATTGGTAAGTAATTTGGACTTAGAGTTTCCACTAAGTTACATGATATAACTTCACTTTTCTCTTTTGGAGTGAATTCGAATTAAAACAAGAGATTTATAAATTCTACGATACATATACTCATCTGACACACGTACAAATTGACAATTTTAACATGACCAAGGAACTTAGACATTACTCAAGAAACACATATCGACTTTTATAAATCTTGAGGTTTCCTTGGACCCCATTTCTATTTTAAACAGAAGGTCAATATTTCTTAGACGGGTTGTTACTTCCTCTGGACCCAAACTAGGGACCCAGTCCCTCTAGGGGACCTCTTCCTTTAACGTTAGGTGAGGTCATAAGAACGGACCCTTTAAGGTACCTGTCTCCTCGGACCACCCGATGTCAAGTACCCTAGCGTTTCCTTAGTCTGTGCTAAATCACTGATTTGTCGTTGTTATTGGAGTTGGTATCTGGCACTAACATGATAAAAAATACATGAAATAGTCACTCTTTTAAGATTCAGGATAAGAATATTAATTTGGTTATATGTAATATAACCTTAAACCCACTTTATCACTTTTACTGTGTCATTTGTTTTTCTATGTAAAAGGGGTTATTAAACGAACTCTTTTGAGTATGGAAGTGAGGAAGATTCTTCATAAAAAGATTTAGGTAAAGTACCCTAACTAGTTTACCTAGGACGAAGTCGTCCAATATTAAAGTGAACTCAAAGACCAATGGTATCTTTGTTGACTAAGGGTTTTGTGCAAAATTTTACTCTAATATGAATTCCCCTTTGCTAACGTGATTAACTGAAAAAAAAAAAAAAATCGTAACCTTTGATTTTCGAAATTTTATAAAACGTAGATACTAATAAGGGTCTTTTCTTACGTAAAAGTCTTAATTAAGTGTATTTTTTTATTGTTTCACGACCATTGTTTTGGATGACACTTTATTTACAAATAGATTATTTCCACGATACTTTTTTATACTGGAAATATCTCCTTTTTTTCCGTCAAATAAAACGTAAGAATTTTAATTCTGTGTCCTAGTGTCTAACACCTCATTGGGTCTTATCAGAGGGTGACCTCCTTATAGTAATCCACAAAATAATTTTTCCCCTTTTTTAATTACGTCCCAAAGTATCCAACAAATGGTTCATAAACCTAACCTTTCATTAGTGAATTATATATACTAATACAATACTTTGTGTAGAGTAAACAATCATCCCTTTCGATACATAGGAATCGTTGAGTTACTGAGCAGGTGTCAAAATTATACTTTAAGACGGTTTCATGTCGTATCCAACATTTGTGTTTCAAGGAGTCAGAGTAAAGGCAGTAAGGACTGTATCAAAGAAAGTACCGTAAGTACATAATTGAAGACCATCTGTGTACTAAAAGAGTTTAAACAAAATTGGTTTCCATAATTCTTAAGACTTTCCTTCATTAAAACCCTTTAATACCGTTAAAAATGTATTTAATTCCATGTTGGGGGAATAACCTGTCGTACGCCGGTAATTTGTCTAAGAAAGTCGTACAGATATTATCTATATATTACACATTATTAAGTTTTTAGTTACACATGAAAGATGACGAACAAACTTATATCCTGAAAATGAGTTCGAGTTAGTTAAATAGGAAGATGGACCACCTGTTAAAACTTTCCTTCCCTTCACCCCCTTTTCCTACCCTGAAATCAGTTGGAAAATTTTGTTCAAATGTTGGAAGTCACACAACTGTGAAGAAGGTGGATGAAAGATTTGAATAGAAACTTTTTTTCATTTTGATATGTGGTTTGTGATTATCACTATGTAAGTAACGACTAAATTATATCTTAACAAAAGTGTGAGTGATAAATAAAAAGATTAAAGAGAAAATTTTTGTTAAATCAAGAAATTTTAATAAAAAAATCTTTGTTAGAATATTAATTAAGATAAATAGAAAAATTGGAAACACGATATAAAAGAAAAAAAAATATTACGATGGATAAAGAGAAAACTTATGACGTACCCCGAAGAGGTCACGGAGTTGCTAATTCTCAGACGAAACGTTATGTCCCTTGTGGTACAGGTTTAGACCAGGACCTTCTAAGATGTACGACACCTCGTTAATTCGGGTACACGGTGTCGATAACTCAGGTGTACGATGTTGAAGACTTCAGGTGTACGGATCTCGGGCATGACGTGTTGTTCTCTTCGGTGTTGTTACTCTTCAAGGACATGACGCTGACCTCTCTTCGAGAGAGAGTGGTGTTGATCTCTTTCGGGTACACATTGTTGTTTCTGGGGGTGTCGGTTATATATTCTTGTTTTTCGTTATTATTTTAATTTTTTTATGCATTAAATTTACAAATTTTTTAACGTATAAACAAAATCTTTTCAATCTTTCATAGTTTCGTATATATAGATTTTCTCTTTATTTTAATGGTCTATGTTACTAACGATAAAATTATACGGTGGATAATCAAGAATATAAACATGTTGAAAGATTTGTATTTGTCATGAGATATGTAAAATATAAATACAGATTTTATAAAGTAGTATAAGAACGTATTAAAATCCATTTAAGACTTTTATCTTGAATAACTCATTATAACTTATTCAATGTCAAAAGTTTTTTTTAATCACTACCGTCAAGAACTTAAGAGTACTAACAAAATCCTTTTTACTTAGCGTCTCTGGTGACTAAGAGAACTGAATCAGATTTCTAGTAAAAAATTAAATATTTAAATTTTTGACTTATTTAAAATTCCAAAGATCTATTACCGTGTAATACACAATTAATTGGGTCCATGAAGGAACATACTTTCTATTTAAATCATTCAGGGGGGGGGGGCGTTGTGGGATAAAGGGTAGACAGGGGTGGAAAGGAGAAGATTTTCCTATTCATGACTCTTAAGATAAAAAGTATACTCCTTTTATATTAGGGGGAAAAAAAAAAGTGTAACAGTTTGTGTACTAGGTTAGTAAAACAAAGGGACGGAGACATTACATTGTTTCTTTTTACTCAAAACCTAATTTCCTTAGGGGACCATTATCTTACCAGTCAAACAAATCGACTAATCTTCGTAATTTTTATCTGTTTGATGCTGACATCCTTCCGTTTTTCCTGTCGAATATTGTCCAATTCTATTTGTGACTCCTTTCTCGTCTCTCTGTTAAAGTTGACTTATATTTACTTTGTTTTCCGACCACTGTTCCCTCTGTTTTGTACTGGACCTTTTTGACTGATTGTTATCTATTTCATTTATTAATATTAATGGTAGTCAATAACTCATTAATGATATGCGGTCCACGATTCACATAGAGTATATAGTAGAAAAAAGTAGAGACGTTGTCGGGGTACTAAGTTCGTGACAATTAGGTTTGAATACACTCTTTACTTCGGACTGTCATTTAACAGGTTCTAATCAATCGTAAATCGTCTACTCCCAACTTTACACCCAAATTAACACGATCTTCTGTCTAGAGGATTCGTGTCTTAAGATAAAGGGAAGTTTCCTCGTTATTCTCAACCATAAGGTCCTTTTAATTTTTTTTTTTTTTTTTTTCTCACTTTTATCATTTTTAACATGAACTTTATAACTGACAATAAGTTTTTTGTAAATTTACATCAATACAAATTATATATAAAATAGACAAAGGTCAACTTGTTATCTAAAACTTCTTTAATTATAAATAAGAAGACTTTTTTTGTCCTCCGTATAATGAATAAAGTGTCGTAATATTATTCTTATTTTGTATCTTTACCACCGTTTCACGATTCAGGTTTAGGATTAGGTGTGATTCGTGAATATCAGTAATGACATTCCTGTAATGAATATTAATGTGACTGATACCCTAAACGTCAACCACATCAACCAATTCTTAGGTAGAAGGTTACGACCTCTACGTTCTCTGTCTAAATTAAGGACTTAGTCCTTCTAGGGGACCCATCCTTTACCGTTGAGTGAGATTATAAGAACGGACTTTTTAGAGTACCTGTGTCCTCGTACCTTCTGACGACAGGTACCCTCAGAGCTTCTCGGTCTGTAATGACTCGATCCAACACCGACACCACATCACTGAAACTATGTAGCTGCTGAAAACGACTGTGAAATACGTTGAAACGGAACTTATATATTCAAGAACTTTAAACTTACCAAGTATTTGTTTATAAGTAAGATAGGGCGTTTACAAGGTGTCATTTAAAAAATAATATAAAGTAAAAAACTTTAAACAGGTGAAATGATGTGTAAAAAGACGTAAACTTAAATTCATATTTCAACGAAAAATTCGATAGGGAGGGGAAACTTTTGTTGTATATATCTCAAGACAAAAAATGTATATATAATTATTAATATGAACACTTTGATTTACGGAGAGTACGTAGATGGTGTCCCATAAATGTAAGTTAAAACATAACTGTTTACGTCAGTGACTAAGTTGTAAAATGTAATAGTTCTACAGTAATTTTAGAAGGAATTACACCAGTTAGTCATTTCATAATAAGATAGAATTCATATTGTATGTCAACTAAATACTGATGAGAAGTTCTTTTTATCTATTCGTTCGTTGACTTTTAAGTTTTATTTAATTCTTTTTATGTAACTTTATTTAAATTAATTTTCATCCTTTGGGAATATTTTTATATTTTGTCGAATTTTACTGTCTCATTATTACTGTCCGTCCTTGTGTACAATACTATAATTTTTAGTCAGTTTTATTTACGACCTCTCCCACACCTCTTTTCCCTTGGGAGAATGTGACGACCACCCTTACGTTTGATCATGTCGGTGATGCCTCTTGTCACACCTCTAAGGAATTTTTTTTACCCTTATCTTGACGAAATACTGGATCGTTAGGGTGACGACCCGTATGAGTGACTCTTTTGGTCTTAACTTTCTCTGTGCACATGGGGTTACGAGTAGCGTCGTGACAAATATTATCGGTTCTGTACCTCCGTTGGATCTACAGGTAGTCGTCTACTTACCTATCCTTTCGAAACCATGTATATGTATTACCTTATAATGAGTCGGTAATTTTTCTGATGTAAACTTAGTCAAGATTACTCCAGCTACTTTGACCTCGGCTAATATGTCTCACTTCATTCGGTCTTTCTTTTTGTGGTTATGTCATATGATTCCGTATATATACCTTAAATCTTTCTACGATTACTATTGGGACATACACTCTGTCGTTTTCTCTGTGCCTAAATATCTTGTCAGAAAACCTGAGACTCCCTCTCCTTCTCCCACCCTACTAAACCCTCTTACCGTAACTTTGTACATGTTATAGTATATACTTTGCTTAGTGGTCAGGTCCAAACTACGTACTATGACCTACGAACCCCGACCACGTGACTCCACTGGGTCTTCCTACCATGTCCCTCCCACCTCCCTCCCCCCAAGTCCTACATATGGACACATATGAACAGATATACACATATGGACACCGCCTAAGTGTAACTACATACTGTTTTGGTCGTGTTATAACATTTCATTAATTGGAGGATAATTTTATTTATTTAAATATAAATTTTTTATTTAATGTACTAATAAAATTCTCGAGTAAATCTCTTTTTACAAATCTATTGAAATTTTTTATGATATTAAAACTTTTATAAAGACATTTTATAAGTGATCTTTATCGTGAGTGATAAATTATTATCACTATTTGTTTTGAAAAAAAAAGATGTTTGGGTATAGATTCAATTGATAAGAATAATTAAAATTGATATTTTTATTTAATTAGATAAAAATCGTATCCATTACATATAATGACTTCAACGGTGTATTCTACGTTCCAAAAATTAATTTACACGTAAAGTCTATTTGTTTCTTATGAAGAAATCATACTCATTTATACAATTATGTAAAAACCTTGTATCCAATTGTATCATATGACTTTAAAAAAAGACATAGGTTGTTAGGGTATGTCCTCAGTTCGAAGTATCGTCACTCAATAAATACTCATGTATAAGTTTCGAGATGATTACCAGTTCTTAGTATAACGTAATAAAAAACAAGGAAAAAGTGTATCGTAGTAGACTGTCACTTTATTTCGTGGTATATAATTTTCGTTGTGTAAATTCAGATAATCGCAAAGGAGAAATGGTCTTTTGGATTGGATATCATAATCCTTGTTCTAGGTATTATATCAAATCTCTTTATCTTTATGGTCTCTAACTCTGTTTTAATTTATTCCGTTTTAGTTTCGACGATACCTATAATTTTAAGTTCATGTTTTCTGGGTATAATATCCGAATAGTTCATTCCTACAATTTATAGACTCATGGTTTATGGGTATTTAATGGTTGCCATACTACTCTTTTGGTCGAAGTGACCTTACTTTGAGGTCTCGAACCCTTTAGTTTCGTCCTGTCGTTTCACTAGTTACGTTACTTTATCTCCTTTTGTTATCTTACCTTTTCTGATCTCTAGAGAAGTTCTTTTAATCTCTGTGGTTCCCTTATAAAGTCCGTTTTTACCCGTATTATTCCTTTCTTTACCGTACCTGTATCTTTTTGTCATTTATAATTCTTCTCCACTGTTCTTATGTGTCTTCGTGATAATTTTTTTTTTAGAAGTATTGGGTCTATTAGTGCTACGACACTAGTGAGTGGATATCGGTCTGTAGGACCTGACCCTTCAGTTCATCCGGAATCCTTCGTAGCGATTCTTGTTTCGATCTCCTCCACTACCTTAAGGTTAACTCAATAAAGTTTAGGATGTTCTACTACAATAATTTCACGACGTGAGTTATACGGTCGTTTAAACCTTTTAAGTAGTCAGAGGTGTCCTGACCATTTCAGTCAAAAGTAAGGTTAGGGTTTCTTCCCGTTACGGTTTCTTACGAGTTTGATGACGTGTTGACATGAATAGAGTATACGATCATTTCGTTATGAATTTTAAGAGGTTCGGTCTGAAGTTATCATACACTTGACACTTTAAGTCCTACAAGTTCGACCTAAATCTCTTCCATCTCCTTTGTCTCTAGTTTAACGGTTGTAGGAGATCTAGTGGTTTTTTTCGTTCTCTTATGGTCTTTTTATAAATGAAGACGAAACAACTGATACGGTTTCGGAAACTGGGACACCTAGTTTTGTTTGACACCTTTTAAGAAGTTCTCTACCCTTATAGTCTACTGGAATGGACGAAGGACTCTTTAGACACACTTCTAGTTCTTCGTTATCAATCTTGACCTGTAACTTGTTATCTGACAAAAGTTTAGTCCTTTCCTCATACACTTCCGACCGATAGCGGTGGGACGAATAAATTAATTATACGTCTCATGTATTACTCTTTACGTACCGACCTACTTTGTGTTCGACTTTAGTTCTAACAACTTTCTTTATAGGTGTTTGAGTCTATACGTCTACTGTGGTGTGAATACTGTCTTTCGTTTCTTCCTGATTTTTAAGAGAACTACTTTCACTTTGTCCCCTCACTTTTACAACCGAATTCCGAGTTGTAAGTTTTTTCATTCTAGTACCGCAGACCAAGGTAATGAAGTGGCGTTTATCTACCTCTTTGTCATCTTTCTCACTGTCTGAAATAGAAACCCCGAGGTTTTAGTGACGTCTACTACTGATGTCGATACTTTAATTTTCTATGAACGAGAAACCTTCTCTTCAATACTACTTGGACCTGTCGTATAATTTTTCGTCTCTATAATGAAACGGTTCTTTCAAAGTAGATCAGTTTCGATACCAAAAAGGACACCAGTTCATACCTACACTCTCAACCTGATATTTCTGTCGTCTCACGGTATCTTGACTACAAAAACTTGACGCCGAAGCCTCTTCTGAGAACTGTCAGGGAACCTGACGTTCCTCTAGGTTGGTCAGATTGGATGTCCTTTAGTCAGGACTTATAAGTAACCATCCGGATTATGACTGTGACTTTGAGGTTATCAAACCGGTGGACTACCCTTCTTGATTGAGTAATCTTTTCTGGGACTACGACCTTTTCTAACTTCCACCCTCTTCTTCCCCTGTTGTCTCCTACTCTATCAATCTACCGTAGTGACTGAGTTACTTGTACTCAAATTTATTTGAAGTCCTCAACCACTACCTGTCTCTTCGAACATTACGACGTTAGGTACCCCAGCCCTTCTCAGTCTGTGTTGACTCACTGACTTGACCTGACTTAACTTGACTTAAGTATGAATCGATTGAAAGTTCTGACTCCAACAACATGTGGAATTTAGTATTAGTGGAGAGAGAATTTCTGGATAGAGTAGAAACTCTTGTATCATGTGAAGACTCTTCACTACAAAGACTATCGACTCATTTTCACTCATGACTCTTCTTTATAAAATTACAGTCTTACCGGACGCCTATAAAAACATAGATTTAGGTTTTATACACGATGAGGGATCTCAACTAAAAATACAATTATGTAAATATATCGTACGTTGACATGTTTTTCAATTTTCCTGTTTAGATCATTTTATATATGTTCTATTCAATTTAACAAATAGAACTAATGAAACAAGAGGTTTTAAGATATTAAATCTTCTTTTGTAGTTTATTTTAGTTTAGTGGTTTCTAATAAAATAGGTAATATACTTTGTTCTACATTATCAGTTACCTTTATCTAAGGAATAAAAACACACTCCAAAAGACGATATATATTACAAGAGTAAGGAAGAACGTACCTGGTCCACAAAACATCTGCAAAGACTCCGGATTACTAAATTATCCAGTGGAGGAGAAAACGGTCTACGAAAATGTACTAATCATCAATATTTCACGACAAAACCAAGAGGGATTTAAATGTAAACAGGATATATCACATATAAAACCCTACGGTTCAAAGTATGTTTACACAAAGTCATAATAAAAACTTCTGTTAGGAAGGTGATGTAACTAACACATCGAGAATAAGTTTCTATGTGTAAAATTGTCCATATCGTTTATCTTTTTTATTTTGATTTTCTACTTTAATAAGTCTATTGAACCTTTAGTTTTGCCGTAAAAATTTTACATACAACTCAAAGACTTGTAGTAGAAAATGATGAATGTAGAGAGTCAGGGGGAGTAGGATCTTATTCATCAAGTTAAACGTGACAGTGTAACAAATGCATCAATTTTTGATTTTAGATGACACTTCATACTAAAACAAGGATTACACATATTTGACTGAGATTCCAAATCCTTAAACATACAATTCAAGAAATTGAGAATGTAAGTAATTTAAGAAAAATAGTCACAAAAAGTCTCTACAAAAACGAAAGTTTTATCGAATTTACTTTAGGATTCGTGAATTTGTCACTCTGTCATGTTATTTACGACCCAGATAACTTGTTATCTGTTTCGGGGGATAATGGTTGGAAGTTCAACGTTTGGAAGGTTTTACGTTCGGACTCACTCTAATACCGACAGTGGTACTTACCCCAAACCTCCTTGGACACGAACGTCAAATGAATATTAATAACACTTCACTTCTTGTACCCACTCCTCAGGTTTATTCAGAAGTCGTTGAATCACTGAATCATTCTTCGATGTCAATCTGGACGACCCACTTAAGCAACTTAAGGAACGACATGTTTTACCCCGTGATTGATTACTTGTGAACTACCTATGTGTCCGGGTCTCTTTCCTACTTTCTCTGTTTTCTCTCTTCTTCATTGAATTTTAGTTTCTCTATACACTGTGTCTTTTACTGTTCCCTTAAAAGAAATAAACTCTTTCGTGACGATCAAAAACTCCGTGTTCTTGGTTTGTTTCTTACCATATGTCTCTCACGTATTCGACAAGTCTTACATTAGAGCACAATGGTACATTAGATATTACTCCTTTTTACTCGATGGTGGGTCTGTAGTGACCTAAAGAAAAAGTTCTCTTCTCTATCTTAACTTAGGTCCTTCCTTAGTCTTGGACACGGCTGTTACAGTCCGTACTCACTTTAACGTCGAAAGGGAGGTAGAGGATGAAGACTACCAGGAAGTTGTGATGGTAGAGGGTCGAGTAGAGGGAGGAGATCAGACATTGAGAAGAACACACAAGGGAACTACGGTCAGGGATATTCAGTCGACAACATTACGTCCAGACATGAAAAAAGTTCGTTCCATAATATGACAGTCTAATTTTACATTAAGAACACAGATAGAGAAAGAAACGTAATAAACACACATTTCGTAATATTTGAATAATGAATATGTAATGTCATAATATTACGATACAATCAACGTATTGAACCAACCTGAATAACATTTTTCCTGAGTGTTTATATGAGAACCTTGTCTTAAACGAGCATATCGACACTCTTCTTCTCTCCACTTTTCGTTTCATCTTTTCCTTTCTATATTCGTAGACTTACGTCGCAAGGTTTCTTATCGTTCTTCTCTATTCTTTCTGAAGAAGTTTCTGGTTACGTTTCTTTATCTCCTTTTCTTGTTTTACCCTTTCTGATCTCTAGAGAAGTTCTTTTAATCTATATGGTCCTTTGTAAAGTACGTTTTTACCCAAGCTATTTCTGTCTTTACCATACCTGGATTGTCTTCGTCTTCTATGACTCTTCTCTACCGTTCTTATGTGTCTTCTTGACATGTTTTTCTAGATGTGCTGAGTCTATTAGTGTTTCCACACTAGTGAGTAGCTCTCGGTCTGTAAGACCTTACACTTCAGTTCACCCGGAATCTTTCATAGTGATACTTGTTTCGATCAGATCCACTACCTTAAGGGTAACTCAATAAAGTTTAGGACTTTCTACTACGACACTTACACGACGTGAGTTATACGGTCTTTTAAGCCTTTTAAGTCGTCAGTGGTGTGCTGACCTTTTCCAGTCAAAAGTTAGGTTAAGGTTTCTTTCCGTTACGGTTTTTTACGAGTTTGATGGCGTGTTAACGTGAGTAGAGTGTACGTCCATTTCAATACGAGTTTTAAGAGGTTCTGTCCGAAGTCATTATGCACTTGGCACTTGAAGGACTACAAGTTCGACCAAAATCTTTTCAGTCTCCTTGGTCTCTAGTTTAACGGTTGTAGACTACCTAGTAGCTTTTTCGTTCTCTCAAGGTCTTTTTTGTAGATAAAGACTAAATAACTGATACGGTTTCGGAAACTGACACACCTAGTGTTATTTTCCACCTTTTAAGACTCCCTACCCTTATGGTTTGGTGGACTGGACGGAGAACTCTTTAGACATACGTCCAGTCCTTCGTTGTCAATCTTGACCTATACCTTGTTGTCTGACAAAAGTTTATCCTTTTCCTCGTGCAGTTCCAACATATCACAGTGGGACGAATAAATTAAATATACGTCTCATGTAGTACTCTTTGAGACCCGACCTTCTTTGTGTTCGACCTTAGTTCTAACGGACCTCTTTAAAGTTATTGGAATATATACGTCTACTGTAGTGGGAATACCGTCTTTCACTTCTCCTTGATTTTTCGGAGAACTACTTTCACTTTCTCCTCTCACTTTTCCAACCGAATTTCGAGTTGTAAGTCTTTTGTTTCTAGTACCGTAGGTCAGGGTAGTAAAGTACCCTTTATCTCCCTCTTTGTCACAGTCTGAAATAAAACCCCCCGAGGTTTTAGTGACGTCTACCACTGACGTCGGTACTTTAATTTCCTGCGAATGAGGAACCTTCTTTTCAATACACGTTGGGTCTATCGTATAAGTTTTCGTCTCTGTAATGAAACGGTTGATTCCAGGCAGATCAGTTCTAATACCAAAAAGGTCATCAGTACATACCTACGCTCTCAACCTGACACTTCTTCCGACTGACGGGTTCTTAACTACGAAAACTTGATACCACAACCTCTTCTGGAAAGTCTCAGGGAACCTGATATTCTTCTAAGTTGGTCAGGTAAGATTTCCTCTAGTCGGGACCCTAAAGAAACCTTCCTTACTACGATTTCGACTTTGAGGTTATGAAACCGGGGGAGTACGCTTCTCAACTGAGTAACCTTTTCTGAGACTACGACCCTCCCTAACCCCAGTCCTCTTCTTCCCCTGCTGTCTCCTACTCTACCGACTTACCGTAGTGACTGAGCTACCTGTACCCAGACTCACTTGAAGTCCTCAACCACTACCTGTCCCTCCGGACCACACGACGGCAAGTATCCCAGCGTTTCTCAGCCTGTGCTGACTCACTGACTTGACTTNCGGGGGAGTACGCTTCTCAACTGAGTAACCTTTTCTGAGACTACGACCCTCCCTAACCCCAGTCCTCTTCTTCCCCTGCTGTCTCCTACTCTACCGACTTACCGTAGTGACTGAGCTACCTGTACCCAGACTCACTTGAGGTCCTCAACCACTACCTGTCCCTCCGGACCACACGACGGCAAGTATCCCAGCGTTTCTCAGCCTGTGCTGACTTGACTTGACTTGACTCCCCTGTATGACATAAAATAGAGGGAGTTTTATGTTTCCTCATAACATTACCTCCCAACCTATATAGGAGATTGTTTTGTGAAAATCTTAAAAACTCGTATATATGACAATACGATATAGGAAGTTAATTGTATCGAATTATAATTGCGAAGTAATAGTACCTCTTCCTTTACCGTTGGGTGAGGTCACAAGAACGGACCTCTTAGGGTCCCTGCTCCCTCGGACTACCCGACGGTAGATACCCCAGTGTGTCTCAACCTGTGGTGACTTCACTGAATTGAATCGAATCGAATCGAATTAGATAAATGGAAAATAGTATATTTTCAATGTGGAAATGTTAATTGTGTCACTTCATCCAATTTAATAAGGTAAAAACAGAGAAAGATCGGACCATCTTTTGAAAAAAAAAAAAAAAATACTTATTACTATATCTGTCATCACAATTACAGATTTCATATATTTACGGATTAACTTATTAATTTAATATTTAAATGTGTACAAACATTTTATTTCCTCCCTTATTTTAACGGACGTATTTTAAGATTCACGGAGTACTGACAGTTATGACCTAACAGGAGTTTGTTCAGTCAAAATGTCACTCCGTGACATTAGTAGAAACAATGTACAATCCAGAAAATAAAAACTTAAAAGAAAGATATAGGCTATCTTTTAAGAGTCACATTTTTACATCCATAAAATGTTTTTGTCCAATATCAAAGAGTAATTAAAGATCAAATGAAAAACTTTTACAATCATAAAGATGACATGGGAAGTCTGGTTTCGTATCCACACGACAGAAGACCTTTTTGTGTGAGTTGAATATGAAGTCCGGTTGTAGGGTATATGATTTACATTTTTTTTTTTTAACTGAATCTACGTAATTCCATATAAAAGGATAACCTTTGATTGTCAAGATGAAATTTTTATTTTCAGTTTACGAGATCAAAGAACTAAGATAAACAGAAACCTTTAACTGTAAAATTATATACTAAAATGTCAAAATTAACGTGATTTAAGGAAGTTCAAGACTCCTATAAGTTATAAAATATTGGGTCATTACAAATAAAGGTGTAATATAGTAACAAGGATTTATTGGACACGAACTTTGTCGTTAATATATTAATATCGCTTCAGAAGAAGAACGGGTAAATTTACAAATCATCCCGATAAAAGTAAAGTTAGGGTTTCTTTTCGTTACGGTTTTTATGAATTTGATGGCGTGTCAACGTGAGTAGATTGTGCGATCATTTCATTACGAGTTTTAAGAGGTTCGGTCCGAAGTCGTTATGCACTTGGCACTTGAAGGTCTACAAGTTCCACCAAAGTCTTTTCCGTCTCCTTGCTCTCTAGTTTGACGGTTGTGGTGACCTAGTAGTTTTTTAGTTCTCTTAAGGTCCTTTTGTTTGTTTGTTTGTATATAAAGACAAAACAACTGATACGGTTTCGAATTTGTAAATCGATTTCGATTTTTACGATTTCGGAAACCGACACACCTAGTGTCATTTGACACCTTTCAAGACTTTCTCTACCCTTATGGTCTGGTGGACTGGACGGAGAACTCTTTGGATATACGTACAACACTTCGTTGTCAATCTTGACCTGTACCTTGTTGTCTCACCAATGTTTATCCTTTTCCTCATGTAGTTCCTGTGTTTCTCAGCCTGTACTGACTCACTGACTTGACTTGACTTGACTTGACTTGACTCACAATAAAGTATTTGATTTAGTAAAGGTCTATAAATTAATAGTGGCACTTTAAAATAAAAGTTTAATCTTCATAAAATTAACGTATTATCGTTAAGGTGAGTAAAGTGTACGATCGTTACATTATCAGTTTTAGGAAGTTCGATCCGAAGTTGTCATACACTTGGTTCTTGAAGGTCTACATGTTCGACACAAATCTTTTCCGTCTCCTTATTCTCTAGTTTAACGGTTGTAGACAACTCAATATCTTTTTCGTTCTTTTACGGTCTTTTTGTGAATACACACGAAGTGACCTATACGATTTCGGAAACTGACATACCTAGTGGTGTTTGACCTTTTAAGAATTTCTCTACCCTTTAGGTCTGTTGGAATGGATGGAGGACTCTTTGGACATACGTCCAGTCCTTTGTTGTCAATCTTGGTCTGTAACCTTGTTACCTGACCAAGTTTTAACCCTTTTCTCATCCAGTTCCCACTTATCACAGTGGGACGAATAAATTAAATATACGTTTCATTTACTACACTTTATAGTCTGTCCTACTTTGTATTCTACCTGAGTTCTAACGACCCTCTTTATAGTTTTTGGACTCTATACGTCTACTGTGGTGTCATTACCGTTTTCTTTTCTTGATTTCCCGAAGAACTACTTTCAATTTCTCCTCTCACTTTTTCAACCGAATTTCGACTTGTAAGTCTTTTGATTCTAGTACCGAAGTCCAAGGTAGGGAAGTACCGTTTATCTACCTCTTTCTCACCTTCGTCACTGTCTGAAATAAAAAAGCAAAAGTTTTAGTGATGTATACCACTGGTGTGGTACTTTAATTTTCAGCGAACGAGGAACCTTCTTTTCAATACTGGTTGGATCTGTCGTATAATTTTTCGTCTCTATAATAAAACGGTTGTTTCCAGGTAGATCAGTTTTCACACCAAAAAGGTCATTAGTACATAACTACATTTTCAAGCTAATATTTCTTTCGAATCACGATTTCTTAACTACCAAGATTTAACGCCACAACCTCTTCTGAGAACTCTTAGGGGGACCTGACGTTCCTATAGTTTAGTTAGTTAGGATCCCAATTAGTCAGGACTTATAGGTAACCTTCCTGGCTACGACTTCGAAGTTATGAAACCGGTGGACTACGTTTCTTCACTAAGTAACCTTTTCTGGGACTACGACCCTTTCAAATTTCCGCCCTCCTCTTCCCCTGTTGTCTTCTACTCTACCAACTACAGTAGTGACCGAGCTACCTGCACTCAAACTCGTTCGAGACCCTTAACCAACACCTATCCCCTTGGACCGCTCGACGTCAGGTACCTCAATGTTACTCAGCCTGTGTTAACTCAATGACTTGACTTTAGATCTGTCACATAATTTTTTGTCTCTGTAATGTAACGGGTAATTCAGGTATATCAGTTTCGATTCCACAAAGGTCCTCATTCCATGTTTAGATTCTTTACCTGGTATTTCTTCCGACTTGTGACTACTTTCCTACGAAAACTTAACCACCACTTCCTCTGGGAACTATCAGGGAACCTGTCGTTTCTCTAGTTTGGTCAGTTTCGACCACTTTGATTAGTTTAGTCCTTTAGTTGAGACTTACAAGTAACTTTCCTGACTAGGACTTCGACTTTTAGGTTATGAAACCGGTGGACTACAGTTCTCGGTTGAGTAACCTTTTCTGGGACTACGACCCTTTCTAAATCACGTCCTCGTCTTAACCCACTGTTTCCTACTCTAGCAAACTATAGTAGTAACTGAGTTCTCTGTACTCAGACTCGTTTGAGGTTTTCTATCACTTCGTGTCCCGTCGGACCTTCCGATGTCAGTTACCCCGACGTTTCTCAGTCTGTACTGAATTGTCATTAATTATTAAACTACAATAGTTAACCTCACTTATCTAATTACCTCCTTTTTACTGAATACTCTTACTTTCCTTTTTCTTATGTAATTTTTTTCGTGTTTTTCGACTGTCCTTTGTCTTTCACATTACCACTGTTGGTTGATACATAAAGAAACACGGTGACACTAATATCAATAGAACGGGACAAAGAGTCTTTTAAAGGTTTATAGATATTATATACGTATTTGTTTGACATCAGACAGTTCTTTTGTCTTTAAAAGTCAATATAATCAGTCACAAAAGTCTTCTTTGTCTTGGATGTTCTATCTATGTATCTCTACTTATGTGTCTCTACGTATATATATATATATATATATATATATATATATATATATTTAAATACTATTACCTACGCAAAAACACGAAGCTCTCCCACTCTGAAGGGTGGTATACATTCGACCTTCGGGTCCTTTAAGTCACCATCTCTCTTGGTCTATTACACTACGATACTCAGGGTCAGGTTCTAGTTCCAAGTCCTAATTTCCCAATCACCCCATTCTGGGTCAGACTCAGACGTCCGAATATCTGTTCCACGTAGCTGTAGTCTCCCGGTCTCTTTTGTCTATAAGGTCGAATTCGTCTCTCGTGTGAGTGGGAAGATGAGAATACAAGATAAGTCTAGGTATTGTCTAACCCACCACGGTTGATCTCAATCACTCCCGTCAAAGACACATCAAAGTAATAAGTTCATGATCTGAGAAGACCTTTATGGACTGTGTGTCTGGACTACATAGGGTTGAATTACAAAACGGTCGCTAGCCATTAGGTAATCTGTTCTATTATAATTTTCAATAGTTTGTGTCGTCAACAGGTTTAAATACACCAATACTATACGGAACATATCAGAAAAGGTTAAAGAGTTATATTAAAAGGACTTCTATATTTCGTCTTAAGAATTATTATAAAGAGTTAATTACTTAGGTCAGTAATTACAACTTACTCTGTATTTCGTACAGAATATTTATATTCGGGTGATTGGTTTTATTATATCGTGAACTATTTGTCTCTCCCTATCTAAAATCGAATGACGTCTGTGATACTATGTCCCTTATAATTACTCTACTTTATCTCTTTCAATTTACACACAGGTGAAGGTGGGGGTCAGTCTATGAGATCATCATACAGATAGGTTTAGACAAACTCAAGTCGAGTCACGTCTTTTTCCTCGATTCTCGACATGTAATATAGATCCCTACACGTTCGAAGAAACCCTTTTTACTACAGTTACTGTTTTTCTCGGACTGCTCTTCACACCGGTTCTCTCGTTGTTATTAAAATTTAAATGTTATCGTTCTGTGTATTTTCTTATTTACGAATAGAGTATACTAAGTTATATTTATTAACTACAGACGTTTCCTTCTGTTAGATTTATATAAGTGTCTTACATTTGATTTACTTACCGGTAGACTGTCATTTGTAACTAATTGTCACCAAGCGGTCATGAAAATGTCTGACTGTATATTCCTTAATAAGGTAGTCTTTCGAACACATGACACGTATGTTTCCCTACTATTGTCGACACGGATCTTTTTATAGATTTGGATAAAGAAAATTAAGTTCCCACTCATTTGTCCTTAGTTTTGTTGTGGAATATTTTAGACGTTGTGTTTTAGAGTCTTTTCGGATTTTTACGGTTCCGTTTCATCAATAGACCTTTATCAACAGAACGTTCCACCTTTGTTAAGATAAATTGATTTGAAATAACTCATTGATTATTCGTGACCCATAACATCCTGTGTCACTCCTTCTAGGTGACTCAGAGTCGAGAGTCCCTGAGTGATATGTCTTAGAGTAATTTGAGATCTTTCTGTTTATAAGGGTGTTTTGTCCGTTTAAGTATGACTTCTCTACGACGTAATTTTCCTACCTCTATTTCATTACAGACCAATACCTCCTTTTCTCTTGTCACACAATTGTAGTAGTTCTACCATCTTAACCTCCTAGGTCGCGAGTAAGGCATAGGGTGGGGGACAAATTTTGTGACTAATATTTTTGACCGATACTTGTTCTTAATGGAAGTCCCTTCGGACCTCTAGGGTCTTGAACTTCTCGTTTGGTAAACTCTTATCTGTAAGACTTCCCCATTCTTCAAAGTGAAGTGGACACACTATCAAAGTGAGATGGACATTCTGAGGTAGGGGGTTTTCGGTTCTTTCCATGAGAACCAGCCGTAAGAAAGGGTACTCTTTCATTTATTGTTTCACTGGTGGGTGTACGGAGTCATGATACCTAAAACGGGGTCACTGGGTTAAGACACAGTGGGGTGGATTTGATGATTCCCCTAGTCACATTAACTTCTAACACCCCTGTTGGTCCTCGTCTCTTTTTCACGTTTTCGAGTGTCGTTTATCAAACACCTGGAGTTGTTTATCAGTCTCTACGATGTCGAATGAGTACCCGCGGAAGTTATTGTCACGTGTTTTCTCCGGAGAGTAGACTCCTACGGGCGTAAGACAATAGTCATGTCGGTCGTGGGACTTGATGGAAGTCACCCTTCGTTCACGGGTGTCTTTCCGTCAGACACTTCTCCGAACGTACTCGAGGAGGTCTGTCGGTACCTATCGTGGTCTACCCGAAACGAAGGGACCCTTTTCTACATGTTAGCCCCGAAAAGTCCCGTAACTGGATCTCTTTTATCTGGTCTCCGAGAGTCATGGTCAGGACTGAAACACCCTGTCTCTCTTCTGTGTCCTAGGATTTTGAAGGAAAGGTTGTACTTCGTTCTCTTCATCTCGACGGTGTCGACTTCATTTGCATACTCTCTGGTTTCGACCTAAATGTCAATACTCAATGGTTTATGATCCTTGAATACCTCGAACACACGAATCAGCGAGTCAGCACAGGTCGAGAAACGTTGGGGTACCTGATATCGCGTGGTCCGAGGAGACAGGTACCCTCTCCTCCGTTCACATGACCTCACCCAACGTTAAAGGAAGAGGTCCACCTCGAAGTCAAGTCAAGTCAAGTCAACGAGTCAACACAGGCTGAGAAACGCTGGGGTACTTAACGTCGTGCGGTCCGGAGGGACAGGTAGTGGTTGAGGACCTCAAGTGAGTCTGAGTGCAGGTAGCTCAGTCACTACGGTAGGTCGGTAGAGTAGGAGACAGTAGGGGAGAGGAGGACGGGGGTTAGGGAGGGTCGTAGTCTCAGAAAAGGTTACTCAGTTAAGAAGCGTACTCCACCGGTTTCATGACCTCAAAGTCGAAGTCGTAGTAAGGGAGGTTTCTTTAGGATCCCGACTAGAGGAAGTCTTACCTGACCAACCTAGAGGAACGTCAGGTTCCCTGAGAGTTCTCAGAAGAGGTTGTGGTGTCAAGTTTGCGTAGTTAAGAAGTCGCGAGTCAGAAGAAGTGTCAGGTTGAGAACGAATGTGATACGATTTATATAAGTAATGTGGTCATTCAGAATAGGTATTAGAACAGTTGCATCATATTAGACAAGGTAGATTATCTACTTGTTTTACTTTGAGTATTTTCACTGAAATGATTCGTTCAGGTGTGTGGAGTTATCCCTTTCGTTCCTTAGACTTCCGTTTTGTAAAATCTAAATTTGAGTTTTGGAAATGAAAGTTGAAGTCACCGTATATAAAAGTTTATTATCATTTAGCTACAAACTACCTTCATCGTTTCTTCTTCTTTGTTAAGACTAATCCTAACCTATAACCTCAGAGGATACTACCTTATCAAATCTTAGACACTAAGTTTGTTACGTCTCAGTAACCTTAAATTTCGTCCCTCGTCTATATTAGTTTGTGTCATTAATTTAATTTAATATAATGTAGTGTATTAGTATAAAACGATATACATAGTATGACCTTCCATAATCGTCGTATTTAGTGTCGTGACTCTCTTCCTTTCCTATCTCCTCTCAGAACTGTCACCGTTGTCTCTGTCCCCTTTCGGGATCTATCCGGATCATCTCCCCTTCAACAGACGACAGAGTCTCTCCTGACACGAAAGACAGTACATTCGTCGACTAAAAATGTCCTGAGGGGACTCACTACTTTTTACTTCGATCAATAAAGTTAGATACCACATCCATTTGATAATAAAATTTTAAGGTTTGACCAGTTCAAATACAATCTTTTTTCTTATATTTTCTTTTAAAAATGAAGACCTTAAACGAACGTAGAAAAAAATATATATTTAGATAAGGGACTATAAAAGGTACTGTAAAATTTCAAGAGTTTAAGTTACAAACCCCTTAACCGTTATAATATAATATATGTGTTTAAACGAAGGTCTTAATCAAAGAACCAAAGTAAGGAGTAAGTTGGTGAACGATTGACATAAAGAAACTATTCCAATGTCCTATAAAGATTGAAGTCACTTTCACTTCCACCAACAACACTTCCAATTGAATTTATCACACCTCGTTCACTATTGGTATATCAACCGGTCTCAACGTCGGTTTTTTACGACCTCAATCAGAAAAGTTATACGATACATGTGAGTTAGTTGAAAAGAACTATGAATTAAGTATAACTGAAAGTAAAACAGTTGTTTTTTCAGTTATTTATTTAAACAAGTTGATTATAAATAACTCAGGGGTATACACACCGTCAGTGATCCTTAGTTCCTTTTAATCAAAATTTTTCTCTGTTTTTATAACAGGAGTTCGAAGGTATAAATAAATACTTCACAAAATTTTCAATCAGTGACCCTTCGTGAAGATCTTTCTGTACACTCCTGGACGTTTTCAGAAGAAGAAAATTTTCCTAACTCTTTAATCGTTTTGATAGAGTGATAAGACCTTTAATCGGTTTCCAAAAGTTATTAGGTTCTTTGTAAATAACTTCTTTTTCTTGATTTTTTCTTTATCTTTTACAATGTTGTAAAAATTAACAGGATAAAAGTAGTAAGGTAATGGTCGTAGAACCATCAGAGTTTTTATTTGTTGTCTTTTTTATTTGATCGGAGTGTTAGTGTCATCGACACTTTTGGTTGGCACGTCATAGGAATATCTTCCGTCTTGTCCAATCCTCGAGGTGGTTTCAGGGTCAGGGTTCCCTAACAGTCGGGAACAGGACATCACGTCAAGTAACTTTCAGGGTCAATAATCCAAGTCGAATTAACTAGACTGATTCCAAAACAAGTGACACTCATTTCTCTCAGAAAACGAACCCATGTAGAATAATTATTTTATTTGTCGTTAACAGAGTGTAGTGTCTACTGACTCCTCCACATGAGTTGTTATTTCGGTTTCTCTATACGTATACTTTGAGACTTTAGACTCTATACAAGGACCCTTCGACTTTTAGAAACCCGTACACGTTCCGATATATACGGTCCTTATTGGACTGTTCCGGACTTTGAGAGTAGGGACCAACAATGACTCCGAGACGAGTTCGTCATTTACTTGTGTTTCCGGTTCTACCTTTAATGTACTATCTCAAAATTTCAGTCTGAGGTTTATGTATGGGTCTGGAAGGTTTATTTTAGATCTTCTGTCATCTAATCCTGTACCTTTGTAGACAGGTTCATCCTGGACTTTCAAATTGGTTGACTTGACTCCGGAGTCACGGGTGTCTACTGTGTCTTATATATGAAATGTCTGACATCCTTTCGACAATTTATTTTTTCTTCGTCCTCGTTGTTCTTGTTGTTGTCATCGTTCTCGTTTATTTGACCTCTCGTTTCACCTCTTACACTGTAGTTTGTAATGATTTAATGTGATAAATCGTACAGATCTAAATTGTTTTTTCTTTTTTTTTTCAGTGTGTTTTCTATCCTTTCGTACCATATTTTGTGTTATTAATTTAATTATTTTTACAGAAACTCAACGGCTCTACAACCTAATGATCATTTTTTGTATTTTTAGTTTTAACCAAATAATCTACATCTTTATTCTGATTACTTTGAAATAGATTAATTTTGAAAAAAAAAAAATTTATTTCCCTCTGAGTTTAGTGGTGACCCATTATTTTCTCCCGTATATTTTACTTATACTCTTTCGTGATACTTGTAGACGTACGTTATTTAATTTTTTTGTCTATTTTACCTGTTTAAGGAAACTTACTTTTTTTTAATGACTATAACTACTTTCTTCTTTGTATTTTTAGACTTAAATAGAGTTCTATAACTTAATTATTGGTTTTTGAAGGGGTTTTCATTTGGATTAAGATCTAATGACCACTTAAGATGTTATATCAATTTTCTTTTATATTGTGGTTAACAAGTATTTAAAGGTCTTTTCTTCCACCCCCCCTTCAACTGCAATTCTAAGTCAAGTCAAGTCAAGTCAACGAGTCACCACAAGCTGAGACGCTGGGGTACTTAGCATCGTGTGGCGCGGAGGGACAGGTAGTGGTTGAGAGCCTCAAGTGAGTTGGATTACAAGGAATCCAGCCACTATGGTAGGTCGGTAGAGTAGGAGCCAGCAGGTGAAGAGGAGGATGGGGGTTAGGGAGAGTCGTAGTCCTAAAAAAGGTTACTCAGTTGAGAAGCGTACTCCACCGGTTTCACTTTCCAACAACTTAGCACTGTGGCCCAAAAACCTGGGGTATCCTCTTCTTAAATTAGGTCCCAGGCTTTGTTCCGAACTAGTAAGTCTCGAAAAACACTTTAATCCAAAATAATTTCATATTTCCTCTATTTCTTTCGAAACTGTATCCGTAGTCTTACCCCCTTCTTTCTCATGGGAGGACGATCAGAAGTCGACCCACAACATATCAGAGACTTACTTACTTACTTACTTCAGCGAGTCAACACAGGTTGAGAAACACTAGGGTACCTGACATCGGATAGTCCGAGGAGGCAGGTGTACTAAAAGGTCCGTTCTAACGACCTCACCTAACATTAAAGGAAGAGGTATATCAGTGTTCGTCAGACAATTACTTTCTTTCCTTACAGAGTTTTGAGTCTTACCGTGGTCCGGGGAGAGGGTATTCTACGTAAAACCCTATTAGAATTTTGGTTTACCAAATAGAACCCGGTATTTTACTAATTGAACTTAGGACTTCTTCCCGTCTAGTGGTATGTTTATCAAAGTAAATGTATCTAATCTCCTTGTTATAGACTCATATTGTAGAACCAAATAGTTCATCCAAGACTCGGTTTTCCGTCTTGGTTGAACTTCTGTCTCAAACCCCATTTACGTATCATGTAATCGTATCAAATTCTATTTGTAAAGGTATTCTTTGTCCGTAAGCAATAGAGATCCAAACTCTTATAAATCAAGTCAAGTCAAGTCAGTGAGTCAGTACAGGCTGAGAAACACTGGGGTCCTTAGCGTGGTGCGGTCCGGAGGGTCAGGTAGTTTTAGAGGGCCTCAAGTGAGTCTGAGTGCAGGTAACTCAGTCACTACGGTAGGTCGGTGGAAGGAGACAGTAGGGGAAAAAGAAGACTGGGGTTAGGGAGGGTCGTAGTCTCAGAAAAGGTTACTTAGTTAAGAAGCGTACTCCATCGGTTTCATGACCTCAAAGTCGAAATCGTAGTAATGAAGGTTTCTTTAGGGTCCCGACTAGAGGAAGTCTTACCTGACCAACCTAGAGGAATGTCAGGTTCCCTGGGAGTTCTCAGAAGAGGTTGTGGCGTCAAGTTTTCGTAGTTAAGAAACCGTGAGTCGGAAGAAGTGTCAGGTTGAGAGTGTAGGTATGTACTGGTGTTCTTTTGGTATCGGAACTGATCTACCTGGAATCAACCGTTTCATTACAGAGACGAAAACTTATATGATAGATCCAACCACTATTGAAAAGAAGTTCCTCATTCGAGGAAAATTAAAGTACCGACGTCAGTAGTAGACGTCACTAAAACCTCGGGGTTTTTATTTCAGACTGTGACAAAGGTGACAAAAGGGTAGATAAACGGTACTTCACTACCCTGGCCTACAGTACTAGAAGCAAAAGACTTACAACTCGAAAATCGGTTGAAACTCTTATCAGTTGAAGTCCACTTTGGTCCGCAGTACCGTTGTGTCTTAAAATTCTCCTTGGAGGAAAATTTAAACATATCTCTTCCTTTTCTTATAGTGATCAAACAAAGGAGGATGGTGAATTCTCTCTAGTTTTACAGTCTGTAAACATTCGATAAAGGAGGTAAACCTCTGGGGACCGGAAGGACTGACAATGGGAGAGTTTTCATAACTTCAAAGTCGAAGTCGTAGTCAGGAAGGTTACTTGTGGGTCCTAACTAGCGGAAATCTTACCTGAACAACCTAGAGGAACGTCAGGTTCACTGGGAGTTCTCAGAAGAGGTTGTGGTGTGAAGTTTTCGTAGTTAAGAAGTCGTGAGTCGAAAGAAGTGTCAAGTTGAGAGTGTGGGTATGTACTGGTGACCTTTTTGGTATCGGAACTGATCTGTCTGGAACTTCAATCCTAATGGTATCGTGTTTTTAGTCTGTTTATGTTGGGAAACTTCAGATGTCTTTTTATGTGAATACTTGTATCTACGTTTTTAGAATTATAGTCTTGTGGCATAGTTCGTTTGACATTTTTCCTAACTTATGGTGTTATTACACCTATATAGAACGTTCCACCCAAGTCTTAATTTTAAATTTTTTTTTAGTGGTAAAGATACCTTAATTTTTGTTCTGGTGTAATAGTAGAGTTATACATCTTTCATGTAAACTGTTTTCAGTTGACAGTCGGGAGGTATAGGTTAAAGACGTAGACGTCTAAAGTACTTGGTACCTAGTTTTGATAAACTTTTTTTTTTTTTTTTAAGGTGTCATACCGTTTTTCGTTTCGAATTTGAACAACGTACCGTTATCTGTAAACGTATCATAAATGTAACATAAATGTTGGTAAATGTATACGTCATAATAATAGGATCCGTAATATTAATTAGATTTCTACTCAATTTCGTATGTCCTCCTACATACATCAAACCTACATTTGTGAAACGGTAAAACATAGTCCCTAAGTTCGTGGGTATCTGAAACCACAGAACCTTGGTTAGGAAGTACCTATAACTCTCTACAGACATGGAGAGTTCTAATTTTGGATTTATTTTGTTTCTGAGTTTTTGTGATACCTGGATGACCTTGAAGGATTTAGACTATTTTTAGAAGATACTTTTTACGTGTTAATTGTCACTTTGTGACTAGTAACCCGGTGATTCTCTTCCTTCTTATGAGATTACGGATAAGAATAGTGAAATTAAGGTAGAATAAGAATTCCGACATCAGTCTCCTTTATGATTCCTTTTTCTTTATTTTCTGTAAGACTTACCTTTTTGTTTTATGTATATTGAGAAAAAAAAAACTTTACTACACTAAGAAAAAAACATCTTTAAAAGTTCTCTAGATGTTTTTTAACACTTGAATGGTTTCTCAAGTCGTTCCAATATAACAAATTGTGGTTATTTGTTTTTAGTTAACATAAAAAGAAGTAATCGTTAGATTTAAACTTCTCGTTAAGTTCTCGTTAGGTTTCAACTTAATTCTTTTATTAATGTCAATTTTATCATAGTTGTTCTTGTGTTACGACTCCTTTTTTTAATTGTTTCAAACTTTGGATATGTGACTCTTAACGTTTTGTAGTACCTTTGTTTAATTTCTAGATTTATTTATATAAGGAACAAGTGACTGACTTTCTGAATTGTAATAATTCTACCGTAATAAGGGGTTCCACTATATTATAAGTCACTTTAGGGGAAACTTTAGGGTTTACTGAAAAAAAAACGTCTTTGACCGTTGGACTAGTCGTTTGAGTGAACTTTTACGTTCCCTGAGTCTTACAAGTTTTGTTATAACGTCTTCTTTTTATTTTAATCTTCTGAGTGTAAAGAAGTTTTGATTAAAATTTTACGTTATTAATACTATCACACCACGACCATATTACTACATATCCTGTTACCTTATCTAAACAGTCAAGTCTTTATTTAGAAGTGTAGATATCAGACAACTATAAACTATTCCTACGGTTCTGTTAATTTGTTAAAAATTTTTGTCACACTCTGTTGATCTATATTCGGTGTTTCCTATTTAAATCTTCGTATATAATTTAGTATGTTATGTTTTTAAATTTCAATATATATAGTTTTAAATTCTCATTTCGACATCTCAAGAATCTCCTTTTTTATATTTAGTTGGAAGCTTAGAACTTAATCTACTACTGAAGAATATATACTGTAGTTTTCGGGTACACTGTATCCATTTTATTAATCTTTATGTAGTAGTAAAATTTTTTACAAGACAAAATTTCTTGACTATATAAATTTTTTCTTTTTTTTTTTCACTTCACCCCTGAAGGGACCACCAGATCAGTGATTCCGAAACACGAGAGTTACGTCCCCCCGACTTAAACTAGGGACCAGTCCTTTGATCTAGGATATACGATATTGATTCAAACGTCCGCCGATCCTGGGTTACACGTCGGTTTACATACTTATTATTTTTTACCACTTTAATATCGAATATATTACCCTTTTATAAATGTTTAACATATAGACTACTCTGACTATGAGTCTTACATATGAGAATTTCAATACTATTTTCTATTTTTTGACTTTTAATCCGTTTATTAAATTGTCCATAAAGAGGGTCTTTACATGTCTTTACCACTCATATGTTTGACATTATAAAAGTTGTAGTTATTAGTCATCCCCTTACGGATAGTTTCGTGTTACTTTACGAAAACAAAGTTGGGGTCATTTTATCGATTTGAATTTTTCTCTCTGGTTTTTTTTTTTTTTTTTTTCGACTACTTCTAAACCTCTTTAGACTTGAAAATATGTAACGGTCATTTTAACATACACTCCGTCGGTGAAACCCTGTCAAGGAGTTTTAAGATCTGTAACTAAATGGTATATTGGGTTGTAAAGGTGAGGATTCTTGTATCGTTTTTCTTGACTTTTATATACCCGTACGTTTTTAGACACTAATTAACTGGTTTCGTTATAATAAGTATTATCGTATATATGTTGTGTGTACAGTAGAGAGTCAGCACAGGCTGAGAAACACTGGGGTATCTGACATCGGATGTTCCGAGGAGGTAGGTACCCTAAAAGGTCCGTTCTCATGACCTCACCCAACGGTACAGGAAGAGGTCCCCTAGAAGGGTTGGGTCCCTAACTTGGGCCCAGAGGACGTAACGTCCGTCTGTAAAATGGGAGATTCGGTGGTCCCTTCGGGTGTATTGTTGTGTCCATAGATTGTTTTTTAACTACTTGTTCATTCGTTTTGTACCGTATAGACATGTTACTTTAAAATAAGTCTTTACTCTATCTTACATCGTGATTATTACAGTATTGTACTTTTCAAATACCCCAAAGGACAACCAAGTCACCATTTCTTTGGTGGACAGTAACGTCCTCTACACCTAAACTGGGGACCCAGTCTTTTAGGGGACATCTTTCTTTACCGTTGGGTGAGGTCATAAGAACGGACCCTCTAGGGTACCTGTCTCCTCGGATCGACCGATGTAAGGAACCCCAGTGTTTTCCCACCCTGTACTAAATCACAGATTTATTGTTCACCTTTTAGAACTGACATAATACATTTGACTCACTTAAGTTAATGGTTTCCAGTATATAAAATATTTAGGTAAATTTAATTAAGAGGTTTTATCCTTTTAGATGTCTGGGTCTTTAATTTAGTTACTAAAGGTTCACGAGTCCCCTCCATCCCTACTCCTCACTAACGATTACATGTAATGAAAAAAAACCCCCCCTCCTTTCTTTTATACGATTTTAAATTATTACCAACACCCACGTGTTAAAACATTTCTATAGTCTTTTGTGTCTTAACATGTAAACTTTCCCTTTTAAAGTACTATAGATGTAAAATGGAGTTATTGAGACAATTAATGTTTTAAGTGACATTACTTTTATGTCGTGTCCCTAGTAAACCGATGCGTCGAAGTCCTACACCTTTTCGTTTTCTCGTTGACGATAAATAATGTTACGTAGTAAAGTGTCATAGGTCAAATTGTAATATAGTACAAGTTAAAAATATTATCTCCGTTTAGGATATACCCTTAAAGACAGGTTTAGTGGTAATTAGTAAGGTGACGGAAGAATATTGGGGAACCAAGTATCTACACACGGAATCGTTTAATTAGGTGTTTACTTCTTTAGGAATTTAAGAAGTAAGAACTTAGACTTGTAGTTTCCAGTGACACTAATGTTTTATTTGTCATCATTGGTCTGACATATAAATAGGAAGGTCAAAAATTAAAGAAGATTAGGGGAACGTACCCTAGAAAACTTCCTCTAGCGGTAATAGAAGTAATCGAGGTGGTATAAAACCGGGTCTGTTTATCGTCCCTCCCTTGTGTCGAGGTTGGTCGTTGTCTTTTATTCATGTTTTGTCAAAGGGGGAGTCATTCAGAGAGGGTACTCCTTTGAAGGTATTCGAAGAATAGGAAGAGGTAGTCTCCCGTCTGTCTGACTTTTGGTGTTAGTCTCTTTTGACTAGTTATTTTAATGTACCTGGTGTCGGAACAGATTGAGTCACTTTGATACTCAGTACGACACATCATGGTAGGTTCTGTCTGTCTAGTACCACCTCTCAATACTGTTTTACACCAGGTGACCTCTTCCCTTATCTTTTGGTGAAGTTATAAGAACGGATCTGTTTGGGTACTTGTCATACTTTTCCTTTTTTTAATTCTGTGTCTTTCTACTTGAGGGGTCCGACCATCCACAGGTTATACAATGACCGTTAGTCACCTATTTATTGAGGTGTTTCTGACTTGTTTCGTTTTTGTCGTGGGTCAACACGTACACTGACCAATATCTTCGTTCCAGGTTTCGATATTTCTCGTTATAACACATCCTTGGACCTTACAATCCAGGTACTTAGTTCCGTTTAACATTCACCAGTTTATTCTGTACCGTTCTCACTTGCAGTTTTCACAATGCTTAGTCGTTTGATGTTACCTAACCTTACTCACTTAAATTGAGTCTACTGGTAATATAGATGATGACACCCGTGTTTAGAGAATCTTTTTACCTCATCGGTTGTATCAAGTTTTTTTTTTTTTTCAAGTTTTACGTCAGGAACCTACGTTAGAGTGTCTTAATAAAGACAAGTAAAGGTCCGTTTGGTAAGTCATAGTGCCATTAGGTTTACATACGGGACTGGTCATTACAACTTCTTCGAGTTCAACTTACCGACATACTTCTGGATTTTCTGAAAGATCTTGATTATGGGTTTTTTCTAAAGGGAAAGTAATATCCCCTTATCCTTACGTTTAATCCTTCGGTTCTTTGTGAACCCCATTGTCCGTTAAAAAAGGAACCTCATGTTTTATTTAGTCACGTTTCTGATTATTATCTGAAGACCCTTCTCTTGTGTGACCATTATCGTTTATTGGAGAAGGTTATTGTGTTCTCTTCTGTGATGTGTACCTGTAGTGGTCTACCAGTTGTGGTTTTAGTCTAACTAATATAAGAAACATCGGTTTCTACCTCTTAGAGATATGTCAGTCGTTTTTATTCTGGTCCTTAACTGACACCGAGTCTAGTACTTGAGAAATAACGGTTTAAGACTGAATTTAACTTTTTCATCCCTTTTGGTGATCTAGTAAGTCCATACAGGAATTAGTTTAGGGAATGCTAATATGTCACCTTCACTTTTTATCTAAATATCCAGATCGAGACTATCTGTCTCACGGACTACTTGATACCTATCTCCAAGGACTGTAACGTGTCCTCTGTCCCTAGTTCTGTTAAGGGCTCTTTTTATTTACGTTTTTAGTTTTACCGCAGACGTCTCCGGAATGTTTATCGATACTGTTCTTCTCTTCGTTTTTCGTTTCCTCTTTTCCTTTCTGTATGGGCAAACTTACGTCACAAGGTTTCTTTTCGTTCCTCTCAATTCTTTCCGCAGAAGTGACTTATCACGTTTCTTTAACTCCTTTTTTATCTAATCTTTTCTGATCTTTAGAGAAGTTCTTTTAATTTCTGCGGTTTCCTTATAAAGTACGTTCTACCCGAGTTTTTCCCTGTCTTTACTATACCTAGATTGTCTTCGTCTTGTATAATTCTTCTCCACCGTTTTTATGTGTCTTAACAGGTTTTTTTATAGAAAGACCGAGTCTATTAGTGCTACCACACTAGTGAGTGAAGCTCGTCTGTAGGACCTAACACTTCAGTTCACCCGGAATCCTCCGTAGTGATGCTTGTTTCGATCACCTTCACTACCTTAAGGACAACTCGATAAAGTTTAGGAATTTCTACTACGACACTTTCACGACGTGAATTATACGGTCGTTCAGACCTTAGAGTCGTCATAGGTATCCTGACGTTTTCCAGTCAAAAGTAAGGTTAGGGTTTCTTTCCGTTACGGTTTCTTACCATTTTGATAACGAGTTAACGTGAGTAGAGTATGTGATCATTTCATTACGAGTTTTAAGAGGTTCGGTCCGAAGTTGTTATGTACTCGGTACTCGAAGGTCTACAAGTTTGACCTAAATCTTTTCCATCTCCTTGGTCCCTAGTTTAACGGTTGTAGTAAACCTAGTAGTTATTTCGTTCTCTCAAAGTCTTTTTCTTTTCTTTTTTTTTTAGATGACGAAATACGGTTTCGGAGACTTACACAAGTCAAGTCAAGTCAAGTCAAGTCAAGTCAGTGAGTAAGCACAGACTGAGAAACGTTGGGGTACTTAACGTCGTACGGTCCGGAGGGACAAGTAGTGGTTGAGGACCTCAAGTGAGTCTTAGTACAGGTAGCTCAGTCACTACGGTAGGTCGGTAGAGTAGGAGACGGGAGGGGAAGAGGAGGACGGGGGNTGGTCCCTAGTTTAACGGTTGTAGTAAACCTAGTAGTTATTTCGTTCTCTCAAAGTCTTTTTCTTTTCTTTTTTTTTTTTAGATGACGAAATACGGTTTCGGAGACTTACACAAGTCAAGTCAAGTCAAGTCAAGTCAAGTCAGTGAGTAAGCACAGACTGAGAAACGCTGGGGTACTTAACGTCGTACGGTCCGGAGGGACAAGTAGTGGTTGAGGACCTCAAGTGAGTCTGAGTACAGGTAGCTCAGTCACTACGGTAGGTCGGTAGAGTAGGAGACGGGAGGGGAAGAGGAGGACGGGGGTTAGGGAGGGTCGTAGTCTCCGAAAAGGTTACTCAGTTGAGAAGCGTACTCCCCCGATTTCAAGACCTCAAAGTCGAAATCGTAGTAAGGAAGGTTTCTTTAGGGTCCCGACTAGAAGAAATCTTACCTGACCAACCTAGAGGAACGTTAGGTTCCCTGAGAGTTCTCAGAAGAGGTCGTGGTGTCAAGTGTTTGTAGTTAAGAAGTCGTGAGTCGAAAGAAGTGTCAGGTCGAGAGTGTAGATACGTACTGGTGACCTTTTTGATATCGGAACTGATCTACCTGGAAACATCCGTTTCATTACAGACAAGAAAAGTTATACGATAGATCTAACCAGTATTGAAAAGAAGGCTCTTCATTCGCGGAAAATTAAAGTATAGACGTCAGTGGTAGACGTCACTAAAACCTCGGAGGTTTTTTATTTCAGACTGTGACGAAGGTGAAAAAGGGGTAGATAAAGGGTACTTCACAACCCTGGTCCACGGCATTAGAAGGAAAAGACTTACAACTCGAAATTCGGTTGAAAAAGTGAGAGGTGAAAGTGAAAGTAGTTCTCCGAAAAATCAAGGAGACTGACACACCTAGTGGTATTTGACCTTTTAAGAGTTTCTCTACTCTAACGGTCTGATGGACTGGACGGAGAACTCTTTAGACATACGTCCAGTCCTTCGTTGTCAATCTTGACTTATACCTTGTTGTCTATACAAAGTTTATCCTTTTCCTCATACAGTTCCGACATATAACAGTGGGACGAATAAATTGAATATAAGTCCCATGTAGTACTTTTTGTGACACGGACTACTTCGTTTTCGACTGTAGTTCTAACGGACCTCCTTATAGTTATTGGAGTCTATACATCCAACTGTGGTGGGAATACCGTCTTTAATTTCTTCTTGATTTCTCAGAGAATTATTTTGACTTTTTCTTCTCACTTTTTCGACCGAATTTCGAGTGGTAAACCTTTTGTTCTAGTACCGTAGACCAGGGTAGTGAAGTACCGTTCATCTACCCCTTTGTCACTTTTGATATCGTCTGAAAAGAACCCGAGGTTCTGGTGACGTCTACCACTAACGTCGGTACTTTAATTTTCTGTGAATAAGGAACCTTCTTTTCAATACTGGTTTTCGTCTTTGTAACGAAACGATTGTTTCCAGGCAGATCAGTTCCGATACAAAATAGGACATCAGTACATATCTAAACTCTCAATTTGAAATTTCTTTAGACTCACCGTCTCTTAACTACGAAAACTTGACACCACAACCTCTTCTGAGAACTTTCACTGAACCTGACGTTCCTCTAGGTTGGTCAAATAGAATTTCCCCTAGTCAGAACCCACAAGAAACCTTCCTGATTAGAACTTCGACTTTGTGAAACCGGTGGACTAAGCTTCTTGACTGAGAAAACCTTTCTGGGACTACGACCATTCCTAACTACCACCATCTTCCCCTGTTGTCTCCACTCTACCAACCTACCGTAGTGTCAAAGTTACCTGTACTGAAACTCATTTGAAACCCTCAACCACTACCTGTCCCTCCGTACCATACGAACGTCAGGTACCTCAACATTTCTCAGCCTGTGTTGACTTACAGACTTGACTTAGGGGAATACCCCTAAACGTGAGGTTTTTCCGCTCTCAACTTGTTGGGTGACTCCTAATTCCTAGAGATAAGACATACGGGGTAGTCTTGGTCTATTATTGTGTAGAAGGTAGTACATCCCTTGTATACTTGAGTTGTTGAACCCTGACACTCTTCCTATCGTAACCCGTCTTAAAACGTGTCGTCTTACATCTTTCGTCTACGGAGGGAGAGACTAAAGAAGGACATGTACTTAATTTTATAGAAAGGGGACCCTGGAGAAGTCCTCATAATCTTTCATATCAACGTGATATGAATGACAAGTGATCCCTACTTTTGATTTGGACCACTTTGACCCCTTTATGAGACAAGTGTACAAAAGAAAGAGTGAAGACCGAAATCACCGGACACCGACTGTGTAGGTATATCAAGAGGACAGAAGGTATTTCACTCTAGTGGACAGAACACGACCTAACATCAATGATCTTAGTTCAGTCGTCCGTTTAAGACTTAAAACGTATGATAACTCCAGGGTTCTCGATACCCCATCTATAAGAACGAATGACAACACAGAAGAAGTCTATGTTTGAGAGAGAATACGTTTCACATGGTTCTAGACTTAACCTCCCACGTTCCATAATGATTACAACTCCTCGATTACATTACTGGTTCAACAGAATAATATCTTGATCGTCGTTTTTAGACTCGAAAACTTGTAACAGGTTTAGTACGTAGATACAGAGTTCACTATAACATTTGATCCCCCTCTTCCCACTCATAATAACTTTAGATCTGTGATAAAGTAATGTATTTGTGTGTAAGGAAATAGTTTTAAAAGGGAATATGATACTTATATCTTAATAATATACAAATTATAGATTATCATTCCCGACAGTAAAAGTTAAAAGACAGTGAATAAAACAGGAAAGAACCGTGACCATCGTTTCAATTCATTCAAAGTGAGAGATCGAGTTTTATCCCTTCTTAAAATACAGTATAGGGCTATCTTTATATAGTACTGGTATTTCTCATGGTTTGAATCCTATTTCGATTTTCGCATGTGTCTTTACGTTCCTCTACGAGTCTTGGACCGAGGGACTTCTGAGGGAATGGATTGGAACTTCAGACGAGAAATAGACTTGGAGGACAATACACTCACTAAGATGTTGATCATTCTGGTAAGTCGACCCCTGAAACAATTAATTTTATATAGAGTTAACTAAGTTTTATTTCATGATTGAAACCCCGGGATGTTCCTTGTCTAAGATTTTATACCTTAATGAACACTCCTTTTTCATCTCGATATCCATTATTCCCGAAGTATTAAGGAAGACTCTTGAACCAGTACTTCAACCAATCCGACGACGTACAAGATGTAAAAAAGGTCCGATTGTCAGTTACTTCCGGTAACATAAATACGTTTACTATCGTTTTAATATCTTATAACCGTATACGAGTATTAAAGAACACAGGAGACCGTCGAACATTTCCCTCTCTGATCAAAGCAGACTTCCATCAATAGATTTGTTACTTTGATCCACTCCTGTCAAACCCGTCTCATGAAAAGACGAACACTGAAGTTTTGTTCGATTGACTTCTCAACCCTCTCATCCTTTTAGAACTTAAGAACTACCGAAAATTTCGTTAACTTAGTTGTTGGTATGGGACTGGGGATCAAGATTTCAAAGGTTTACCTCTATTGCTCTAGTAATGAATTCATTTGTAGAATTGATTATGTTGTTTTCTAGTATGGACGAACTTGTCGGTTCCAAATTATAACTCCAATCTAAAGTTTTATTAACTCACGATTAGAAATGGAATACAAAAGAAAATAAAGGTCCTTTGTTGTGTTATCGACCTTGTACCATTGTAAGTTGTTTATCAACAAATTTTCTACTTACACCGTTCGTTAAACATCTCATACTCAGAGTTTATTTTACAACTACAATCCATTGTAACCGGTATAATCACTACTACCCCCGAGTTGTTTGGGAAGACTCTACGACAGACGGGAAACCACTGACCGAGTCTTCGATCTCTACCCGAAACGTCGTATATCTTGATTAATAGTCTACATCAGTGTCATATTATAAACCGAATCAAAAAAAATATAATACTTTCAAGATCCTCATAAATGAATTCTCAAATCAAAAGAACTTAGGATAGTTTATATTGAGAAAGTTTTTATATTTAATATGTATCATATGAAATATGTGTGCAAGTGTATATACTTGTACATACGTTTTTATCGAAAGTAAATTTTAACGACAGTCCGGAGTCCATGGTCCGAAGGGACCACCGAGTCTCCAATTTCTCAGACGGACGTTACGTCCTCTGGACCCAAGTTAGGGACCCAACCCTTCTAGGGGACCTCTTCCTTTACCGTTGGGTGAGGTCATAAGAACGGACCTCTTAGGGTACCTGCCTCCTCGGGCCACCCGATGTCAGGTTCCCCAACGTTTCTCAGTCTGTGTTGATTGACTGAAGTGAGTGAGTGAGCCAGTGGTATTATTTTCGATTTTATTTTATTGACCTAGGTTTAACAAAAAGACCCTTATATGATTTAAGTCCAATGGACAAATCTATCGGTTGTAAAAACGATTTATAAAAAATAAACGTAAGACATTCCTAGGAAAATCTTGGTAAAAATCCAAAAACAAAACAAAAAATTTCTTTGAAACCGTACGTTTAGTTTCTTACTTAAAGTAACATAGATTCACCAAACCCGAGGAGAGAAAAATTCTCACGGAGAATTCCACTTGATAGAATAAATTCAATTTCAAAGGGGTCACACCGGTGATATTAACATTTAATAACTTTTACGGTGGGAAAAGGTCCTTCTACGTTTTGAGACCAGGTATGTCCCGTATGTATATCCTTCATCAAAAAAAAAAAAAAAACCATCCCCACCTCTTTCTCAAAATCTGGTCCCTCTTGTGTAGGAACGGAAATCTAAAGGATTCTCTGAAATATGATACTCTTTGTGACAAAAAAATTTTCTATGATGTTTCGTGTCCCTTAGTGTGTAGAGGGGGGCGGCGGTAGTTGAAACTTGTCTTATCCCACTGAAATCACTGTTTTACATCCATTTGTGTGATTTCAGCATGTCGAGTTTAAAGTCTCAGTTATTCTTTCGGCACTTGAGTCACACGAGACACCCAATGTCTGTAGACCAGAGAGTCACCGGAGACTCTGGAACCGTACAAAGAAACCCAGGGTGGAGACTGTGGTCCCTGTCACTTGTAGTTCTTTATCGTTTTGATCTTAGGGATTTAATTATTTATCGTAAATCGTTATTTAGTAAAATGTATATTCTTGTCAACGTTCGACCTTCGAAATCTTTAGTTACTGACCATTCTTTTAGAAGTCCTTTACTTCAAGATCCAATAAATATTTACTTTATTCTCCCAATAAATGGGAAACGTTACTAACCAATAATGTGACCTCTAAAAGTCCACAAACCTCACACAACATACTAACATAGTATGATAAAAATCTTTCTACTGATTAAAAAGACAAAATTAATATTGTCTGTAAATATACTTTCTCGGTTTCAATTCAAAACGAATACAAGTACAATATTTGGTCTAAATCAAAACGATTGTACCAAATTTACAGAAACGAGTTACCTAGGAGTTCAGGTTAAAGGTAAAACATGAATTAAAATTGTTATTCCTAAGAGACAGTCTCCTTAAAAAAAAAAAAAAATTCATTAAACATCACAAGTTTAAGAAGGTGAAGTTTCGTTATCACTTAAGGGATTAAGTCGAAACGAAGTACCATTCAGGTCCTTTAAATTTTTTTTTTTTTTTTTTTTTTTTCCTCTTTTTAATCCTTTTTCGAGAGTAGGGGGTTTTTTTATGTACTTTTATTCCCAAGAGCAGTGTGTGAGCCCGACCGTCTTAAAAACAAAAATTTCAAAGAGACTATTTTTTCTACCCTAGGAAAGGTTCCGAAACGATTTTAGTAGACTACGTGTAAAGAACCAAATCAGACGGGATACTCCAGTATATCTCAGCCTGTGTTGACTTCGCTGAATCGTCGTCGTCGTCGTCGTCGTCGTCGTCGTCGTCGTCGTCGTCATGAATTTCTCCCTCTATTACTCCCTCTGTTGGGTCTTTGAACAACGGTGGAAAACAAAACAATGAAAAGTTTATAATCGAAGGTAATGGTCAGACGAACGATTATAAATGGAACGTCTCAGGATTGGATTACGTTGGAGAGCATGTACATCTTCATTAAACCAAGAAGTAATCGGTAGTACTGATAATCAATGGATCCATTGTTGTCCGTTAGGTCTTCTTTCACATGAAGTCCCGGAATAAGGAGTCAGAGTAGTATAGAAAGTTTCGAGTCGAAAGTGTTCCCTCTAAGGACTACTACCAGGAGGAAAGCGAACCGTTATCAACCACTCTGGACGCGTACTGAGGCAGTGATCGTAATTACTCTCTTAGTCTTGTATCCACACAAGACAAGGGACCGAACCCGGAACATAAAACTTAAACTACTACTCCCTCTTAAAGTAGGACTTAACTGACTCCCTTCCTCAATCTTACCCTGACAGGAATTAGTTTTAAACCTTTTTACTTATTCAATGTATAATATTAATAAGATTCTGAAGATAAGTTTTCTTCATAGAAGAAACGAAATGATAGTATCTTCTTTTAAACAAAGTCGGTAATATTTCATTGAGAAAAACGAAACAAAATCAAACACACATAGTCAGTATTTGATTTGACCAGAACATATACAATTTCTTCCACACTATTGGAGAGTAAGTCGAAATGTCGTAACTCTTTGTTACACTTTTATACAGAGTTTCAGACTATATATACCTCCCCCAAGTTTTAACAAGGAAGTGAGAACGACTTTGTTGATACTAAATTATTATCTAATTTGGATCATAAAAATCAAATTGATCCAGGATGAACGAATAAAAACGAAAATAAAAGTAATGAGATTATCCATCTAGTATCCCCTAGAACAACACTAAATACAGTACCTCATAAGACGGAGGATACAAAAGGAGACTCCCAAAATATCGAAGACCAGAATGCAAATCCGGAAATTAGGTGAACTTAAATAGAAACACATACCACTATCCTTCACATGATTAAAGTAAGAAAATGTACATCGACAAGTCGAAAGGGTCGTGGTTTCTTTCTATGAAAGAAACGGGGTAACATATAAGAACGGAGGAAACAGTTCCTATTCCACGAGAATCCACGTATCCAAATAGAGACCTTAAAGATACAACAAGGTAATCAGATATAAAGACAAAAACACGGTCATGGTATGACAGAACTACTGACATCGAAACATCGTATCAGATTTCGGTCCTTCCAACTAAGGGGGTCGAGGTAAGAAGAAAGAGCTATAAAGAAACCGTTAAACCTCAGAAAACACAAAGGTTGGAAAAAGGTTCAGAAAAACAAGATCAAGACACTTTTTACAAAACCATTAGACTATCCCTAGAGTAACTTAGACATCTAACGTAAACCATCATACCATTAAAAGTGTTTTAACTAAGAAGGTTGGGTCCTTGTACCTTACCGAGAGGTTGAATTTGCAAAAAAGTGTCCTTTGATGTTTGTTCAACTTTTCTGTGGAGAGTATTACCCTCTTTTATTATCGTTTACTTTGTTGACTGTTTCCTAATAAAGGTTTTATATATTCGTCGAGTTATATATATATATTTTCTTTATTGTTAGTTTTTCACCCGTTTTATATATTTGTCTGTAATTTTTTATTATTATTATTATGTCTACGATTCTTGTGAACTGTTCTACGAGTTATATCGAGTAATAATCTCTTTATGTTTAGTTTTGATGGTACTCTATGGTGAAGTGTGGACAGTCTTACCCGTAGTAGTTTTTTAGACGTTAGTTATTTACGACCTTTTCTACACCGCTTTTCCCTTGGGAGGATGTGAGAACCACCCGTACATTTGACTATATCGGTGATACCTTCTGTCATATTTCTAAGGAATTTTTGAACATACAGATGGCATACTTGGTAGTTAGGGCGATGATCCGTATATGAGACACTTTTGGAATTGACTTTTTGTGTGTACGTGGGGTTACAAGTAAAGTTTTGAAAGTGTTATCAATCCTGTACCTTCATTGGGATCTACAGGTAACTGTTTACTTTCCTACTTCTTTGTCACCACGTACATAATGAGTCGGTGTTTTTCCTTACGTAAACTCAGTCACGATGGCTCAATTTACTTGGATCTCGGATAATATGTTTCACTTTATTCAGTCTTTCTCTTTTTGTTTATGACATATAATTGTGTATTTAAACTTCAGATCTTTTCTACCAAGACTACTTGGATAGACGTCCCGTCTTTACCTTTGCGTCTGTATCTCTTGTCTAAATACGTGTGTCCCTACCATCCTTACTCTCACACCCTACTTGTGTCTCTCATCGTATCTTTGTATATTTGATGGTATACATTTCATCTATTGGTCACCCGTGAACGACATACTGAGTCCCTTGTGTTTGGTCTTTAGACACTGTTGGACCTCCCCACCCTAACCCACCCTCCGTCCTCCCTTTGAGTTCTCCATTCCCCGTGTAGATATTGATACCGACTAACTACAACTACATATTGTCTGTGGTTGTGTTATAAAATTTCGTTAATAGGAAGTTAAGTTTCGTTTAATTTTTTTTTAATCGTTGTTATAAAAGTGTATTAAGTAAAAAGGAAACGTTTAACTTTGAGGGACCGTCAGGTCGACAATCCTGAGTCGTGAGAGTAAATACTCTCGACACTAAGTTAAGGACCATCCCATTGATTCTAGGGTGTTGAGAATAACACATCGTCCAACCACCACCTCACCCCCCACTTTGTACAGAAAGCCTGAACGGACCGGTGGGTCACCAATTCTGAGTCGGTAGGTTACGTTCCCCCGTACCCAAGTTAGGGATCAGTCCCTTGTTTCTAGAGTACACGGTGTACCGGATCTATTTATTTTTCTTCCTAATTTTTTTTTGTTTTAGAAAGTCTATTTAGAATGTGAGTTTTTACCTTGAGATTTTTACGAAACAGACATACTTCAATTGTAATGTACAAAAATAAATGTTCAAAAAAGAGACTAATATGAATGAAACGTCGTCACACAAGTGAAGAGTCAATGAGAAGTAATTTGTGAAAAATTTACGTAAAGTAAAAAGAGAATACCCTTAAACGGTTTAATAGGACAATTCGTAATAAAGTTTTACTAAAAATTTCCGGAGACCATATAGTTAAAAAAAAATGATATAACTATAGCAATACATAATCAAATTCGATAGTTACGTTTGGGTAGTTTTGTAACAAAAATAAGGATCGAAACGTCGTAGTAAAAACCGTATTAATTGTCTTCATAAACGTAGGAATCTCAAATGAGGTCAACGATTTCAAAAGTCCTATTCTTCGCTAACGAAGAACCTAGATAATGAACAAAAGATATCTGTCAAATTAAAGATTCAATTACTAAACCCACTGGAGAAAATTTGTGTCCTTCTTTATTTCGACACAAACATTTTTAACATAAAAGAAAGAAACAAAGATAGACCAGAATTGATAGCTTTATATTAACAATCTTGACTTAATAAGACATTAGTCTTCGTGTCTAAATAAAAAGGATAAGATATTTTTATGTAAAAATGTTTGTTCACTTACTTCAGAGTTTTTCTTTTTTTTTTAACGTAGTATACACTGATCTCTATAATAGATGTTTTATAATCACTACTACTATTTGAACCTTTTATAAGTCTCTTTCTTTTTTACATTATTATTATGGAACGAATATTATAATAGTAAATAATTTTCATTCTTACTGTAATTATTAGTCCTAGTGATTCATACCCTAAAAATGTGTGATGATTACGCTTAATAGTTACGTTTGTTTATCTCCTTTTGTTGTCTTACCCTTTCTTATCTCTAGTGAAGTTCTTTTAATTTCTATTGTTCCCTTATAAAGTACGTTTCTACCCGAACTATTTCCTGTCTTTAACATACCTAGATTGTCTTCATCTTCTATAATTCTTCTCCACCGTTCTTATGTCTTCTTGACATGTCTCCTTGACATATTTTTGCTAGAAGTACTGGTTCTATTAGTACTAACACACTAGTGAGTGGATATCGGTTTGTAGGACTTTACACTTCAGCTCACCCGGAATCTTTCGTAGTAACACTTGTTTCGATCACCTCCACTACCTTAAGGTCAACTCGATAAAATTTAGGACTTTCTACTACGACACTTTCACGACGTGAGTTATTCGGTCTTTTAAACCTTTTGAGTCGTCACCGATGTCCTGACCTTTTCAAATCAAAAGTAAGGCTAGGGTTTCTTTCCGTTATGGTTTCTTACGAGATTGATAGCGTGTTAACGTTAAATAAAGTATGTGATCATTTCACTTTCATTTTGACTTCAACGCGTCAGCACAGACTGAGAAACGCTGGGGTACATGAAATCGGATAGTCCGAGGAGAGGTAGGTACCCTAAAAGATCCGTTCTCACGACCTCACCTAGCGGCAAAGGAAAAGGTCCCCTAGAAGGTCTGGGTCCTTAGTTTGGGTCCGTCTGTGAAATGGAAGACTCGGTGGTCATTTCATTACGAGTTTTAAGAGGTTAGGTCTGAAGTAGTTATTCTCCCATTGTCCATCCTTCCTGTCCCCAGATGTTTACCTCCTTTATCGGACGTTCACAGTCTGTAAAAAATAGAGAGAATTCGCCGTCCTTTTTTGTTTGATCGCTATAAAAAAGGAAGAGATATGTTTAAATTTCCTCCAAAGAGAATTTTAAGACACAACGGTATTACTGTGGACCAAAGTGGACTTCAATTGGTTACGGAAAAAGAATATTTTTACAAATAGAATTCGATGCGATTACATGATATGTAAATGGGGTTTGAGACCGAAGTTCAGACAAGGTGGAAAACCGAGTCTTGGATGAACTGTTTGGTGATACAATATGAGTCTATAACAAGGAGATTAGATACATTTACTTTGATAGACATACCACTAGACGGGAAGAAGTTCTAAGTTCAATTAGTAAAATACCGGGTTCTATTTGGTAAACCACGGTTCCAATAGGTTTTTACGTAGAATACCCACTCCCCGGACCACGGTAAGACTCAAAATTCTGCAAGGAAAGAAAGTAATTGTCTGACGATCACTGATATATTGTAGGTCGACTTCTTCTTGTCCCCCCGTGAGAAAGACATGGTAACACTACGGATACAGTCGAAAGAGATAGAGAAAATATGAAATTATTTTCAAATAATGTGTTTTCGAGACTCACTTGTTCAGAGTAGAGACCGGGGTCTAACTTAAGAAGAATTCCCGGTTCTTAGGGCTGTGACACTAAGTTGTTGTTGGAAAGTCGTTATGTTCTTGACACTTGAAAGTCTACAAATTCGACAAACATCTTTTCCGTCTCCTTGGTCTCTAGTTTAACGGTTGTAGACGACCTAGTACCTTTTTCGTTATCTCAAGATCTTTTCGTAGATGAAGACAAAATAACTGATACGGCTTCGGAAACTGAAACACCTAGTGTTATTTGACCTTTTAAGACTCACTCTACCCTGATGGTCTGGTAGACTGAACGGAGAATTCTTTGGATATACGTCCAGTCCTTCGTTGTTAATCTTTACCTGTACCTTGTTGTCTGACCAAGTTTTGTCCTTTTCCTCATGTAGTTCCTATATATAAAAGTGAGACGAATAAATTGATTATACGTCCCATGTAGTACTCTTTACGACCCGACCTTCTTTGTGTTCGACCTTAGTTCTAACGGTCCTCTTTATAGTTATTGGAGTCTATACGTCTACTCTGGTGGTAATACCGTCTTTCACTTCTCCTTGAGTTTTCGGAGAACTACTTTTACTTTCTCCTCTCACTTTTTCAACCGAATTTCGAGTAGTAAGTCTTTTGATTTTAGTACCGTAGACCAGGGTAGTGAAGTAACCTTTGTCTACCCCTTTGTCACCTTTGTCACAGTCTGAAACATAAAAACCTAAGGTTATAGTGACGTCTACCACTACCGTTGGTACTTTAATTCTACGAATGAGGAACCTTCCTTTCAATACTGGTTGGATCTATTGAATAAGTTTTCGTCTCTGTAATGAAATGGTTCTTTCCAAACAGATCAGTTCCGATATCAAAAAGGTCACCAGTACATACCTACACTCACAACCTCACACTTGTTTCAACTTGAGACTTCTTAACTACGAAATCTTGATACCACAACCTCTTTTGAGAACCGTCACGGAACCTACGGTCCTCTAGGTTGGTCAGGTAAGATTCCCTCTAGTCAGGACTCACAAGTAACCTTCCTGACTACAATTTCGACTTTGAGGTTATGAAACAGGTGGAGTTTCTCAACTGAGTAACCTTTTCTGAGACTACGACCCCCCCTAATCCCCGTCCTCTTCTTCCCCTGATGTCTCCTACTCTACCGACCTACCGTAGTGGGTGAGTACTACCTGTACTCAGACTCACTTGAGGCCATCAACCACACCCTGTCCCTCCGGACCGGACGACGTCAAGTACCCAAACGTTTCTCACCCTGTACTGACTCACTGACTTACCTTAATTTACACTTAATTTTAATATGACAAACATCTGTTAAATGTCCAATCATGCATATACTTATATTATGGACGACGACGACGACAACGATTCAGTGAAGTCAGCACAGACTGAGAGACGCTGAGGTCTCTACCGTCGGGCGATCCGATGGGGCAGGGACCCTATGAGGTCCGTTTTTGTGACCTCACCCAACGGTAAAGGAAGAGGTTACGTACTCTCACTTTCCACTTTCACTTCAGTGAAACAGCACAGACTGAAGATCGCTGGGCTACCTGACGTCGGATAGTCCGAGGAGGTAGGTACCCTAAAAGGTCCGTTCTCATGACCTCACCCCACGGTCACGGAAGAGGTTACATTATATATACACATATATTTACGTATGTGTATATGTATATCTAAACATCTACGTACCTTAAATTTAAGTGTACTTATCACATATCATCATATATTTATATGTACATAACCTAACCGGTTTTACAAGTAGACCCTAAAAACATGGACTTACTGGACTTTTTGTAGATAAAGACGAAATAATTGATACGATTTCGGAAACTGACACACCTAGTGTAATTTGACACCTTTTAAGACTCTCTCTACCCTTATGGTCTGGTAGACTGGACGAAGAACTTTTTAGACATAAGTCCAGTCCTTAGTTGTCAATCTTGACCTGTACTTTGTTGTCTGACCAAGGTTTATCCTTTTCCTCATATAGTTCGGACATATAACAGTAGGACGAATAAATTGAATCTACGTCTCATGTAGTACTCTTTGTGACCTGACCTTCTTTGTGTTCGACCTTAGTTCTAACGGCCCTCTTTATAGTTATTGGAGTCTATACGTCTACTATGGTGGGAATACCGTCTTTCACTTCTCCTTGAGTTTTCGAAGAACTACTTTCACTTTCTCCTCTCACTTTTTCAACCGGATTTCGAGTTGTAAGTCTTTTACTTCTATTACCATAGACCAGGGTAGTGAAGTACCCTTTATCTACCCCTTTGTCACCTTTGTTACAGTCTGAAATAAAAACCCCCGAGGTTTTAGTGACGTCTACCACTGACGTCGGTACTTTAATTTTCTGTGAATCAGAAACCTTCTTTCAATACTGGTTGGATCTATCGTATAAGTTTTCGTCTCTGTAATGAAACGGTTGATTCCAGGTAGATCAGTTCCGATACCAAAAAGGTCACCAGTAGATACCTACACTCTCAACCTGACACTTCTTTCGACTGACGGTTTCTTAACTATGAAAACTTGACACCATAACCCCTTCTGAGAACTCTCAGGGAACTTGACGTTCCTCTAGGTTGGTCAGGTAAGACTTCCTCTAGTCGGGACCCTAAAGAAACCTTCCTTACTACGATTTCGACTTTGAGGTCATGAAACCGGTGGAGTACGTTTCTCAACTGAGTAACCTTTTCTGAGACTACGACCCTCCCTAACCCCCGTCCTCTTCTTCTCCTGCTGTCTCCCACTCTACGGACCCACCGTAGTGACTGAGCTACCTGCACTCAGACTCACTTGAGGTCCTCAACCACTACCTGTCCCTCCGGACCGTACTACGATAAGTACCCCAGCGTTTCGCAGTCTGTGCTGACTCGCTGACTTGACTTGACTGGACTTCACTTGACTTGACTTACTGGAAAAACTGGTTGAGTTATACTCAGATTTATATACAACGTTAAATGGAGTATTTTGTAGGGAGTTTATGTCCCTTAAGAAATTAGAGTCGGGTAGAGGTAGTTGATAAAATAAAAGTGTTTGATTATTCTGTGGATACACGACTCGTGTCAGTACAGGTTAATAAAGGTTAGGTAACCTGATATCGGACGGTCCGAGGATATATGTACAAAAAAAAGTCCGTTATTAAGACCTTACCAACGGTAAAGGAAGATGTCTCCTAGAAGGGATAGGTCCCTAACTTGGGTACAAAGGACATAGAGGATGTAACGTCCACGTAAGAAATATACAACTTGGAAATACACAACCCTTTTATGGGTGCCCTTCTATAGGTGCCCTTCTACATGTGAACCACCACCACCACCAAATAAACGATTCAGCACAGGCTGAGAACACTAGGGCACTTGACATCGGACAGTCCGAGAAGATAGGCTCCCTAAGAGGTGCGTTCTAATGATCGCACTCAACGGTAAAGGAAGAGGTCTCCTAGAAAGTTGGGTCCTTAGTTTGGACCCAGAGGACGTAACGTAAGTCTACTAAATGACTGACTCGATACTCCCTTCTGGATATGTATCTACATAAGGGTGTTTACTTTTGTCAAAGTTACAGGTTACTACTTTTAAAATAATTCATTACGTCTCAGTTATCAATATTAGACTATCCTTTATAATTCATAGTAGAAAAATTCTCATATATTTTATATTATTACCTACTTTCTAATATAAAAAACTCGGAGCACCGAGTCACCATTTCTTAGGAGGAAGGATATGTCCTCTGTACACAAACTAGGTACCCAATCCTTCTAAGGGACCTCTTCCTTTACCGTTGAGTGAGGTCATAAGAACGGACCCTTTAGGGTACAACCCGATGTCAGGTTCCCCAGCGTTTTCTCAACCTGTTTATATCACTGATTTGTTGTTGTTTTATACCCCCTTTTAAATGTATTATACTAGTAATCTGTGATGATATTCCTGTGGATATATTCAAATCGATCCTCAATATTAAGAAAGGTCTAATAAAAATTAAAGTAAAAGGTGTCGAAGATGAACTGGTAACCACAAATTAAAAATTTTCGTCAAGATTTATATGTATACAAATTTTTTTACGTCCTCTCAAATTATAAAAAAAGAACAAGTGTATTAATATGAGTTAAAATAGATATCATACCTACGAATTCAAATTCCTTTTTTATAAGAATACAACACTTTTAAGAAACGAAAGAAAATTATTCGTCTTCGATATGAAGAGGTAGATAGATAGAGACGAAGTAACTGATACGATTTCGGAAACTAACACACCTAGTATTGTGTGACACTTTTTAAAAATTTCTCTGCACTTATAGTCTGGTAGAATGGACGGAGGACTCTTTTGACACACCTCCAGTTCTTCGTTATCAATCTTGGCCTGTACCCTGTTACCTGACCAAGGTTTAACCCTTTCTACAGTTCCGACATATAACAGTGGGACGAATAATTGAATATACGTCTCTTGTAGTACACTTTACGGTTCGACCTATTTCGTTTTCGGACCTAGTTGTAACGGTCCTCTTTATAGTTATTGGAGTCTCTATGTCTACTGGGGTGGGAATGTTGTCTTTCACTTCTTCTTGATTTCTCGGAGAACTACTTTCACTTTCTCCTCTGACTTTTTCAACCGAATTTCGAGTTGTAAATCTTTTGATTTTAGTACCGTAGACCAGGGTAGTGAAGTGCCCGTTTTTCTATCCCTTTGTTACCTTTGTCATTGTCTGAAATATAAGAACCCGAGGTTTTCGTACCGTCTACCACTGAAGTCGGTACTTTAATTTTTCTACTAACAAGGAACCTTCTTTTCGATATTGGTTGGATCTGACGTATAAATTTTTGTCTGTAATGAAACGACTGTTTTCAGGTAGATCAGTTTCGATACAAAAAAGGTCATGAGTACACACCTACACTCTCAACCTGGTATTTCTTCCGACTCGTGACTTCTTGACTACAATAACTTGACACCAAACCTCTTCTGAGAACTCTCAGGGAACCTGACGTTCCTCTAGTTTGGTAAGTGAAGATTTCCTTTATTTAGGACTTATAAGTAACCTTCCTGACTACGACTTCGACTATAAGGTTATGAAACCGGTGGACTACACTTCTCGACAAAGTGACCTTTTCTGAGACTACGACCTTTACTGACTTCCGTCCTCCTCGTCCCCTACTGTCTCCTACTCTATAAACCTACCGTAGTGGCTGACTCAACGGTACTCAAACTCGTTCCCCTACCACTTCCCGTCACATGTGATGTCAAATTCCCTAGTGTTTCTCAGCCTGTACTGACTGACTTGTTTTTTGTATGGAGAGGTCGATCTTCTTTAGGAGAAGGTTCTTTTAAAAGGGATTAACATATAACTATAACAGTACTCAAAGACTTGGGGGTACTAATATGGTAAATTTATTTCGTCACGATTTTTACAATTTTGACACAGGGACATTCTGACTTCTGTGTTTCTCCACCCCGAAAGGACCACCGTGTCACCCTTTCTTAGACGGACACTACATCCTCTACGAATAAGTCAAAGACTTACACCTTCTAAGGGACCTCCTCCCATGTTACTGGGTGAGGTCATAAAAACGGAGTCCTTAAGGTACCTGTCTCCTTGGACCGTCTTATGTCAGGTATCCCAGATTTTCTCAGCCTGAGCTGACTTCGTTGAATCGTTCTTACATATGTTACACGACCCGAAGGGACGACCGAGTAACCATTTCTGAGGTGGACGGTTACGTCCTCTTTGTCTAAACTAGGGACGGTTTCTTTTATCGTTCGATGAGGTCTTAAGAAAGGACACTTTAGGATACCTGTATCCTCAGACTGTACGATGTCAGGGATGTCCAACGTTTTCTTCAGACTGTCCTGAATCGTTGATTTGTTTTGGTTATACGTTTCACCAATTTACGGATAAACAAAAACGAAGACAAATTACTACGAAATCATATTGTCCTTTAAATGTAAACTCCCCGAACTGAGTCACACACTTAATCACTACATTTTCATTGTTTGAGAACACAATGAAAATCTCTATTTTGGTGTAACATAAAGAGTCTCAACATCCTGAAGTTATCTATTAAATAATTACGTTTTCGGTTTCTATCACAGATGTAAAACTTCGACAGTGTTATACTTTATGTTTAAACAAGTATTTAACACTATTACATAAGTCCCGTCAGTTTCACATACATTATTTCAGACACGACAGAGTAAATCATCAAACATGGAACTTTTAAGGATTCCTTAGTACTTATCCAATTAGTGATATATTGTATTTTTACTGTATATTCCTAGGATATCCCCCGCCAGGATTCTACTGCCTCCTTATCCTACTCCTCTGACGAAAGAGGGGATGTTTAAGTAGTTTTCTTGTAAATTTGTGACTCATTTAAGGTGTTTTGTTGAAGACTTACGGCCGTCTCCTGTAGTTCTTGGGTCTTTTCGTCGGGTAACAACACTTTCCTCCATCCTTTTTTATATTTTCTGTTTTTTTCTATGTTTTCTCCATCGCTACCTCGAGGTAGGACTCTTCCCTCAGAACTTTCCCTCTTCAAAGGTTTGTGGTCCTTTGTGAGAGTGACTGCTCAGACACCGCTCGGAACCTTCTTGTCTCCCGTTGCATTGTCCCTCCTTTTTATTTATTTATTAATTTTGGGTGTCTGAAACTCGGGTCGCCATTGAGAGGGTCGTCTCTTCGTCGTGTCTGTGGACGTAGGTGGTGATCGTTCACCGCCGATCCGTCCCTCCACACCCGACGTAACGAATCTCATTCCTAGACGGGACTTACGGGACTCCCGTTAGACTCACTTGATTGAACCCGATCGTTTAGTCTGACACCTTATCGATGGTACACTTTTCGGGATTCTGTGGTGGTCCGGGCGCGTGTCTTGTTTCCTGACTTGTCTTGATCGGCCGACGTCTGTTAGGGGAAGGTCACTGTCCGTCGGTCTCGGTCTTCCCCCGTTAGTGTCGGGGTCTCTCAGTAATAGATGGTTTGACGTTCGTCCGAAGAAACGATTGATTCTGAAGGACCCCAAGACCTGTCAGTTGTAGGCGGACTTTTCCACATGGTCAACATATGGGTCTTTTGGCTCTTCGTCCCTGTCCCCTCCGCCATTAAACGTCACTGGTACGAGTGGTTGTGGAGTAGTGGACTCGACGAACCTGGACCTTTCCCGTGTTTTGCGTCCGTGTTGACTCAGACGTGGTGACTCCTGATGGACTCGCCGGATCTGGAACCTCGACGTACGTCGGGTCCCGGCCGGAGCCTACCAAGGGTTTTCTTGTTGGATCTAGGACTCGTCACACCCGTCTCTCCTGTGTGTGTGGCACTCGTCCCCGTCCGGGTCACACCGACTGTGTGACTTTCGTGTGCGGTCACAATACACAAACGTCGTAGGAAGGGAGGGGTGTTACGCCGACTTGTTCACTCGGATTTTTTACACAGGTGGTGACGGGGGAAACATAGTCCCGCCTTTTGTCGTTTGTCTTATTTGATTTTGTCTCCGTTAGCGAAACCTTCACTGTCCATGTTATCTGATTTTGTGACAGGAATCATGGCTGATGTATCCTTCCCCGGATATCTAGAACTCTTTATATTCGACTTGGTTCCTTGATAGACTTTTACTTGACTGGGGTGTTATGGATGTTGTTGTGGTCTCTCTCAGGATCTATATAAAAATGATAAAAATACTAGTAAGAAAAAATAATTAATAAAAATTTTAAAATTCAGGAGATAATGAGGAAATTAAAAGTGAAAATATTGGATGATAATGAAACGTTTTTTTTTTTTTCTGGGATATAAAAATTTCATTTGTATATATGTATATATATAATTAAAAACACTGAAAAAAAGAAATTAAATTATAACCTTAGAAACTTTAGGTTTGGAGATGAGATCTAAAAATTAGAAACGAAACACCATAAACAATAGTTAAAACATGGAAATTCTTGGGTCAGAAGTCATGGGCAAAAATGAACTCTCCCTCTACTGACCGAACTGACGAGAGAAGGGGAAACCTGAAAGGAAAAACAGATGGTCCAGCGGAGACAGAGGACAGATGGGAGAGAGAAGAGGTGGGTTGAGACACTTAGAGACACACAAGGTCTGCCACCTCTTGTGAATCCCTTGAGTAATGACGGACCTAGACAGAGAGAGGAAAACTACAGGGTGAAAATAGGAGGACCAGTGGAGACAGAGGAAGGAGGGAGAAGGGAAGAGACATATTGAGGTACTTGTAGAGACTCACCAGGTCAACACCTCACGTGTATTCCTTCACTAATGACCGATTGAACGAGAGAGGAGATAACTAAGGAGGAGTAGATTAAGTCCAGTGGAGATTGAAGGAGGTGGGAGAAGAGATGAGGTACATTGAGACACTTGGAGATACCCATAAGGAGTGACACCTCTTTGAAAAGTAGAAATTGGATCTACAAAATAGTTGTCACGACATATCTTCCTCTTCAGAACTCTGATGACATTTTTATTCTGACTTTTGGTCTTTGTCCTTCGAATGCAGGTTTGGGACTCTTGTGGTCTCTTGAGGACTGAGGTCCCTTGTAATTAACTGTCCTCGAATAGTTTTCGGAGGTATGTATGTGACTTTGGTTCATGGCGGGTTCCCGGTTGTTCTAGGTCTCGTTTTGTATGGTGTGTTTAAGAGGTCGTTGTTTCCTTGTGTCGGGACTCGAGGTTATATGTCCGACGGGTTTCAATGAGGTTTTAGTAAGTGTAGAGTATTGAGTAATGACCTGTGAAGTAACGTGAGGTCTCTTATTTAGGCCGAGGTGGGTGGTCTTGTGACTGTGTTCGAAGGTATTGGTTCTGTGGAACTGTTCGGTGGACTGGTTGGGGTGGGTGTCGCTCCTTTGAGGTCTTATTTCTCTTGAGGTGTTTGACGGTCTTACGTCTTTCTTGTGGGGTTTGAGTCGTTATATTTGTTCTACTTCTTTGTCTCCTTGTGAGTAGTCCATTTCCTTTCCCTATTTACAAGTGGTTTGGTTCGTTTTCTCCTTCTCTATCCCTTTGATGGACTATTTCTTAAGGATTATTACTATCACTTTTACCAAGTTTTAGAACTTTAGTTTTACCTTAGTGTCTATTTATCGGACCTTTGTTCCTGACTCTTCTATGTTCTTTCCAAATTGTTCGTAGATCTTCTTTATTTTTTCTCAGTTATATATTACTTATTACGTTATTTACTCTAATTTTTGTGAGACCTCCGTTGTTTATCATCTTATTGTCTCCGTCTTCTATCCTAATCATTTCATATTCTATCTTACCATCTTTATTTACTTAGTATCTCCTTTTTTTCTTTTTGTTTAATTTTCTTTACTCCTGTGATAGTCTCTGGAGGTCCTGTCACAATTTGTGGGGTTGTAAGCTTAGTATCCTCAGTGTCTTCTTCTTCTTTTTTTCTTTCTGGTACGTTTTTATGAACTCCTCTATTATCAGTTTTTGAAGGGAATTTACCCCTTCCTTTATTAGTGGGTTCAGGTTCTTTGGGTCTCTTAGAGTTTGTCCCATTTAGGTACCACTCTGTGGGTTTCTGTGTATAATTAGTTTAAATGTTTCTAGTTTGTGTTTCTTGTTTATAATTTTCGTCGTTCCCTTTTTGTTGTTTATTGTGTGTTCCCCTAAGGGCATTCCTATTGTCGAGTAGAAAGTTATCTTTGAGAAGTCCGGTCCTCCCTTACTGTTCTGTATGAATTTCACTACTTTCTTTTATTGGATGTCAGGTCTAATGACATGGGTCGTTCCTAGAGTAAGTTTATACTTCCTCGTTAGTTTTCGAAATGTCTGTTCGTTTTCGACTCTCTTAAGTCGTGGTGGTTTGGTCGAGAGGTTGTTTACGATCTCCTATAAGAGATCTGTCCTGTGTGTTTTTCCCACATATTTGAGCTTGGGTTTTGTTATTTCATTTACCGTTACCCTAGTACGAATAGTTATTAATGGAATTTACATTTACCCGACTTTCGGGGTTGGTTTTCTGTTTCTAACCGACTTACCTATGTTTTTGTTCTGGGGATATATACAACAGATGTTCTCTGGGTGGAGTTTTGTCCCCTGTGTATGTCTGACTTTTACTTCCCGACCTTTTTCTATAAGGTACGTTTATCTCTGGTTTTCTTTCGTCCTCATCGTTATAAGAATAGTCTATTTCATCTGAAATTTTGCTTCCGATACTTTTCTCTGTTTCTTCCTGTGATGTATTACTAGTTTCCTAGTTAGGTTCTTTTTCTATAGTATTAATGTTTATATATACGTGGGTTGTATCTTCGTGACGTTATACATTCTGTTTACGATCGTTTATACTTTCCCTTTAATTGTTATTGTGTTATTATCACCATCTGAAATTATGGGGTGACTGTGGATACCTATCGAGTTGAATTGTCTTTTAATTGTTCCTTTGTGTTTGAAATTTGCTATGTTATCTGGTCAATCTGGATTAACTACAGATACCCTGTAAAGTGGGGTTTTGTTACTTAAAGTGGAAAAAGAGTTTGTGTGTACCTTGGAAGAAGTCCTATCTAGTGTAGGACCCGGTATTTAGATCGGAACCATTTAAGTTTTTTTAACTTTATTAAGGTTCGTATAAAAGACTGGTGTTACGTCATTCTAATCTAGAGTTAATGTCCTCTTTTTGATAATTTTTAAGGTTTTATACCTCAGACTTGTTGTGCGACGATTTATTGGTTGTTTAATGTCTTCTTTAGTTTTTTCTTTAGTTTTATACGTATCTTTGCTTACTTTTACTTTTGTGTTATTGGGTTTTGGGCACCTTGTGACATTTTAGTCACGATTCCCCTTTCAAGTATCGCTATGTCCGTATGGAGTATTTTGTTCTTTTTTAGTTTGTTTATCGGATTGACCTGAGGATTTCGTTGATCTTTTCCTTCTTTACTTCTTGGGGTCCCAATCATCTTCCTTTCTTTAGAATTGTAATCCTGTCTTTGTTTACGTTTTCTTTGTTTTCTCTGGTGTCGTTTTTAGTTGTTTCTGTTTTCGACCAACAAACTTTCCTATTTATTTTAACTGTTTGGTAATCGGTCTGAGTAGTTCTTTGTTGACCTCTTTTTAGTTTAGTTATTTTAATCTTTACTTTTACCTCTCTAGTGTTGTCTGTTGTGTCTTTATGTTTCCTACTATTCTCTGATGATAGTCGTTAATATACGGTTATTTAACTTGTTGCACCTTCTTTACCTGTTTAAGAATATTTTCATGGTGAAAGGTTTTGACTTGGTCCTTTTTTATCTTTTAGAATTGACTGGGTAGTGTTCGTGTCTTTAACTTTGACATTAGTCCTTAGAAGGTCGTTTGTTTTAGGGTCCAGGTCTACCGAAGTGTCGACTTAAGATGGTTTTTAAATCTCTTCTCGATTGTGGATAGGATGAGTTCGAGAAGGTCTTTTAACGTCTCCTTACATTTGAAGGTTTAAGTAAGATACTCCGGTGGTAGTGGGATTATGGTTTTAGTCTGTTTCTATAGTGTTTTTTTCTTTTGATGTCCGATTATAGTGACTGCTTGTATCTATGTTTTTAGGAATGGTTTTAAGATCGTTAGCCTTAGTTTGTTGTATAATTTTTCTAGTATGTGGTACTGGTTCACCCCAAATAGGGTCCCTACGTTCCTAAAAAGTTATAGGTAGGTAGTTAGTTACATTATGTGGTGTAATTGTTTAGTTTTTTATTTTCGGTATACTAATAGAGTTATCTACGTCTCTTTCGGAAACTGTTTTAAGTCATAAGTAAATACTATTTTTGAGAGGTGTTTCGTCCTTTTATAGAGGTGTATTATTTTCAATATATACTGTTAGGGTGTGGTTTGTAATAGGATTTACCACTTTTTAACTTTCGTAAAGGGAATTTCAGTCCTTGTTCTGTTCCCAAGGATGAAAGTGGTGACGATAAGTTGTATCAAAACCTTTAAAACCGGTGTCGTTAGTCTCGTCTTTTTCTTTATTTTCCTTAGGTTAAACCTCTTCTTCACTTTGAGAGTGGTGTCTACTGTACTAGGAGATATATCTTTTTGGATTTCTTAGGTGGTCTTTTAATGATCTCGATTAGTTACTTATATCATTTCACGGTCCTATATTTTATTTGTGTGTCTTTAGGGAAAGTAAGTATATGTGATTTTTACTCTTTTATCTTTCTCTTTAATTCCTTTGTTAAGAAAAGTGGTAAAGTTACCTTTCTTATTGTAAGAATCCTTATATAAATGGATTTCTTTGTTTTCTGGATCTATATCTTTTGATATTTTGTGACCATTTTCTATAGTTTCTCCTGTGATTATCTACCTCTTTATATAGTACAAGTACCTAACCTTCTTATTTATATCACTTGTACTCATATGATCGGTTTCGTTAGATATCTAAGTTACGTTAGGGATAGTTCGATGGTTACCATAAAAAGTGTATTGATCTTGTTTATTAAAGTACTAAACATACCTTTATGTTTTTGGGAGCTTATCGGTTTCGTTAGAACTCTTTCTTCTTACCTTGACCTCCTTAGTCGGACGGACTGAAGACCGAGATGACGTTTCGGTGTCTGTAGTTCTCTCATACCATGACCGTATTTCTGTCTTTATGTCTAGTTACCTTGTTTTATCTTTCGGGTCTCTATTTAGGTACGTGGATACTTTTAGAATAGAAACTGTTTCCTCCATTCTTATATGTTACATAATTTCTGTTTGAGAAATTGTTTACCACGACCCTTTTGACTAGTTGTCGAACATTTTCTTACTTTGATCTTGTGAAAGATTGTGGTGTGTGTTTTTATTTGATTTTTACCTAATTTCTAGATTTACATTCTGGTCTTTGATATTTTGAGGATCTCCTCTTGTATCCGTTTTGGGAGAAACTGTATTTCGTGTCATCCTAGGAGATACTGGATGGAGGTTTTTATAACCTTTATTTTCGTTTTTATTTGTTTACCCTGGATTAATTTGAATTTTCGAAGACGTGTTGTTTCCTTTGATATTCGTTCTACTTTTCTTTGGAAGTCTTACCCTCTTTTATTATCTTTTACTTCGTTGACTGTTTTTGATTAGAGTTTTTATATGTTCGTTGAGGACTTCGAGTTAAGGTCTTTTTACTTGCTGGGTTAGTTTCTACCCGGTTTCTTGATTTATCTGTAAAGAGGTTTCTTCTGTGTGTCTACCGATTGTTTGTGTACTTTTCTACGAGTTTTAGTGAGTAATAGTTTCTTTACGTTTAGTTTTAGTGTTACTCTATGGTAAAGTGCAGTCAGTCTTACCGACGTTAGGTTTTCAGATGTTCGTTATTTACGACCTCTCCCACACCTCTTTTCCCTTAGGAGAATGTAACAACCACCCTTACGTTTGACCACGTTGTTTACCTCTTGTCACACCTCTAAGGAATTTTTTGACCGTTATCTTGACGGAAGACTAGGTCGTTAGAGTGATGACCCATATGTGTGACTCCTTAGGTCTTAACTTTCTCTGTGCACATGGGGTTACAAGTAGTGTCGTGACAAATATTATCGGTCCTGTACCTTCGTTGGATCTGCGGGTAGTCGTCTACTTACCTATTCTTTCGACACCATGTATATGTGATACCTCATAATGAGTCAGAAACTTTTCTTATGTAAACTTAGTCAAGATAACTCCACCTACTTTGACCTCGGTTAATATGTCTCACTTCATTTGGTCTTTCTTTTTTGTGGTTATGTCATATGGTTGTGTATATATATCTTCAATCTTTCTACCATTACTATTAGGGCATACGCTCTAAAGTTTTCTCTGTGTATACATATCTTGTCAGAAAACCTGAGACACCCTCTCCCTCTCCCACCCTACTACACCCTCTTACGGTGACTTTGTACATATTATTGTATATATTTTACTTAGTGGTCAGGTCCAAGCTGCGTACTATGACCTACGAACCCCGACCACGTGACCCAACTGGATCTCCCTACCATGACCCTCCCTTCTCCCTCCCCCCAAGTCTTACCCCTTGTGCACATATGTACACCGCCTAAGTACAACTACAGTACAACTACATACCGTTTTCGTTATGTTATGGTATTTCATTAATTGAAGGTTAATTAAATTTATTTAAATATAAATTTTTTCTTAGTATATATACAGTATATATTTATATTGTTTTGAATACCTTTACGTATATTTATATAAGTACTTTTATTTTGTAATTAAGGATTTTTAGAATTTAAAAATACAAGTCCATTAAATTCTGTAGAAACTTTGTTTCCGTTTCATCGTTATATAAATGTTTAATTTTCATAGAAAGAAAATTCTATCTTTCTTTCTTAACAGAAAATCATAACCTTAATAGTAGTCAAATTTTAATTATAAAAATAAAATATAAAGTACTTTTACATTTTATTTATGTAACTGTACATTATTATTTATATAGTAATCTATTTATGTAATAATCTTTATATCACTAATAATTTTTACTATTTCGATAAACACTAAGTTTAAAGTTTTAATAATAGGAATTTTGTTAATAGGTAAAACCTCGTGTCTTCCTAGTGTTCTTATAATCCATACCGTAGGAGGATAATCATGAAAAGAAAAAAAAAAAAATTCAAGTCTCTACGATACACAATACCTCTCTCTAATTAGTGTACCTATACCTGTCGAAGTGGGAGTCAAGACTTCAAAGTTCAAAAAGATTTTGATCGAATTTATTAGAATTTAGTAAAATCCTTTCATTCCATATACAAGATTCTTCTAATTGACATTCGGTCTAGATTGATTATTTAAAAATTTTTCTCGTCTACTAGTCTTAATGAAAAGAATAGAAATCACTTTGTATTGACTGTGTATTATAACATATTCAAATTCCATATGATACACATGTGAACCAAACGATACTGATATATAATTTTTACCAGTTGTGGTATTACAACTGTGTACGTATTGGAGTATATTGGTGGTAAAAAAACTAACAGTATTCTTTTAAATTTTGCAAGAAAGAATCGTTAAAATTGACACATTTTGTCATAATGATTGAACTATTGATACGATATGTAATCCAGAGTTCTTAAATAATTGGAATATCGATTTTCAAACATGAGATACTGACTGAGTAAAAGTAAAGGGTGTAGGGGTCAAGTCAAGTTAAGTCAAGTCAGTGAGTCAGCACAGGCTGAGAAACGATGAGGTACTTAACGTCGTGCGGTCCGGAGGGACAGGTAGTGGTTGAGGACCTCAAGTGAGTCTGAGTACAGGTAGCTCAGTCAGTACGGTGGGTCGGTAGAGTAGGAGACAGCAGGGGAAGAGGAGGACGGGTGTTAGGGAGGGTCGTAGTCTCAGAAAAGGTTACTTCGTTGAGAAGTGTACTCCACCGGTTTCATGACCTCAAAGTCGAAATAGTAGTAAGGAAGGTTTCTTAGGATCCCGACTAGAGGAAGTCTTACCTGACCAACCTAGAGGAACGGCAGGTTCCCTGAGAGTTCTCAGAAGAGGTTGTGGTGTCAAGTTTTCGTAGTTAAGAAACCGCGAATCGGAGGAAGTGTCAGGTTGAGACTGTAGGTATGTACTGGTGACTTTTTTGGTATCGGAACTGATCTACCTGGAATCAACCGTTTCATTACAGAGACGAAAACTTATACGATAGATCCAACCAGTATTGAAAGGAAGGTTCCTTACAGAAAATTAAAGTGTCGACGTCAGTGATAGACGTCACTAAAACTTCGGGTTTTTTATTTCAGACTGTGATAAAGGTGACAAATGGGTAGATAAAGGGTACTTCACTACCCTGGCCTACGGTACTAGAAGCAAAAGACTTACAACTCGCAATCCGGTTGAAAAAGTGAGAGGAGAAAGTGAAAGTAGTTCTCCGAAAAATCAAGGAGGAGTGAAAGACGGTATTCCCACCACAGTAGACGTATAGACTCCAATAACTTTAAAGAAGACCGTTAGAACTAAGGTCGCACACAAAGAAGGTCAGGTCGCAAATAGTACTACATGAGACGTAGATTCAATTTATTCGTCCCACTGTTATATGTCGAAACTGTGTGAGGAAAAGGATAAACCTTGGTCAGACAACAAGGTACAGGTCAAAATTGACAACGAAGGACTGGACGTATGTCTAAAGAGTTCTACGTCCAGTCCACCAGACGTGGACCATTAAGGAAAATTCAGAGACAAAGATACATAAGTCGAAAAATCCTAAAGTGGATATTTACTATAGTATGTAAGAAACAGAAAGAGAAAGAGAGTAAACGGAGTGACTCATACCATATTATAGTCAAAAGAGAAGAGGTGGTTAGTAAATAAATATATTCATAGTTAAGTACCTAAATAGGTATAATAGTTTATACCCTCTCAGAAGAATAGGGAGTACCGACTTATTATAGGATAATACAAAGAAAGAGACAGAGAGAGAGAGAGAGTTTGAGTAGTAGTAAATTAGTAGGTGTCTAAATGTAAATCCAACGAAGAAATAGAACGATAATACTTATTACGACTTTATTTTTACTTGTATGTTTATAGAGAAACTATAGGTCAAAAGTGTAAGAAACGTATATATGGGTCTTTACCTTAACGATCTAGTATATCATGAAGGTTAAAAAACAAATAAACAAACGAATAAACAAACAAAAAAAAATTTCTTTTGTATGCAAATTAGTTCGTTATGTACTTTTTTGAATAAACAACAACAAGTCAGAGAGTGAACACAGGTTTTGAAACGCTGGGTATTTGACGTCGTGAGGTCCGAAGGGGCAGGGAGTAATAGAGGGTCTCTAACGAGTTTTAGTACCGGTGATACAGATACTACGGTAGGTTGGTAGTGTAGGAGACAACGGGGAGGACGAGGACGGGAGTTAGAAAGGGTCATAGTCCCAGAAAAGGTTACTAAACCGAGAAGCGTAGTACACCGGTTTTATAACCGTCAAGTTGTAGTCAGGAATGTTTCTTATAAGTCCTAACTATAGGAAATCCTAACTGTCCAAACTAGAGGAACGACAGGTTCCCTGAGACGAAAATTATAAGAGATAACATCGATACGGTTAAATGTAAGGGTGGTTGTCACATGTTTCTTAGTAAAAAGAGGTGTGGGAGTGGTTGTGAATAGAGGATTTAAAAACTACTACCGGTAATTTTATCCACACTTATCGGGTGAACCGAAAAATTACGTAAAGGGACTATACGTGACGTATAGTACTAATCACTATAACTCGTGTAAAAGTATATACATAACCGGTTAAACTATAGAAGCAACCTTTTTACAGGTACACTAAGGAGATAAGTTAACCATCAGTAATTAAAGACAGTTACTCAACATTTTTAAAAGACATAAAAAAAGTCTATATACCAAACGTTAAAAAAGTAAGGTGTACAACGGAAACGTAAACCAACTACAAAAACAAAGGACGAGTCTTCGCAATTCATTGTTCGTGACAAAAATTTGTTTTCTACCAACAATTTGTGTGATTTCATATATGAGAGGGACATAGATATATGTATGTATAAGTATATAAAAATTAGAAATAAATCTTATACGGACTAAATAATATCAAATAGTAATCAGATTTTGAATGTAAATAAAATATTTGAAATTAAAGTTCATAAAAAATATAATGTCTAACTAACACTTCTATAACATCTCACAGATACATTTGACGACGGTCAAAGGGGATAATAAGTATAGAACGACGACGACGACGACGACGATTCGGCGAAGTAGAATGTAATTTACATAAGCAAACAATGTTAATTACTTGGTAATAACTACGATTAAAGAGATCATCATCATAATCGTCTTCGTCGTCATAATCGTCATTATCATTAGTTTAGGTACTAAATAAGTCTAAAAGAATCAAAGGTCGACGATAGAAAAACGACAAGATCCTAGGATAAGTCCTCCATAAATAAGTACAACGTAAATAAGTTGTACAAAGGGACCTGAAGAGAAGAGACACTGTTAAAGAGACTGACGGGTATGATAAATACCTAAACTGAAAAACTCTTGATGACCATTTCATGAGATAACTTGCAGGAAGTTATTAATAAAATTGAAAAAAGTGAGTCCTATAAAAGAGAAGAGGTGGTAAGTAAGTGAATATATTGATAGTTAATACCTATAAACAAATTGTGTAACACAATATTAGTTAATTAAGACGTAAATCAACGAGTTTAATAACCGATAATCTTCCGAAAGTCAAGTGAAGACACACTGAAACTGTACGAGAATAATACATTCACTCTCCCATTGTTTATCCTTCCGACCTTCAGGGGTTCGTCGTCCTCTTTTATTTGACTTTCACCGTTTAAAAGAAAAGAAGGGGGAGAAGAGATAACTGTTTTGACCAAGACGGATTGAAAAAAAAAAAAAGAAAAGAAAAGAGTTTGGAACCTGACTATTACCGATTTGTTTGGATGTAAGTACAGTTAACAAAATACCGACCCCCTACGGTGTAGAGTACGGTAGGATAGAGTTTTTACACCCACTTTGAGGGAGTCGGAACTACATAGAGAGAATAGATTAACTTTCACTTTCACTTTCGACGATAGTCAACACAGGTTATGAAACGTTCGGCTACCTGACAGGTACCTTAAGAAATCCGGTCTTATGGTTTCACCCATCGGATAGTTAAGAGGTGTCCTAGAGGGGTTGAGTCCCTAGTTTGGGTCTAGAAGGTATAACGACCGTCTAAGAAATGGTCGACTCTGTGTTCTCTTCGGGTTCTTATGACCTTATCCATCGGATAGGGAAGAGGTCACCTAGAAGGGTTGGGTCCTTAGTTTGACCCCAGACGACGTAACACCCACTTAACCAATAGTTGACTCGATCGTCCCTTCGGGGTCGTCGAGTGATTAACTGTATTTTGTGTAACAATTTTCGACCGTTCGTCCGTGAGAAAGACAGGGGAAGACTACAGATACCGTCTTCGAATGGGACAGACACAATATAAAATTATTTAGAAACGATGTGTTTTTCATTGTTCATCATTTCGGAGTAGAGACTCGGACCTAATTTTAGAAGAGGTCTCCAGTGTTTAAGGTCGTATTGTGTACCGAACGTCGTCGTTGGAAAGTATATAACGATAAAAATCAACTCGGAAAAAAGTGAGAGACCGTGGAATTCTACTAGACTGATTAAACTTATAAAAGACAGGGTCAGTGTCTTACCCAGTAATGAAATTCGTGAAGACCAAGGTAATTAAACTCTTACCATAGTCTTCGGTTAAGAGAACCACACGAGTAATGAGGGTTCTATAATAACCTAGGACTAGGAGAGTAAACTCTTTGTTTTATGATACACATATGACGGAATACGTATATACGGATGGAGTTTTATAAAGACAAACATTGGTGGACATAAGTATAATTCAATTTGAACCCAAGTTTGACCATTGAGGTCTAGATTCGGGAATCTTTTACCTAATTAGATGTGAGAAGGGGAACATTGGAATTAAGTCACCATTCTTTGAACCATGGGGTGTCATTAATTAACAAATCAAAATTACGTGTGTGTGACATCAAAGTCTTAATAATTGAGTACAGAGGTTTTTTCTTGTAATAGTTCATCTCATTTCTCAAAGTATTTTAAATAAAATCAGAATGTTACCTCTTCCGTTACCGTGGGGTGAGGTCATGAGCACGAACCTTTTAGGGTACCTGCCTCCTCGGACCATCCGACGTCAGGTACCCCAGGACCTCCCAGCCTGTGCTGACTCGCTGAAGTGAAAGTGAAAAGTGAAAGTACGTAACCTCTTCCTTTACCGTTGGGTGAGGTCACAAGAACGGACCTCTTAGGGTCCCTGTCCCCTCAGACCACCCGACGGTAGATACCCCAGTTTGTCTCAGCCTGTGTTGACTTCACTGAATCGTCGTCGTCGTCGTCAGAATGTTAAGAACACGAAATTAGGAGAGCTAAAGTAAGTGGTGGTTTCATTCAATCNTCTTTGTTTTTTGATACACATATGACGGAATACGTATATACGGATGGAGTTTTATAAAGACAAACATTGGTGGACATAAGTATAATTCAATTTGAACCCAAGTTTGACCATTGAGGTCTAGATTCGGGAATCTTTTACCTAATTAGATGTGAGAAGGGGAACATTGGAATTAAGTCACCATTCTTTGAACCATGGGGTGTCATTAATTAACAAATCAAAATTACGTGTGTGTGACATCAAAGTCTTAATAATTGAGTACAGAGGTTTTTTCTTGTAATAGTTCATCTCATTTCTCAAAGTATTTTAAATAAAATCAGAATGTTACCTCTTCCGTTACCGTGGGGTGAGGTCATGAGCACGAACCTTTTAGGGTACCTGCCTCCTCGGACCATCCGACGACAGGTACCCCAGGACCTCCCAGCCTGTGCTGACTCGCTGAAGTGAAAGTGAAAAGTGAAAGTACGTAACCTCTTCCTTTACCGTTGGGTGAGGTCACAAGAACGGACCTCTTAGGGTCCCTGTCCCCTCAGACCACCCGACGGTAGATACCCCAGTTTGTCTCAGCCTGTGTTGACTTCACTGAATCGTCGTCGTCGTCGTCAGAATGTTAAGAACACGAAATTAGGAGAGCTAAAGTAAGTGGTGGTTTCATTCAATCCGGTTGTTAAAAAAGAGGGTAGTGGAAGGTACCTCAACAAAGTTCTAAAACACATTTTCAAGTCAAGTCAAGTCAGTGAGTCAGCACAAGCTGAGACGCTGGGGTACTTAACGTCGTGCGGTCCGGAGGGACAGGTAGTGGTTGAGGGCCTCTAGTGTGTCTGAGTGCAGGTAGCTCAGTCACTACGGTAGATCGGTAGAGTAGGAGACAGTAGGCGAAGAGGATGACGGGGGTTTGGGAGGGTCGTAGTCTCAGAAAAGATTATTCAGTTGAGAACCGCACTCCACCGGTTTCATAACCTCAAAGTCGCAGTCGTAGTCAGGAAGGTTACTTTTGGGTACTGACTAGAAATCCTACCTGACCAACCTAAAGGAACGTCAGGTTCCGTGAGAGTTCTCAGAAGAGGTTGTTGTGTCAAGTTTTCGTAGTTAATAAGTCGTGAGTCGAAAAAAAGTGTCAGGTTGAGAGTGTAGGTATGTACTGGTGACCTTTTTGGTATCGGAACTGATCTACCTACAAACAATCGTTTTACTACAGAGACAAAAAGTTATACGATAGATTCAACTAGTATTGAAAGAAAGGTTCCTCATTCACAGAAAATTAAAGTACCGACGTTAGTGGTAGACGTCACTAAAACCCCGGGTCCTTTTATTTCAGACTGTGTCAAAAGTGACAAAGGGCTAGATAAACGGTACTTCACTACCCTGGTCTACGGTACCAGAATCAAAGGACTTACAAGTGGAAATTCGGTTGAAAAAGTTAGAGGAGAAAGTGAAAGTAGTTCTTCGAACTAACATAATTAATGTTAACGTGTAAGATGTAAAATAGGACCTTAGGACCGGGTGATTTTTTTTTAAAGATCCTAAGTAAAGTAATATCAGGTATAAACACGAAACTTCGAGGTACGTAAATCTGTCCACTTATCATAGTACATAGGAAGAAATGTCATAGTATGTCTTTTTAAAATGTCAGATCTTTCAAGAATAAATGAAGTGGCCGATGAGTTTGAATGAGAAATTTAGAACTTTGGGACTTCTTTTGTGGTTAATATAAACGATAGACATGTCTAAACGTAAAGGTCTCACGACACATTACTTTTGATGTACCGTACATTGTATAAGTGTGGTCAAAGAGAGTGAATCTTTATATGAAAATTTAAAATAGGAATAGACGAGTATCGAACTATCGAAAAAAAAAAAAAATTAGTAACTTATGTTAACTAAACACTTATGAGGTGTGTCAAACAAATAAATAAGTAGTTGACTTCACATATAATCAACATAGATCTGAAACCTTTAAAGTTTAGTCAACATATTTATAGGTACACACCTTGACGACCTCACACAAATGTTAAAACATACTTTAACGATTTGACAGAAGGTTACGTCAACACTGTAAAATGAAAAATATTAGTTAATCACTGGCTCAAAGAGACGTACGGACAATTATGTCATCCACGATATGACTAAATCGAAACTTATAACTTCTTCTGAAAGTCTGGAAATTATTTAAGGTTAAGAAAACATGATATTAATTTAAATATGTAAAATAGACTAAATAATTATAAAACAAGTCCTAAAGATTATATATGTAAATTATGAAATTTAATGTTTTTCTATCGACCCTTTTGGAGTTTATCAACCAGTAATTTTTTGTCTGATTATTATTATGGATTTATATTCTTATTTAGAGTTTCCTTTAAAATTTGATAAAGTCTGATTTATTTTCAATTTGGTGTTAAATAGTTTTCACTATCTCTTTTTTTTACTTTTTTTTTTTGTTGAAACTTTGAAACTTTCTATTTATTTTAACTAATTGGAGACCGACCGGTCGGTTCCTTTTTCTCTTCCGTGTATATTGGTCTTTACTTCCTCAGAAATTACAACCGGAAGTCAAGTCAAGACAGTGAGTCAGAATAGACGGAGAAACGTTGGGATACTTGGTGTCGTTCGGCCCGGAGTGAGATGTAGTGGTTGAGGGCCTTAGGTGGGTTTGGTTAGAGGTAACACAGCCACTACGGTAGGTTGGTAGAGAAGGAGACAAAAGGGGAAGAGGAGGACGAGAGTCAGAAAAAGTCGTAGTCCCAGAAAAGTTTACTCAGTCAAGAAACTTAGTCCACCGGTTTCGTAACCTCAAAGTCGAAGTTATAGTCAGAGACGTTACTTGTGGGTACTGACTAAAGAAAATCCTACCTGACTAACCTAGAAGAACGTCAGGTTCCCTTAGAGTCCTCAGAAGAGGTTGTGGTGTCAAGTTTTCGTAGTTAAGAAGACGCGAGTCGAAAGAAATTTCAGGTTGAGAGTGTAGTTATGTACCGATGATCTTTTTTGTATCGGAACTGATCTGCCTGGAAATAACCCTTTCATTACAGAGACACAAAATTATATGACAGATCCAACCAGTGTTGAAAGGAAGGTTCCTCGTTCGCAGAAAATTAAAGTACCGACGTTAGTGGAAGACGTCATTAAAACCTCGGGTCTTTTTATTTCAGTCGATAACAAAGATGACAAAGGGGTAGATAAACGGTACTTTACTACTCTGACCTACGGTACTAGAATCAAAAGATTTACAACTCTAAATTCGATTGAAAAAGTGAGAGGAGAAAGTGAAAGTAATTCTCCGAGAAATGAAGAAGTTAAAGACGGTATTCCCACCATAGAAGACGTATAGTCTTATATAACTATAAAGATGACCGTTAGAACTAAGATCGAACACGAAGGAGATCGGGTCGTAAAGAGCTACATGAGACATATACTCAATTTATTCGTCCCACTGTTATATGTCGAAACTGTATGAGGAAAAGGATAAACCTTGGTCAGACAACAAGGTACAGGTCAAGATTGACAACGATTGACTGACCGTATGTCTAAAGATTTTTCCGTCCAACCCAACAGACCATAGGGGTAGAGAAAGTCTTAAAAGATCTCAAACACCACTAGGTTTGTCAGTTTCCGAAACCGTATCAGTTATTTCGTCTTTATCCACAAAAGGACCTTGAGAGAACTAAAAAATTGCTAGGTCGACTACAACCGTTAAACTAGAGACGAAGGAGAAAGAAAAGATTTTGGTTGAACTTATAGACCTTCAAGTGCTAAGTGTATATCGACTTCGGACGGAACCTATTAAAGCTTTTAATGAAATGATCGTACACTCTACTCACGTTAACAAGTCATTAAAATCGTAAGAAACCGTAACTGAAAGAAACCCTAATCTTACTTTTGACTGTAAAAGGTCACGACACCGGTAACGACTCCAAAGATTCAAACGACTGTATAACTTTCGTCATGAAAGTGTCGTAGTAGAAATTCCTAAACTTTATCGAGTTGACCTTAAGGTAGTGGAGGTGGTCGAAACAAGTAACACTACGAAGAATTCCGGCTGGACTGAAGTGTAAGGTCCTACAGACCGAGATCCACTCACTAGTGTCGTAGTACTAATCGAACCAGTACTTCGAGAAAAAAACATGTCAAGAAGACACATAAGAAAGGTGGAGAAGAATTATATAAGACGAAGACAATCCATGTATGTTAAAGACAGGAAATAACTCGGGTAGAAACGTACTTTATAAGGTAAACATAGAGATTAAAAGAATTTCTCTAGAGATCAGAAAGGGTAAGATAACAAAAGGAGATAAAGAAACGTACCTAGTGACTCCTTCAGAAAGAATAGAGAGGAACGATAAGAAACTTTGAGACGTAAGTTTACCTATATAGAAAGGAAAAGAGTAAACGAAAAGTGAATATAAAAAAATGTCGATAAACATTACGAGGAGTATGTCGGTAAAACGAAAAAACGCAAAGAAAAAGAACCACTACAAGAACGACAGACAGAGGGCATGTTACAGTCTTTGGAGGTAGGTAGCAAGTAGTCCGTAAGACAGATAGTCTAGATCAGGAAATTTAGATAAAGAGTGAAGTTGATATATCAGTATTCCCTAAACTAAATCCAGTATGGACTTACCAGATCACCAAAAGGGATAAAAGAAGTTAAATTCAGACTAAAACCGTTATTCCTCAAGTACTAGATTCGGTGTCAGACAAGGACCAAAACAAAAACGACTGTCATATCTCGAAGAGATAGAAACCGACGTTTCTTATATTAGTCACACTAAAGCCACAACTGGTATACCACTACAGGGACACATCACAGTAGAGAACACAACAACCTTCTCTCACAAACGAGACTGGTCACGTAAGAGAACCGTCTTGAGACAATCGGAAAAGGGACGAAGTAAGACATGAGGTTCCGGTTTAAACGGACAATGAGGATCACAAAGAACTGAAGGATAAAAACGTGGGTCAGGTGATATTACTTTTACTGTAGAAAAAACCCACAATCAAGATCTTCTAGAACACCCAGAAGTATCTTGGCAAGTTGTAGTCGAAAAAGTCGGAAGTCAAGTCAAGTTAAGTCAGCGAGTCAACACAGTCGGAGAAACGCTGGGGTACTTAACGTCGTGCGGTCCGGAGGAACATGTAGTGGTTGAGGGCCTCAAGTGTGTCTGAGTTCAGGTAGCTCAGTCACTACGTTAGGTCGGTAAAGTAGGATACAGTAGGAAAAGAGGAGGACGGGTGTTAGGGAGGATCGTAGTCTCAGAAAAGGTTACTCAGTAAGAAGTGTACTCAACCGGTTTCATGACCTCAAAGTCGAAATCGTAACAAGGAAGGTTTCTTTAGGGTCCCGACTAAAGAAAATCTTCCCTGACCAAGATAGAGGAATGTCAGGTTCCCTGAGAGTTCTCAGAAGAGTTTGTTGTGTCAAGTTTTCGTAGTTAAGAAGTCACGAGTCGGAAGAAGTGTCAGGTTGAGAGTGTAGGTATCCACTGATGACCTTTTTGGTATCGGAACTGATCTGTCTGGAATCAGCCGTTTCATTACAAGGACGAAAAATTATACGATAAAACCAGTATTGAAAAGAAGGTTCCTCATTCGCAGAAAATTAAAGTAGTGACGTCAGTAGTAGAGGTCACTAAAAAGTCCGAATGTTCGGCAATTTAATTAATTTTTCCTTTTATACGAGTCAACGATTGAGTACAGGTTGAAAAATGTTGAGACCTGATATCGCTCGGTCCGAAGGGACAGGAAATCATAGAGAACTTCAAACGAGTCTAAGTACCGGTAACTCTATCACTACGATAGATTAGTAGAGTAAGAGACAGTGGGAGAAGAGAAGTTAGAATGTGTCGTAGTCACAGAAAAGGTTTCTCAGAAGTATAGTCCACCGGTTTTATAACCTCGAAGTCGAAGTTGTAGTCGAGAAGGTTACTTATAAGTCCCAACTAAAGGAAATCCCAACTCAACAAATTAGAGAAATGTTAGGTTCACTCCTGAACCTGACACAGAGGACATGTTACAGACTCACTGAGAGTTCAAAGAAGGGATCGTGGTGGTAAGCTTTCGTAGTTAAGGAAACGTACGTCTGAAGAAATATCAAGTTGAGAGTGTAGGTATATATTGATGACCTTTTTGGTTTCGAAACTGATGAGCCTGGAAACAGTCCTTTCGCTACAAAAGTGAAAAATTATACGGTAGATCCAAACAGCATCGAAAGACGAACAAAAGTTCCTTGTTCACAGAAAACTAAAGTACTGACGTCAGTTGTAGGTGTCCCTAAAGTCTGGGGTTATTTTATTTTAGACTGTGATAAATGTGAAAGGGGAAGATAAACGACACTTCACTACCCTGTTCTACGACATTAGAATCAAACAACTTACAACTAAGAGTTTGGTCAAAAAAGTGAGAGGAGAAGTGGGAGTAATTCTCCGAGAAATCAAGGAGAAGAGACGGTGATGTCACCATAGTAAACTTATAGACTAAGGTCAAACACTAAGTAGATCGAGTTGTAAAGTATACTACATGAGACGTATTTTCCATTTATTTATCCCACTGTTATATGTTTGAAAACGAGAAAAGTGTTCAAACTTGGTCAACCAACAAGGTACATTCTAAGATTCACAACGAGTAATTAAACGGATGTTCAAAGAGTCCTCTCTCCATTCCACCAGACCACAAAAGTACAGAAATTCTGAAAGGGTGTTAAATGAAACTAGGTGTGGTAGTTTTCGAAATCACATCAGATAGTCACAGAACAGTGAGTATTCTCCGAACGTATAGAGTTACTTCGGTAATCGGTACAGTACGTCTCCGGTTAGTTCTACGTACCCAGTACAACCTCTCACGACTGTTTTATACCAGGTAACCTCCTCCCGTACCGTTTGATAAGATCAAAAGAATGGTATTCATAGGGTAACTGTCATACTTCTCCTTTCATACTAGCTGACAAAGGTAAAAACAACAGAATGTACATTACTCGGACCGAAGAACCACCGAGTATTCCTTAGACGTACGGTTATGTCCTGTACATTCAAACTAGGGTCCAAACCTTTCCACGGAACCTATTTCTTTACCGTTAGGTGAGACCATAAGAACGGGACTTTAAGGTACCTGTCTCTTAGGACCACCCGATATATATCAGGTACCTCAACGTCTTTCTTAACCTGTACTGAGTCATTGACTTTGCTATTTACTGTTGGATGAACCGGATAAGGAATTTATTTTGTATGATGGTTTTAAGTGTTTTAATCTTCTTTATCCTAATACAGATAATTTGTTCAACTTACTGATTATTGAAATGTTTTTTCTTTTGTGGGTCGGATCTACCAAAGTGAGCATATAAGGTGACTTGTAGGTTTTTTCTTTAATATCCGAAAGAGAGATCAAGGAAAGTCCTATTTCTTCATCTCCTTTACGAAGGATCAAGTAAAATACTCTAGTAAAGATTCGATTTTGATCTATTTCTGGAACTTTTTTATCACCTTGATGTCAGGTTATAAAGAGTACTCTTTTTTGTGAGTCCTTTTGTAATCGTCTAAATTAGGTCGGTCTATACTTTTAAAATTAAGATTTAAGTAAAGTCACAAAATTTTAGGGAACGAATACAGACGGACAAATGAGTTTCTTAAAATTAAGGAGGTGTTTTGTTTACTTAGAAGGAACTTGATAACACCGATACTAAGACGGGTGTACATGGGTATAAAGGTTCCTTGAACTCTGAAACCAAACACTTTAATCAGCACTTCTGAACCTGAACAAACCTTTGTTAATATAACTTTGTATTAGTACGAATTATAGAATCTTTAATTGTTTTATGGAATTAACGATTTAAAAACTGTAACCGAAGATAAAAGACTATAAACGATAAATAGGTTAAAGAGGTGATAAAAGAGAAACAGTACAGATAACTATTTCAAGACTATATATAATTTCTGATCCAGAATTTATACTACAGTAGTATAAAATATGTAAAAGACTTTTTAATACGTTTTGTCATGAAATTGAACGAGAAGATCTCAAAAGGGAAATAATATTAATGATGATCTCCAAATCGTTGGACTACGACAGATTTTAGTAAAAGTAGGGTAAACTTTTTTTTCTTTTATCGACAGTGAAAATCGAAAGACTGTAAATAGGAACCAAGGACGTTTGAGTTTATTAAGACAAAACCACCAGTACAGTCTTTTGGACGAAAACTAGAAAACTTAATTGACAAGAATACTTTCGAAAGAACAACGTTATATGTTGGTTGTATTTTTACAAATAACGATGTAACATGTTGTAAAGTTTACATAAATTATGATAGACCCTTAAGGGACCACCAGGTGAACAATTCTAATCCACGAAGGTAATCTCCTCCACGTCTAAGTTAGGGACCAGTAACTTGTCTCTACGATGTCCGTTACCACTAGTCTTTTTTTTTTTTTTTTTTTTTTTTCATTTATTATTATTTTATTTTTATTTATTTTATTTTATTTATGATGACAAAATCTAAACATAGTATTCACAGGTAATTTAGAAACCGTTGGATAGAAACTTCGGTATTAAAGTAAAAGACCCAATTCAAAAGGAACCAGATACGTTATAACTGAAAAAAAAAAGAAAAAAGTTTAATATGGTGTACGTACATACATGTTAATTGTGGTGAATAGACTTGGTCTACTGGAAAACTTCGAACTTCAACCATCGTATAGATCTCTTTAAATTTTTTAGGAGAATTCTTTGTAGAGGGGGTGGTTCAATCAGTGATGCTTATCAAATACAAATCAAAAGATTTGTAAAACTAACAACGGATCAATTATTTAGGTCCAAGATTGTGAAACTTGTGATTTCCCTAGTACAACGACAGTCTTACGATTTCCGGACGACCGAGTACTTGTGTAATGACGGAACGATTGTCCGATTGTTTGTATATAAAAGTTCACTGTTATCTGTGTAAGGAGGACGTCTAAAACGGGTTTCGAAAAAGTTAAAAAAAAAAATGTAAGTTGGATGTTTTATATGTTAATCTTACGTTTAATTGTTAATTTTTAATAAGAGGAAAGATTAGAGAGGTTTTAATAAGGTTTTATTTACGTGTATTTTAAAAGACAGAATCATAAATATTAAACTTTAAGAAATCATAACCCTTTAATAAAGACCCTCCATGTTGCACATTCGATAAATGTACTCAACTTACCTAGGTACTTAAATATTCATGTACGAGGTAATGTGAGTTTCACATAGCGAAGAATTAAATGTAGAACGAAACCCGGTGTGTCTTCTAATAAGACGGTTAAAAATTTCTCGACAAAGTTTTAGACATCTAAACAGAGAGTTCCGAAATAAATTAAGACACTACACTTTTAGTAAACGACCTAAAGTGGTCCGTAAACAGTCTATTTAAAAAGTGGCTAGTATAAACCGAATTCCGTCAACTACAAAAATCTCCTTATTCTTCTGTTGTAATGTCGGGTACTGAATGAGATCACCCTGTCCTTTTATATCTCGATCTTTTCCTTCTTATGCCCGGGTAAAAATACTCGTTAGAACGTTTATATAACGATAGTTACAACAAAATTTATCGTAGTAGTTTACTTCTTTCTTCTTTTTTTGTAGTCTTCGATCTGATTTTCTAGTAAATCACTATAAAATCGTCTAGAAGTTCTAAGGAAATAGATTATTCAACTTTCATAGTTGAAATAAACAGACGGATTTTACTTGGAACAAATCGATTCCTATAGTAATTAGTCCTAGAAAAATTCCCCCTTTTTTTTTTTTCCAATTTTGAACACTTTGAACTCTTTATCTATAACGAAGATTTTTTATGAAATAAAATCTTCGTTTACTACAAATTATGTTGTTTTCGTCTTATAAACAGTGGTTTCAGTTTTAAAACTTATTAAGTTTTATTAGTGCAAAGACACTCTCTTACTCTTTATACCCTCAATTTTAAGTGTGGAATGAATCTCATTTCACTAATTAAACTAGATTTAAATTCGTTATAAACTTACTTTTCAACCTTTTACTGTCATCTTTTAGATAGAAAAAGTGTTTAATGAACATATAGAAACCCTATAGAAAAATACGAAGGAATTTCCTCTAGTCGGGACAAAAAAAAAAACCTTCCTTACTACGATTTCGACTTTGAGATCATGAAACCGGTGGAGTACGTTTCTCAACTGAATTACTTTTTCTGAGACTGTGACCCTCCCTAACCCCCGTCCTCCTCTTTCACTACTGTCTCCTACTCTACCGACTTACCGTAGTGACTGAGCTACCTACACTCAGACTCACTTGAGGCCCTCAACCACTACCTGTCTCTCCGGACCGCACGACGCTAAGTACCCCAGTGTTTCTCAACCTGTACTGACTCACTGACTTGACTCGACTTTAATTCTATCGTAACGACTTTTAGACCAGAGACAAGTTATCACGATTTATCCTTACACCTCTTTATCGAAACCTTCTCATCTTCTCTCATTTAGTAAAATAATGAAACGGTCCGTTTCCCCCCGTATCGTCCGATTTCGGAGGTTCTAACACGAGGGGAAAAATACTTTATCTTTCCCGAGAATATCAAAGTCCAACCTTTTATCCCGACATCTATTCCTACCCCGACTACACCACATAAGAAGAAAGGAGGAACCCCATAACTCCAGTAATTCTGACCGTAGTCCACCCAGGTCTTGTCCATTGTCAACAGGAGATCCAATAGAAGGACACTGGAAGAAAGACCTCATGTCTTACGAGTTTTCACTTTCCTCAGAATCCCTCACAACAGAACCTCTTCATTCGTAGTCCATGTGTCATTTTGGAATCGATCTCTCGTTATTGATAGTCTCACGTTAATTCGTTCTTTCTCCTCCCTTTTACATCCTCTGATCGATCTTCCTACCTTTCTTATTCCCCACTTATTCTTGATTATGTCTCCCCGTTGCACCGTCTTCACATCCACTTGTACCTCATGTAGAGAGAGGTACCTATGTAGTCCTTATGTGGAAGTCTGTGTCTTCACGAACGTTTTGTGGTCGACTCACGTCTGTCCTCATGGACTGGTGGTCTTTTCTTATATATCTTGGTACATTTGGACTACTTTCTACTTCCCTGACCCCCCTTTTGTCCTCACACCCATACTACCCTGGACGGGAACCGTCCACCCCCTTTATTTCGTTCCCAGACTAGGGGTGTAGCCCAATTGACAGACCCAGTCTCCTCTTTGTACATTCCGAATCTCACTTCGTCGACTAGACACCGTAAGATTTACATTACTCTTAGTACGTTAGGAACGGTATCGGTATACATGGGTTCTGTCCCTACGTCCAGGGGATCTTACAAGTGGTCGACCCTGACCTACTATCCCTAACACCTCGTTAAGGTCCCACTCTCGATGACAACTGACATATGTCTACTTGTTCTCCCTACACTCCCTCCTCTGACACCTCCCTTTACTACCGTTTCCTTTCGGTCCGTTGGTACCTTCTTCCGCTAAGACGACAGTAGACATCCCCCACCTCGGTAGTGGAGGGGTGTGCGGTCGTAGTCGTCGATTTTGTTATCTCTCGTACCGGGTAATCCGTGGACTATACACCTCGTTATCTCATCTTGGACTAGGTCCCACGGGGAAATTCATGGACTACACGGTTCAAGTCAAGTCAAGTCAAGTCAGCGAGTCAGCACAGGTTTAGAAACACTGGGGTACTTAGCGTCGTGCGGTCCGGAGGGACAGGTAGTGGTAGAGGGCCTCAAGTGAGTCTGAGTGCAGGAAGCTCAGGCACTACGGTAGGTAGGTAGGGTAGGAGCCAGCAGGGGAAGAGGATGACGGGGGTTAGGGGTTTGATGTCTCATTTTGGGGTGGATTCCCGCCGGCAAATATACGGACTGTACCATTTGTTGTCCCTTCTTGGTGTCCGTTCCCTCGAGAGATTCACGGACTTAACCCTCGAAACCACGCACCCCCCCACCCCCCCCCGTCCCCCCGGATGTCTATTTCTGACCGGTTTCTCCGGAAGAATAGTGGTTGAAGGTCTCCGAGTTTTTTTATGAGGACACGACTCCTTCAGACACAGGGACTTGTGAACCGTGGAAATCTCAACGACACTAGTTCCCCGAGTTGAGAGTGACTATGTCTCGACGGTATCGGTTTTTTTCAGAACGTAGATACGTACGTCCTAACGAAACCAGAACAGGTCTAGAAACGCTGTGACACCTGACACCGGACGGTCCGAAGAAACAGTCACCCCAAGAGGTCCGCTCGTATGACCTCATCCAAAGGTATGGTAAAACTCGTGATATAAAGGACTACGGGATCGGTGGTTGAAGGGACTCATAAACCACGACGTACCAACGTCTTGAGGACATTAGGTTCGTCGAAGTAATGGAGGTGCGAACCGGGAGTGATCACGTTTGGGGTTAGGTGCTCCTCTCGGAGTCCTCGTTTAGGGTCACCTACCAGGTGTACGTCTCCCCTTTACTTTGGTTTGCACTTTGGGTCCCCGTCACACTGTTCACTTCTTCTGAGTTTTGGAAGGGTGGTCGACATGTTCAATGTCTAATTTAGGTTTACTAGTTGATCCGTCTGAGACATAGATACCCTATACATTTTCCTGTAACTCTCGAGGGTGTTTTCTTTTATGTAATCGACTATCGACTATCGACACCTATAACCTCCGTTCTTGTGTTTCCTCATCCTGGTCTAATGTCGGACTCGACCGGGGTGTCGTCCAGGTCTCTAGTCGTGTCACAACTTCCCGTAGGATCCCTCCATTCCACATGACACTGAGGGTCACTCCCTTTCCTGCGACTGTCTTTTCTGAGTCCTTTTATTAATAACCAGAATATAAAATTGAACAATACATCGAAGAAAACATATAAAAAGAAAAAAATAAATAAAAGGAGACAACATCAACAGTCAAAATAATAGTGATACTTGAGATTCGAAAACTCGACAAAAAGTTAGTGTAAAAGATAACGACAGTATTCGGAGACGAAGAAGTAACCGGAAACGTCAGGACACCTCAAAAGGAAAAAATTAGAAAAAAAAAATAAAAATAAAATTCGAATAACAATAAAAAAGATATAAATAAGGAAACAAACGAATGGGATGATAAGAAAAGGGGAACATCAATTAGAAATTATATACATTCAGAAGAAATGGATGGAAATAAATCGATATGTAATGATAAGAAGGAGAGAAGGAACAAAAAGAAAGGAAAAAGAGTGTAATAACCATCGAAACAAAAGTAACGAAAGAAGGAGTCAACCGTGGAACCAAATGAAAACATAAAATCAAACACGAAATCCATTAAAACAAGAATTGACCACCTATAGTAAAAACCAAAGGAAACAAGCGACCGAGTCAAATAACATCAAATAAAAACAACGTGACAAAACTAAAACAAATACTAATATACACATATACACGTATAAGGTTATAAAATTAATAATAAAGGGACTAAAAGATTGACGGGAAACAGACTCTAAGTAGAAACCAAAGAGTAAAGACTCATGAACAAAATTAGTGTAAACTACTTCCTTTCAATACTGGTTGGATCTATCGAATAAGTTTTCGTCTTTGTAATGAAACGGTTGTTTCTAGACAGATCAGTTCCGATACCAAAAAGGTCACCAGTACATACCTATACTCTCAACCTGACACTTCTTTCGACTCACGACTTCTTAACTACGAAAACTTGACACCACAAACTCTTCTGAGAACTCTTACGGAACCTGACGTTCCTCTAGGTTGGACAGGTAGGATTTCCTCTAACCAGGTCCCACAAGAAACCTTCCTTACTACAATTTCGACTATGAGGTCATGGAACCGGTGGAGTACTCTTCTCGACTGAGTAACCTTTTCTGAGACTACGATCCTCCCTAACCCCCGTCCTCCTCTTCCCCTGCCGTCTCCTACTCTACCGACCTACCGTAGTGACTGAGCTACCTGTACTCAAACTCACTTGAGGCCCTCAACCACTACCTTTCCCTCCGGACCACACGACGCTAAGTCCCCCAACGTTTCTTAACCTGTGCTAACTCACTGACTTGAATTATCTTGACTTGGTTACGGTATTTTGTGGTACACCCCTTAGAATCAAGGACCGGTCTCTAGTTCGGGAGTCGTAAACCTCACTCTGACGACTGAGGTTGTGGGATCTCATGGTCTCTTGATAATTGGGATCAATTATAGTTAATCACTCTGGAGGGGGTTTGTGTTAATGAACATATGTTCAGGACCGTAGTGGGTTTACGGTCATCTTATGACGTGTCCTGTGTAGTAGTTCTTTTTTTTTTTCTGTTTTTATATTTATGTTATTAGTTGTCTGTCCTAATGGTGCAGTAAGTCGAGAACGGGTAGTGTCCCCCTTTGTTTGTTTGTTGAGTGGCGTTTAGAATGGGATGTGACGACGACGACGACGATTCAGCGAATTCAGCACAGGTTGAGACACGTTGGGGGATCTACCGTCGGGAACTCCGAGGGGGTAGGGACCCTAAGAGGTCTGTTCTTGTGACTTCACCCAACGGTAAAGGAAGAGATTTCGTACTTTGACTTTTTATTTTCACTTCAGTGAGTCAGCAAAGACTGAGAATCGTTGGGGTACCTGACGTCGGATGGTCCGTGGAGACAGGTACATTAAAAGGTACGTTCTCATGACCTTACCCCACGGTAACGGAAGAGACTTTCCAACGGTGTAATTTAGAATTTATAAGAGTAGTGTTTTTTTTTTTTTTTTTTCTTTTGTCACTGGTACACTGCATCACCTACACAACTGATTGAAATAGTAACCATTACTAAAGTGTTATATATACATATAGTTTAGTAGTATAACATATGGAATTTCAATATGTCACAATTTGTATTTAACACACACACACATACACACACACACACACACCGTGAGTCAGTACAGACTGAGACATGTGTTTTGAAGTTGAACACTTACTTTGGAAATCAATTGAAGTCAAGACAGCGAGTCAACACAGGCTGATAAAGGTGCGGGTATCTAATGTCGTGCGGTCCGGAGGACGGGTAGTGGTTGAGAACCTGGATTGTGTATAATACAGGTAGGTCAGCCACTACGGTAGGTTGGTAGAGTAAAAGACAGCAGGGGAAGAGGAGGACGGAAGTTAGGTATGGTTGTAGTTTTAGAAAGGGTTACTTAGTTAATAAACGTAGTCCAAGGGTTTCACCTCAAAGTCGAAGTTGTAGTTAGCAAGGTTACTTAAAAGTCCTGACTAAAGGAAATCCCAATTGACCAAACTAGAGGACCGTCAGGTTCACTGTGTGTTCTCAGAAGAGGTTTTGCTGTCAAGTTTTTGTAGTTAAGAAGTCACGAGTCGAAAGAAATATCATGTTGAGAATATAGTTATGTACTGATGACCTTTTTGGTATCGAAACTGATCTACCTGGATAAAACCGTTTTATTGCAGAGATGAAAAGTTATACCACAACTCCAACCCGTATAGAAAAGAAGGTACCCTGTTCACACAAAGTCAAAGTGCCAACGTCAGTGGTAGACACTACTAAAACCTCTGGTTGTTTTTATTTCAGAGAGTGACAAGGAAAATAAGGGGTAGATAAACAGTACTTCACTACTTTGGTCTACGGTACTAGAAACGAAACACTTACAACTAAAAGTTCGTTCCAAAAAGTGAGAGGAGAAAGTGAAAGTAGTTCTCCGAGAAATTAAGAAGTAAAAGACGGTATTCCCACCACAGTAGACGTATGGACTTCAATAACTATAAAGAGGGTCGTTAGAACTAAGGTGAAACACGAAGTAGGTTGACCCGTACAAAGTACTACATGAGATATAAATTCAATTTTTTCGTCCCACTACTATATGTCGGAACTGTATGAGGAAAGGGTTAAACCTTGGTCAGACAACGAGGTACAGACCAAGATTGACAACGAAGAACTAGACGTATGTCTAAAGAGTACTCCGTCCATTCCAGTAGACTAGGAGGGTAGAGAAATTCTTAACAGGTGTCAAACAACACTAGATGTATCAGTTTGCAAGACCAAATCAGTTATTCCGTCTTCATGTACAAAAAGACCATAATAAAACAAAAAAGCTACTAGGTCACCTACAATCGTTAAACTAGAAACGAAGGAGACAGAAAAGATTTACGTCGAATTTGTAGACCTTCAAGTACCAAGTGTATAACAACTTTGTACCGAACCTCATAAAACTCGTGATGAAACGATCACATACTCTACTTACGTTGACAAACCATCAAACTTGTAAGAAACCGTAAGGAAAAGAAACCCTAACCTTACTTTTGATTGGAAAATATCAGGACACAGGTGACGACTCAAAAGGTGTAAACGACCGTATAAGTCAAGTCGTATCGTGAAATTCTCGTAGTGGAAAATCCTAAACTTTATCGAATTGACCTTAAGGTAGTGGAGGTTATCGAAACAAGCATCACTACGAAGGATTCTGGGTGAACTGAAACGTGAGGTCCTACAGATCGAAATCCACTAACTAGTATGGTAGTACCAATAGACCCAGTTCTGTTACTAAAAAACATATCAAGAAGACACATAAGAACGGTGGGGAAGAAGTATAGTAGACGAAGACAATCCAGGTATGGTAAAGACAAAATAACTCGGTAGAAACGTACTTTACAGGGGAACCATAGAGATTAAAAGAACTTCTCTAGCGATCAGACAGGATAAGATAAATAAAAAAGGGGAATATAAAGAAACGTAACTAGTCACGCCTTCCGAAAGAAAAGAGAGAAACAATAAGAAACCTTGACAGATAAACTTTACCATATAGAAAGAAAAAGAGGAAACGGAAATCAAAGAGAAGAAAAGTCGATAAATATTCGGGAGGAGTCTGTTGGTAAAACGGAAAAACGTAAAGATAAAGAACCTCCACCAGAACTAGTGACGGAGGACGCGTTACAGTCCTTGGAGGAGGTGTCAAGAAGTCCGTGAGATAGATAATCTAGATTAGGAAACTTAGATAAACAGTGAAGCTGACACTGTAGTTTGGTCCCAAGGGACGTAACGTCCACCTAAGAAATGGTTGGCTCGATAGTCCCTTCGGGGTACGTGGAATAAAAACTGTCTTCTCCAATTTTTTATGTTACCCTGGTCTTGTCGAAGAAGTCATTTACCACGACCCTTTTGTTCTGTCAATGTATATTCTCTTACTTTAATTATGTGAAGAATTGTGGTATGAGTTTTATCTAATTTCCGGATTATTATTTTGGTCTTTGATATTTTCAGAATCTCCTTTTGTATCTACTTTAGAAACTACTGTATTCAGTTTTTTCCAGACGATACTGGGTGGAGGATCACATTACCTTTATTTTTACTTTCATTTGTTCACCCTGGATTAATTTGAATTTTCGAAAACGTGTCGTTTCCTTTGATATTTATTCCACTTTTCTAGTTTTAATCTTACTCTCTTTTGTTATCGTTTACTTTGTACACTGTTTTCTAATCACAGGTTTTATGTGTTCGTCCAGTATGTTGAATTATTGTATGTTTGTTTCTTGGTTAGTTTTACACCCCTTTTTTGGATTTGTCTATAAAGAGGTTTCTTCTGTGTGTTTACTGATTGTTTATTCACTTTTCTACGAGTTGTAACTAGTAATAATCTCTTTACGTTTAGTTTTGATGTTACTCTATAGTGTAATGTGACCAGTCTTACCAGTAGTAGTTTTTCATATGTTTATTATTTACGACATCTCATACACCTCTTATCCATTGAGAGAACGTGACGATTACCTTTACATTTATTGGAGGTTATTTTTATTTAATTAATTATTTTTCAACTATGTCGGTGATACCTTTTACCATACCTCTAAGGAGAAATTTTTTCCTAATTTTAGTGGTATACTGGGTCGTTAGGGTAAGGATCCGTATATAGAACTCCTTTGGTTTTAAATTTTTCTGTGTACATGGGGTTACAAGTAACGTCGTGACAAATGTCATCAATCTTATACCATCGTTGGATCTACAGGTAGTTGTCTACTCACCTATCCCTTCAACACTATGTAATTGTATTACATTTCAATGAATCTGTTTTTTTACCTTCTGTATACTTGGTTAAGATTACTCCACTCACTTGGATCTTGGATAATATGTCTCACTTCAGTCTGTCTCTTTCTATTTATAGTATATGATTACGTTCTCTTTACCGCCCGACCTCCTTCGTGTCCTACCTTAGTTCTAACGGTCTTCTTTTTAGTTATTGGAGTCTATACGTCTAGAACTACTTTGACTTTCTCCTCTCACTTTTTCAACTGAATTTCAAGTTGTAAATCTTTTGATTCTAGTACCATAGACCAGGGTATTGAAGTACCCTTTATCTACTCCTTTGTCACCTTTGTCACCGACTGAAATAAGAAGACCAAAAGTTTTAGTGACGTCGACCACTAACGTCGGTACTTTAATTTTCTGCGAACGAGAAACTTTCCTTTCAATACTGGTTGGATCTGTCGTATAACTTTTCGTCTCTGTAATGAAACAGTTGTTTCCAGACAGATCAGTTCCGATACAAAAAAAGGTCACCAGTAAATACCTACACACTGAACCTGATGTTTCTTTCGACTCGCGGTTTCTTAACTACGAAAACTTGACACCACAACCTCTTCTGAGAACTCTTACGGAACCTGACGTTCCTCTAGGTTGGTCAAGTAGGGTTCCCTCTAGTCAAGACCCACAAGTAACCTTCCTGACTACAACTTCGACTTTGAGGTTATAAAACCGGTGGTCTACACTTCTCGACTGTGTAAACTTTCCTGGGACTACGACCCTTTCTAACTTCCTCTTCTCCTGCCACCTCTTACTCTACCAACCTATCGTAGTAGCTGTGTTACATGTACCCAAACCCATCTGAGGCCCTCAACCACTACCTGTCCCTTAGGGTCGTACGACACCAAGTCCCCTAGCGTTTCTAAGCTTATGCTGACTCATTGATTTGACTTGACTTGACTTGTGTATATATACCATAGATCTTTCTACCATGACTTCTTGGATAAATGTCCCGTCCTTACCTCTTTGTCTGTGTCTCTAGTCTACATCCCTGTGACCCTCTACCTCCTCTCCCACTCTACATATTTCTCTCATTGTACCTTTGTATATAATAGTAAACATTTTATCCACGACGATTTAGTGAAGTCAAGTCAAGTCAAGTCACCGAGTCAGTACAGGCTGAGAAATGTTGGGGTACTTAGTGTCGTACGGTCCGGGGGAACAGGTAGTGGTTGAGGGTCTCAAGTGAGTCTGTGTGCAGGTAACTCAGTCACTACGGTGGGTCGGTAGAGTAGGAGACAGCAAAGCAAGAGGAGGACGGGGGTTAGGGAGGGTCGTAGTCTCAGAAAAGGTTACTCAGTCGAGAAGAGTACTCCACCGGTTTCACGACCTTAAAGTCGAAGTCGTATAGGGGAGGTTTCTTTAGGGTCCCAACTAGAGGAAGTCTTACCTGACCAACCTAGAGGAACGTCAGGTTTCCTGAGAGTTCTCAGAAGAGATTGTGGTGTCAAGTTTTCGTAGTTGAGAAGCCACGAGTCGAAAGAAGTGTCAGGTTGAGTGTAGGTATGTACTGATGACCTTTTTGGTATCGGAACTGATCTGTGAAGTCAGTACAGAATAAGAGACACTTGGGTACCTGACATCGAGTAGTCCGAAGAGACAAGTACTCTAAGGGGTCCGTTGTTATGACCTCACCCAAGGGTAAAGGAAAAGGACTTTTATAAAACGAAAAATTACAATTAATGAAATTCTGTATAGATATAATCAATCTAGTTGTTTGTTTGTTATTATAGTCTATAAATTATGACTTATAAAGGGTCAAGTGGACTCGGACCTTAAGTAATAAATTAAATCTTGATAAACTAAATATTCGTGAATGAAAAGAAATTCGGTTATTTTATCTACAGTAAATGTTTAATTAGAGTTTTTATAATAGGTCTCTGTTTCTGTATGCCTCTGTATAAGTTTGTCTGTGTTTCGTTCCAGATCGAAGTAAAAGACTCGAATCAGTACTTAATCTATAATGTTATATGTTAAGTGATCAAATATTTATAGTCAACTTTTTTATTTTAAAATTTCCGAATCTCAGTCAGAATTCTCAATCTCTACCAGAGATATTCACAATAACTCTCGGGGCCAGAGTTCCGTGTCCCTTTCTGTTAGTTCAAGATTGTTTTACCACCGTCCAGATTTCGTTTACAACTGGTTTGTTTCGTTTTACCAGTAGTTTTTAGTGTTGTGTCTTCGGTCTCATATATTGTGTCTGTATCTGGACCGTCATGAGAAGTCTATGAGGGAATTTGTGTTCTAATGTCAGAGAGTCTTTTGGTGGATTTCTCTTTGTCTTGAAGTCTAGGTTCATGTTTGTCTCAATTACTTTTATAGGGTCCAGAAGTTTCTAAAGTTTCCCTCCTTACCTTCGGTCCAACTTTCTTCTCCCCCTCCTCCACCCTCTCCAACCGTTTTCCCTACCGGAATGTCTGCAGAGGACGGTAGACTTCTATGGCTCCGAAATACTCTGAAATGGTACCGGAGGTCTCTTCCCTCCTGACCTTGAGCCGGGATGGTCTTTGTCATGGTCTGGTCTTATCTTGGTTTTAAGATCAAGAGACGGTTCTCTTCCACTAGTCAGAGGTTAGTAGTCGAGTCCGACTCCGGAAAACTAGTCTAAGGACTCAGGTCCTGACCTCCTGATCTAATTTCCACATCTTATCCTTCCTAATTCCTCTCCTTTCACTCTCCCTTCTCCTCTTTCCAGTTACTTCAGAGAAAGGAATGGGTCAGCCCCGTGGAGACGTAGTCATCCGTTGGTCCTTGTATTCCCAGTGTCAACACCGGTGACCCAAACCAGCTAACCGACCGTTCGACCAGGGACTCATGGGGTTCTCCAGTCCTACAGTCAGCGTCACTTCTTCTTAGGGGCCGTGTCAGTGGTAATCAACGTCTTTCCCCCTGGGGAAGGTCTCGGACTTTGACCCGAGAACAGATTGTGAGCCTTTACTTAACAGACTCCTCTGTGTATACGACTATTTCGTTTTATAAAATGACCCTTTCCCGTGGGTCCGTCTTTCATCATACCATTACCTTGGGTCCTCTTGACGAGAGTATTTTATCTGTTACCCTTACACAACATACAGAGTCTCTTGAGTTTGTTCCCGAGACATGGTTGGATCTCCCCAGCCTTCATCTCCTTCTACCCTTCCTCCGAGTTCTCCCTCACCTGTACACATATTGATACCGACTAAGATGTAGTTAATAGGATATAATTTTTTATTTACGTAATTTTTTTTGATTATATCACCCTCACAGAGTTGATTCATAGAAGATATCGTCATCAATCTTATTTTCAACCGTCTTCTGGTAAGAACCTTGAAACTCTAAAACAAAGGATGGACGATGGTTCACATAAGGGACATTAAGGAGGAAATTATTTTTGTTTTTTGCTTCTCTCAAAAGCAAGGTCAATGGTCTGAAACTTTTCGTTTTCGCTTTCACAATTAGTGAGACAACACAGACTGAGAAACGTTGGGTTACCCGACGTCACGAGACAGGTACCTTAAGAGGTTCGTTCTTAGGACGTCACCCAACAGTACGGGAATAGATTCCCTAGAAGGACTGGGACCTAACGTGGACCCAGAGTACGTAACTCCTGTCTAACAAATGAAGGACTCAGTGACCCTTGAAAATTCAATTAAGTAATATATCTTTTATTCACTAACTTACGAATGTTAAACTAGTAATTTAGTTATCCAAAGGTATGTTCTTGTAGACTCACAGACTCCCTTATAAAGGGTTCAATTCTACGAGGGACCGGAAAAGATATACACTTTTAGGGTCTCTGAGAGAACTCTACTCCTTCAACACAGTTCACTTCGTTCACTTCGTCAACCACCGACATATATAAAGCTTTTCCGGTGTTCCACAGATTATACTAGAGGAGAATTAGGTCAACTTATTAAGAACAAATCTAACTAAATTGTAAAAATTTAATAAAAAGAGTTAAATGCAAAAATGTAAATGTAATAAAAAGTATAGGAAGGGGACATATCAAATAATATTCAATAACTTATATCAAGTGAGACGATATGTTACTTAGGAATAACAAATAAAACATACATCACCAAACATAGACGATTGGGGTTTGAGAAATAAATAGGGATGGGGGGTTGGAAGGGAGAAACCATTGATATATAAAGTAAATACACAGACACTCAGGTAAAAACAAAACATTTATTAAAGTAAACATAGTACAAAATCTAAGATGTACATTCACTATATTAAATAACAGAATACGAAAAACATAAAATATTTTAAGAATTTCTAACGAAAAGTAAATCAATAATGTTTATAACTATTATAAGAGGTACAACATATCATGTAGAAACTCGATTAGAATGTGGTGAATTAAACATGGAGGGTGAGGGGGTTGAGATACAACGGGGAGGGGGAGTCTCTTTCGGTTTATGACGTACTATAGTGAATACACATTAGATTTTTTTTGTGGTGTTTGATCATTTATATTGTTTTTCTTCGTCTGAGTGTCTATATTTCTTGTTTAGTGACTAAGTTGTAAAAAAACTCTCCTGCACATTGACACACCTGTCAAAGGAACTAGAAGTTTTTAGTTCTTATAGTCGATATACGTGTCTAAGTGTATTAAAATTACACATTTGAAGGCATGTACCGTAAAAACTTTAAGTTAGGGAAAATTAATACCGAAATCACTTAGTGGTGAACTTGTACTTTATTATCATACGTTAATTCCGATTAAACTTGACAAACGAGTGGTATTAATGTCTATACAGTATAAAGATATAATATGACCTATTAAAGTACAGTATTTGTAAGTAATTTATGAATCTTAAACAATTTGTATATCTTGGAATATGACATATGTGAACAGAAGAGAGGGAAAAGTATAAACATGTATATTTAGTGTACTCTTTCAATAGGAGATTCTTTTACAAGTGACTCCAATACCTTCTAAATAACGTCTCTTCAGTTCACCTTACCAGGTCTCCAAAAGACTTCCGACTCTACAAATAGGAATAGTTCCAGGATTAACCTAGATGACTATTGACTTTGTGTCCTGACTTGATGGTACACACAGATATTAGTCGATGAAAAAGAAAGAAATCAGTTTCATGTACTCGAATGTACAAGTACGATACAGAAAAGTCAGTACGAGATAAGAAACACTGGGATACCTGATATCGGAAGGTCTTAGGTGACAGGGACCTTAAGAGGTCTGTTTTTACAACCACACCTGAAGGTACTGAAGGAGGTTCTATAAGAGGGTCAGTTCCCTAATTTGGGAGTAGAGAATACAGAAGACGTAATCGTCCGTTTAAGAAACGACGATCACGGTAGATCCTCAGAGGTATCGGTTTCGTGTACTCGTTCGTTTAGTGTTGGTTTCAGTAAACACTCATACCTTAATTCTCGTTCCACTCAAATTACTGAATTTATATGTTGGTGAAGTTCGAATACAGAATATTACTAATATAGTGACTACTACAAGGTTGTATCGATGTGTTGTATGTAGAGAAGTTCAAAGGTATCTTTAAAATTAGTCTTCCTTAACGTAAATATAATTTATAAACCTATATACTTATATCGAGTGATTCCAGACAGATCAGTTCCGATACCGAATAGGACACCAGTACATATCTACACTCTCAACCTGACACTTCATCCGACCCGTGACTTCTTAACTACGAAAACTTGACACCACAACCTCTTCTGAGAACTCTCAGGGAACCTGACGTTCCTCTAGGTTGGTCAGGTAAGACTTCCTCTAGTCGGGACCCTAAAGAAACCTTCCTTACTACAATTTCGACTTTGAGATCATGAAACCGGTGGAGTACGCTTCTCAACTGAGTAACCTTTTCTGAGACTACGACCCTCTCTAACCCCCGTCCTCCTCTTCCTCTACTGTCCTACTCTACCGACCTACCGTAGTGACTGAGCTATCTGTACTTAGACTCACTTGAGGCCCTCAACCACTACCTGTCCCTCCGGACCGTACGACGTTAAGTACCCCAGTGTTTCTCAGCCTGTGCTGACACGCTGACTCGACTTGACCTGACTTGACTTGATTTCTATACTTACTTCACTTTCACTTCAGTGAGTCAACACAGGTTGAGAAACGTTGGGACACCTGACATCGGATGGTCCGAGGAGGGAGGTACCCTAAGAGGTCCGTTATTATGACCTCACCCAACGGTAAAGAAAAAGGTCCCCCAGAAGGGTTGAGTCCCTAGCTTGGGACCAGAGGGTGCAACGTCCGTCTGCGAAACTGGAGACTCGGTGGTCCCCTCGGGATTTCTATACTTATACCTATATGTTTCGTACATCTTAAAAATATTATGTTCGTTCACAAACATAAGTAAACATGTTACTTACATTTCACATTCACATTCTACAAGGGTCAAATATATATGTATGTATGTGTATATATATATATATATATATATATATATATTTTGTCTATGTCTTTTCTATCTAAAACGTTTACGTTTCAAGTTTCCTTAATTTCTCCCCCTTTTTTCTAGTTAACTTTCTTATTATGAGAAAATATTAAGGACCGTTGACATGTGGTTTGTTTCTAGAAAGGGTTCCCCGTACTCATATCAAAAATTTTTTATTTGAATAAATAAAAATTGAACTCTCACTACCTAAATGTTATAACACAATCATAGATGGTATAAAGTTGTACGTAGTCAGAATCTATATGTATACAGGATAGGGAGAACTTAGAGGAAGGGTGGAGGGTGACGTCAGATAGGGAGATCAAACAGTTTCTCGAGACTCAAACTCGAGGGATGTAGTATGTTGTTCAAGGGTGAGTGTAGATAAAATGAACACCATCACGTATACAAAGTTATAGTAAGAGAGTAAAAAGGGAGGCAGCCAAAAAGGTCATCAGTACATATCTATCTACACTCTCAACCTGGTAATTCTTCTGACTTGGGATTTCTTGACAGGGAAAGTTTGACACCACGATCTCTTCTGAGAATTCCCAGGGAACCTGTCGTTTCTATAGTTCGGTCAGTTAGGATTTCCTTTAATTAGGACTTATGAGTAACCTTACCTCTTCCTTTACGGTTGGGTGAGGTCACAAGAACGGACCTCTTAGGGTCCCTAGCCCCTCGGACCACCCGACGGCAGATACCCCAGCGTGTATCAGTCTGTGCTGACTTCACTGAATCGTCGTCGTCATGAGTAACCTTCCGGACTATGACTTCTAGTCAGAGACTATAATACCAGTAGATTGCGTTTCTCGATTTAGTAACCTTTTCTGGGACTACGACCCTTTGTAACTCCGGTCCTCCTCTTCACCCACTGTCTCTTACTCTACTAACCCACGGTAGTAGCTGTGTTACCTGTACTCAAACTCGTTTGAGACCCCCTATCACTGTCTGTACCTTCGAACCGTACGACGTCAAGTAACCCAGTGTTTTTCAACCTGACTAGCTGACTTGTTGAGTAAGAAGTTGACACAGGTTTTCAAACAGGAAATAAAGACGTAAAGGAGACGACGGGACTTTTATCCTAGTAGAGATCGTAGAAACTACTCTAAGGGACATCTATAGTTAATCCAGGTTCACCGGGTTACAGTAACTCTCGAGTACAAAGGAATTATTAAAAGATAGTCCCAGTAGATAACCAAACTCATCTCACAATTTCGGGGGGTGATAATCACATAATCAACTAAGGGGGAAATAAACAACAATCGTAAACGGAATACATAACTCGACAAGAATACAACCCATGTTTATGTAAAAATTACATAGTAGAGGAACTAGTAGTACATCACCAGAGGAATAGACAAGATCACCAGACATAAAGTTTTAGATAAAATAGACTGAATTCATCACAATAAGGGTGAAAGAAAACTAAAGGTACACGTACCTAATAGAAAAAGTCGGGGCATGAAAGTCAGACATATACAGAGATCCAGACTCCACCCAGAGAACATCTGTCATATATCTCCCCAGAACAAAAACTTATGTAAGTCACCTAGACACAGAAAACAAGACTCGTAAATTAGGTAAATGTACATTCCAACAATAACTGTTCATACTAGGATATAGTAAATAAAGTCAAAACTCAAACAAACAAACAAACGAACAAACAAAACTCCGAGAAAGAAAGAGAACACAAAGGATAGATCTATTCAAGGAAATGATAAACAACATTTAGACCAAACCACAACGACTTAATAGAATGAAAATTGAATGGACATTTTGAAAACAAAAGAAGAAACGTAGACTTACTGTAGGAACAACCTATCTCATTAGAACCAAGATCTAAAGAAGGAAAGTAGTGAAATTCATATAAGACGGTCAGGGAAGTCCGAAAGTCACAAAGACCACTTTCTAGTCGACAATCAGAGTACCCCTAGGGGAACATACAATAAACAACGAAAAAGAAACAACGAAAATTATAAACAAGAAACATAAATAAAAAAATATCGAACTAATTATACACAGAACCTTACAGAGAGGAACCTAGATAGGATATACGCTAAGAGACCCGAAGGACCTGAACTACCGATAAAGGAGAGCGTAAAATCGTTTCAAAAACTAACGTTAGAAAAGTTTATAAAAGGTACGAGAAAGACGAGAAGACGGAGTGAACAAGATGATAACCAGAGGAGATCATACAAAAATTAGGGTCAAAACCACGACAAGTAACATCTAACAGATAAAAAGTGAAGTAGATTCAATTTGTAATTTGTAAAGAACAATTTTTAAGGAACATAGGAGAGCTAGACACAGAGGTCAGATAGATACGGAGGTAAAGTAAAAGTTTTACGACCTAGTAGAAATGATAGTAATGAAACTTAAGAAAGAAAATGTCCATCTGACAGATAAAGGTGTAAACAAACCAGAACACATAAAAAATGGTACAAGGAAATAGACGACGTATAAAGAGACAGAAAAGTAAAACAAATTAAAAGACACAAACCCCCAGAAGAAAGACATCTGACCTTCCAACATCAGGGAGAATTAACACTGACACGGGGGACACTCACCTCAACCTGATCAGGGAGTACTTCCAAAAGACCAACCTCCCTAAACACGGACAAAAGACCACCTACCTCGACTTAAAACACAGAGACTTTCTATCACGGTACGGGTCATCCCAAAAAAAACCCCCCCCGCCCCCTCCCACACTAACCCAAAAGATATATAAACTCGTCACAGACGATCACACGTCTCGACACAAGAACTAAACAACAAACCGTAACCCATAGACCACGACCTCGAACGATCAGAAACTGACCCCGAAACAGAAACACAACTCTACCTCCGGAAACCCTATCGAAGTGTTTAAGTACAAGGTACTTAAATCAAGAGACCACCAGGTTTCAGGACCCGAACCAAGAGACTAGGGTCCACAAATCCGGACTAGAGAATGACATCGTGCTTCTCGAGTGTCAGATACGTCTTGTTTTTGGTTTCAAGGTTCTAACAATCACTTTCGTTGTGAGTTATCGGGTCTCGTGGGTTTCTTTGAGTATGGGAATGTTTCTTTTTCCTTCACTTTCTTTTCCCTCTGTCCTTTTTTTTTTTTTTTTTCCCCCCCCCCNCCCCCCCCCCCTGTTTTTGTCCTCACTTTTTTTTTTTCTGTCCTTATTTCAGTTATTTCTTTGGATATTCACTTTTACTTATCATTTTAGATCTGATCGTTCTTATGTTTTAGTTTTGTACTTTTTCTTTTTTTCGTTATAATGATTTCCAATGTCATTTTTATCCCTTTATTTACTTATATAATTTTTTATTCCACAAATTGTTTCCTTTTGATCGAAATTTTTAATTCCTATATTATGTCTTTTATTGTAATCTGTTTATAATTCTTCTTTTATTTTTCTTAAAATATATTTCACCACACAGGGGTACAGGTGTCACACAAGACAATTCTCCTCACAGGAGTACAAAGGAGACAAAAGGTGAGGCGTGTCACACAAGGTCAGTTAGAAGGATGTGTCTTTCAGGAGGTCATAAGGAGACTTTCAGAGACCTGGACTTCACCCGTCAAACTACAGTCGAGTCTGTCTCTAGACCGCAATAAAGTGGAACATGAGTGAGGGTTTCAGGTGTCAGTGGAGATTCCAAGTGTCAACGGTCGATTAACACACCTAAATCAGACGACGTGGACACCAACGTCCTCGAATAAAAAGAAGGAGAAGAAAGCAGTGTGTCGGGGAGCACAAGGTGAAACCAAATCCTGGCCGAGACGAACATCCGACAGAAGAATCACAGACAAGGGGTGGGTCTTCTGTCTCCTGTTTCCAAATGTGAATAATCCAGAGAGAACGAGATACTCGGCCCCGTCTCCCTCCCTAGGCCACCGGTCTTGACTCTAAATGGTCCCTCACGGACGCCGTCACCTCTGGGTGTTCTACAACAATTTCAGACTCCTCCCAACACGACAGAGAGTCTCCTTAGCCAAGAACAAGAACCCAGAGAACCTTCTTGATTCGACGAATACGAGGATGGTTCCACACCCGTCATTAGACATAGAAGGGTGTCGGAACACCGTCAACGGTGGAAACCTCAGTCCTGGTATCGACACAAAATAGACGACAGACTCTGTGAGAGGGACCGAAACCGTCACCGATCACCGAAGGGACTATCGAGTTTACCATTTCTTAGACGGACGTTACACTATCTGGACCCAAACTCGAGACCCAACCCCTTCTAGGGAATCTCTTCCCTTACCCGATGGGTGGGGTCACATGACCGGACCCCTTAAGGTGTCTGATATATCAGGTACCCCAGCGACTTTCGCCCCGTGTTGACTCCCTTAAAATGAGTGAGTCACCGAATGTAAAGGAGGATACCCCAGTGTCTGACGTCGGTACAGAATAAGACGAAGAGTGTGAGGTAGTCAAAACGACCCAAACCATCAATGACTGTCCGTATGGTGGTGACAGATGGTTACGTACCGAAATCTCACAGGGACCCTATTACTAGAGAACGGAAAGACCCTACGGGTCAGAAAAGGGACCTGAAAGAGTCGACACAGTATGATCGGGGGAGTCTCATAGGAGTATCGTCGGTTGGGTCTAGGAGAAGAACTCCAGCCTGGGGACTCGGACTTGGGACCCTGGGTTGGGGATGAGAAACAACACACACGTCCGTACACTCTGTGAAAAATCACCTTTCACTATAAGTTGTTGTTAGAGACCACTTAAGACAAAAACGGAAGATTCGTGGACTAGGGCACAAACGGAGACTCCAAGAATTCGAATCGAACTGGGGTGGATACTTTCCCAAAGGTTTACACACCTTCGAAAAGGAGGAAGTGCTGAGGAAAGGAACCCGTGTCCAGGGACAGGATTTTGGAAACAGAGAAAAGAAATTAGAAATAGAAAACGAAATAGAATGCAAATAGAAAACGGTAAAAGCTTCAGACACCTATAGAAGACCACAAGTCTTCAAGACACCCTCGACAAGGTATACGTCTACTTAAAAATTACATAAACACCCCTTCCTCCTATATAAGAATAAGGAGGTGGTAAGAATAAGGAGGTGGTAACCTTCAAGGGACGAGTTTTTAAGAATTATAGTATACTGAAAATTAGATAAAGGAACCCTGTATTTAATGTACGTATTATGTTCATGAAAAAAAAGAAGAAAGTATCTATTCCAGATGAAGTGATAAATGAGACGTTAGTAAAGTATTTATTTACGTATCTGGAAGTACTCGAGTTTATACTTATACAAATAGATTTACAAGATAACCCACAGGGTTCACTGTGTCACTATTTCTTAAACGGACGGATACGTTCTCTACGTACTCTACACCCGAACTAGGAACCCAACCCTTCTAGGGTACCTCATCCTTTAACGTTTGAAGAGGTCATAAGAACAAACCTTTTAAGGTACCTGTCTCCTCGGACCGTCCGATATCAGGTACCCCTTCGTTCTCAGTCTGTGTTGACTCACTGACTCGTGTGTTTACAATACACCATTTGTAACTATGCATGTCTAATAGAGTCTGACATAAAGTGAATGACAGAAATTTTAGAAAGTTGGTAAAACTAAGAAGTCTATTATTTTATTGTTTAAGAATAATAAATTACGGAACTTATTATATGAGTAATTTTTTATTAATAGGTGTGAACACGAGGTAGAGAGGTAGGTAGTTTCCGAAAAACGTTGAGGAACCTTCACAAGTAGAGAGGACGGAGACCGGAAACTCGTGAGACAGGAGAATGACCTTGTGAAGATAAAGGTCAAGGTGAACCAAAAGAGTGATTTAGGATAAGTATAAAAATTGCGTACGATATTCACAATGAAGAGGTCCATTTCAGAGGACAGGATAACGAAACACAAACAATCTTGACACCACAAACTATAGACGTTTAAGTGCACTATGTAAAGATTATTTTCCTAATTACTTATTTAATAAGGAAGAGATAAGAAAATGGTTTAAGATTTGAGTAAAATCTTATCATGTAAAGTTTTTGTAGATCTGTGTCAATTGTAATCCAATTCGGGATAAGACTTTCGACGAAACGAGAAAGTCCAGCTGAAATAATCATCATGAAAATTCTGTATATATATAAAATCATAAGTTGAGGTAAAATTCCATTGTCTAGATGTCTTCTCATTTAAATTAGTTTATACATTCCTGAATACGATCGTTAAAGTCTCCAAAGGTTTAACGAATAAAAGAAAAAAAAGAGAAAAGTAAAAGAGAAGAAAGTTACTATAGGTTCCGAAGTCCACGTACTGTGTCGAGGTGTAGGAGGAGACGAGGTGTTATCAATCATGACTCGAAAAGGAAATGTAGAAAACAGTAGTAGTATAGTAGTGATTACGAGTGTCCCCGTCTTCCGATTGAGTCCCCGTCTATGTGAGAAGTCTTGTTAAAACTCTATCGATGTCTATAGTAGAAGGAAACTCTTTTAATTATTGGAATCTGTTAGAGTTTCTGTTAAAAAAATTTCTTTTTGATATCTTCTTAACTTTGTTCCTTCGGAAGTCCACCCAGAGAAGATATTTATCACAAACTTTGCGCACACAAAGTACCACAATCGAGTGGTTTCATAAGTTATTGTAGACACACATAAGTACTATACGATTGTAATTATGTGACTTTTCGTTGTTTACATAGAACCCAATCTTCGAGACCTGTATGGAAATAAGTTACATGGAAATTGAGACGGGTCCTCTCTCCAACGGTTATACCTATTTGTATTAATTGGTTTGTACAGTTGTTCACCTATTAGTAAAAGAAAAGAGACTCAGATGTGTGAAAGAAACACCGTTTCAGTAAGAATGAGTTGGTAGAATCATCGAATGAGATTATTTTTTCCATTTGTAAAAATAGTCACATAGGTAGACATAAAAAGAACGTTAAATGGTAAAAAATAAGAAATATTATCATTAAATAAACTGATTTTGGACTGGACGGAGAACTCTTTGGACATACGTCCAGTCCTCCGTTGTCAATATTGACCTGCACCTTATTGTCTGACCAAGGTTTATCCTTTTCCTCATTCATACAGTTCCGACATATACCAGTGGGACAAATAAATTGAATATACGTCTCATGTAGTACTTTTTGCGACCCGACCTTCTTCGTGTTCGACCTTAGTTCTGACGGTCCTCTTTATAGTTATTGGAGTCTATACGTCTACTGTGGTGGAAATACCGTCTTTCACTTCTCCTTGATTTTTCGGAGGAATACTTTCACTTTCTCCTCTCACTTTTTGAACCGAATTTGTTGTAAGTCTTTTGATTCTAGTACCGTAGACCAGGGTAGTGAAGTAACCTTTGTCTACCCCTTGGTCACCTTTGTCACAGTCTAAAATAAAACCCCCCCGAAGTTTTAGTGACGTCTACCACTAACCTCCGTATTTTAATTTTCTGCGAATGAGGAACTTTCTTTTCAATACTGGTTGGATCTATCATATCAGTTTTCGTCTCTGTAATGAAACGGTTGTTTGCAGGAAGATCAGTTCCGATACCAAAACGGTCACCAGTACATACCTACACTCTCATCCTGACACTTCTTTCGACTCGTGACTTCTTAACTACGAAAACTTGACACCACAACGTCTTCTGAGAACTCTCAGGGAACCTGACGTTTCTCTAAGTTGGTCAAGTAAGACTTCCTCTAGTTGGGATCCTAAAGAAACCTTCCTTACTACGATTTCGACTTTGAGGTCATGAAACCGGTGGAGTACGTTTCTTAACTGAGTAACCTTTTCTGAGACTACGACCCTCCCTAACCCCCGTCCTCCTCTTCCCTTACTGTCTTCTACTCTACCGACCTACCGTAGTGGCTGAGCTACCTGTACTCTAACTCACTGGAGACCATCAACCACCACCGGTCCCTCCGGATCACACGACTCTAAGTACCCTAGCGTTTCTCAACCTGTGCTGACTCACTAACTTGACTTAACTTGACTTGACTTATCAATAATTTTTGTAACCGTTTTTTTTACTATTTATTTCTTATTTTTGTAACCGATACAAAAGGTACAACGTGTTATATTAGAACATCGTATATAATATGTATCATCAAAAAAAAAAAGGGAGACGGGCGATCATTGGTGATCAAGAAAGAGAGTTAAAGACTCAGACGAAGACAAAGTAATATAAGTGATCAAAAAAAAAAAAAAAAAAATTCTAGGGTGGATTTTCACTGTAATACGTCTTACACAGAAAGAGACAAACTGAATAAAACAAATCGAATTATGGGAGGTTTTCAGATAAGTATACAACGTTTACCGTTTTAAAGTAAGAAAAATACCAACTTACCATAAGATACGACATACAAACTTACGAATAAAATAAAATAGGTGAATGAAATAGGTAAGTAGACGACTACCTTTGAATCCAATGAAGGTACAGAACCGTTAATATCTATTATGACGATACTTGTAACCTCACATGTACAGAAGAACTTAATTACAAAAAAAAAATAAAAAAGGTCAATATATGGGTCCTCATTTTAACTATTCAGTATACCATCGAGATGAAAATTGAAAAACTCTTTGGAGAGATGACAAAATGTGTCAACGACGTAGTTATGTGTACTAATGGTTGTCACATTTATATTATATCCTTATCACAAAGATATCATTCTTCGTCCTTTATCTCTAGTACGTCGGGGTCTGTAAACCTGTGCTAGTCGATTTGACAAAAGTACTCTAGATTAAGACGACGGATTTTAATTTATGGACCTGTCACGAGACAAATAAGAGTCACACCATGGAAATATTGGACCCGAATAGACTTTCTAGGAATTTGAGAATTTTGATTTGTGATGGGTTGTTTTCGTTGGAGTATGATTTACTCAATGGACTCTCACATATGGATATTAGACTACCAATAAGAAACGTGTATCTACTGGATTCACCAGATATAAATTATGTGTATTATATATTGTTCCTACTAAAAAGTATTCTATATAAGTCATTAACCAAGGAACGAAATATTAAAGGTGAGTTTAACAGTTTATAAATAAAGATTCGGAAACTATATCGTTTCTAAGAAGGTTAGTTTCGAAGTATTGATGTAATTTATATAGAACCCACTGATTTTGGGTGACGTATTACTCTTTGTAAGTCATAAATGAGATTGAAGATATTTATAGAGATTCAACATACTAATATAATCTTCAACATCTTTACCTTATACTTAAAATCAAATAAGTTGACTTTAAGGTACAATTGTGAAAAGTTCCCATCGACTATTCTCACCACAGGTTCTCTGGGTCGAAACTATGCTGGTCGTCGTAGGATTCTCGATTGATCATCATGGGTGACAAGACTCGTGACACGAACTCTCCCGAGGTGTGGGTAAGAAGAGGTGTGTACTAGAAAAAGTATTCTTTTTCTTAGGAGTACGGATTCCGAGATATCGGTGAACCTGGTACACACGGAGAAAGTTCTCGTGACAGACCTATGAGTCTCGGACTTTTGGAGTTAGTTTTACCAGGTCTCGGTTGGAGGTCCTGGATGTAATGGTACCAAAGTAAGGATTACACAGTGAATACTCCACCTGACACGACGGTCAAATAGGTTTAGATTCGGACTCACTCCAACCCCGGTCTACCGGTCCTCTACCAAGAGTGGGTTGTAGTACCTATCTCGAACTATCTGTCCGAATACACAGTTATTACTACACGTTTTCAGAGGAGTACTCTCCATTGACTCGGACCCCACTTAACTCCTTTCTGGTAGTCAGTCCCCGGTCCCCGACCGAGAAAAGAGTGGTAAAAACAAGTCTTGAGTCTCTTTATATTCTTATGACATAAACTAAGGATAAAAAAGTCCAATAATAGTCCCATACGAAGAGATTAATCCTCCAACTTTATACAAAGTAATAAACAAATGTAAGAAACCCGTAATCTGTATACCGTATCCTGGGAAATAAACATAATAGTGTGTCGATGTTTATATAAATCTCGTCTTATTCCCTAAATACTAAATGTAAGAAGAGACAATCTCCTCCAGTAGTTCTGGTTAGTAGTCGATCAACCAGACTCTCGACCTGGGTCCGGTAGTCTCCGACAAGTGGGGGAGGTGACACGAACCTTACATAGAAGATAGGTAATGAGGGTGTAGTTTTACATCGGAACACTCTCATTCCTACTCTTCAACGTATGATGTACATCAAAAACTCGGTCTTATAGTCATTTTTATACAATTGTATGATATAGACTCTTCATTACTTTCCTAGTTTTTAATTTTTGGATAAATGAATTACAGATTTGGTTTTATTGAAAAATAAAATGAAGTTTTAACTAAAATTTACGAAAATTTTACTTAAAATTATTTAAATTATTTTCCGCCAGATGGTTATAACAGTCGTAAATCATGTAAACGAAGAACATCTATGATTACTGTTCATTCTCATGCAACAAGTTTACCGTGTAACGTGATGGCTTATGTTGACACGACATTGAGAACTCCCGTCTAATAAAATTTAGAGTCAAATCCACCAGTAGACTTATATCCATTGATACGGGAGATCTGTCTTTCCATAACTTTTCGAAAGTGTTCTAAGGGGTACCTCCGCCCCCCACCCCACCCCTCGTCCGTCCCTTTGACAATCGAGAACATATACACACACGAATCAACGGTTCAACACAGACTACGAAACGCTGAGGTACTTGACACTGGGTAGTCCGAGGAGAAGGGTACCCTAAAGGGTGTTTTCTTATGACCTCACCGAACGGTACGGGAAAAGGTCCCTTATAAGGACTGGGTCCCTAACTCGGGAACTGAGAATCCAGAGGAGGACGTAACCGTCTGTCTAAGAAATGGTGATCTCGGTAGACCATTCGGGTTAATGGAGAACCATCAACCCTTTTTGTTAAGTTTCAAAAATTACTTTACTTCCTCTCTCTTACTTGTATCAACTGTTGAATGATAAGAGTTACATTAAAGAAATTATACAATGTAAATGGTAAAGTCATTTTACGTTTCGGACGATTTCTCTTTTGTTCTGAAAATTCTCTTTTGACATAATATGTAAAAATCTCGGTGCATCTTAGTAGGGATCCAAAAAAAAAAAAAAAAAAAAAAAAAAAATGTCAATTTCGTATCCAGAAGTAAATAAGACAAGTGTTAATATACGAAACATTATTCACGGTTTCGTGTTAAGTTCACCATTATTAGTAACTTCCTTAATTATAACTCGGTCCAATCGCATAGTGTAACGTCAAATTATTCAATATGACTATTAGAAGTAAGACTAAACGGTTCCTTTCCATTCAAAATAAACTTACTTCAGATAAGGTTTAAAATAGAGGTTAATTTGTGGTCTACGTCAGAGAAGGGATGTAATTACCGAAAGTAAACGTTGATCTAAAGTTAGTTGACGAGTAAGATTATGGTTTTACAGTGAACAACTACTTACAACAATGTCAATTCTTAATCTACAATTTTCGTCACATCCTTTTTATTAACTCTTACAAAGGTAGTTTGTCACTGTACATCTCCTTCCTTCAAAGAGTTTATAAATTTTACACTGTTTAGGAGGAGTCAATGGAGTCTGACTCTCCGTTCCATAATGAAACTGAAGTATGTACTCCTTTAACATTTGGTATTTACATTTAACGGTATGTATGTAGATCAATTCACCATCCCAATTTAAGTTGAGAATACACTGAAATTCAGGTCCTGAGAAGTTGAAATGTTAAAACGTATTATAAAGAGGTACTATAAGTAGAAAAAGGGTTAAAAAACATATCAAAATCAAAACTATGTCGAAAATTACCAATAAAAGATAAGTATCAATGACGTTTTATATCTGTTATAGACTGTACAAGATGTTACGTAGGAACTTGGTTAGAATGTAGGTTTTCAAATATGAAGGGTGAAGGAGTGGGAATATAACGGGGAGACGAACGTGACCATCGGTGATCAAACGACAGAGATAGACTCCCAGACGAAGAAAATACAGTATAAGTGATCATACAACATAAAAAATCTAAGGTGTATTTGCACTATAGTATGTCATAAATACAAAAAAGACAAACAGAATAAAGAGAACCAAGTTTCATGAGGTTCGGGTAGATACAACGACGTCTACCGTTTCGACTTAAGAAGCAAAAATACCGATTCAACATAAAGGAACACACACACACACACACATTATTCAAGTCAAATGAGTCAGTACAGGTTGTTAAACGTTGGGGTACTTTACGTCGTACGGTCCGAAGGGACAGGGAGTGGTTGAGGACCTCGAACGAATTTGAGTACAAACCCTTGCGTACATGTGGGCACCACCTAAGTACAGTTGCATACCGTTTTGGTTATGTCATAACACTTCATTTTATTTCATTTTTATTTTTAATTTTTTTGTGAGTACAGATAGCTCAATCACTATGGTAGGTTAGTAGAGTAGGGGAAAACAGGCTAAGAGGAGGACGGAAGTTAGAAAGGGTGGTAGTCCCGGAAAGGTTAGTTAATCAAGAAACATAGTCCACCGGACTCATAACCTCGGAGTCCTAGTCAGGAAGGTTACTTATAAGTCCTGACTAAAGGAAATCCTAACTGACCAAACTAGAGGAACGGAAGGTTCCCTGAGAGTTCTCAGAAGAGGTTGTGGTGTCAAGTTTTCGTAGTTAAGAAGCCGGGAGTCGGAAGAAGTGTCAGGTTGAGAGTGTAGGTATGTACTGATGACCTTTTTGGTATCGAAACTGATCTAGTTCCTCACTCATAGAAAACTAAAGTACCGACGTCAGTGGTGGACGTCACTAAAAACCTCGGTTCTTTTATCAGACAGTTACAAAGGTTAAAAGGGGGTAGATAAACGATACTGGACTACCCTGGCCTACAGTAATAAAAACGAAAAAATTATAACTCAAAATTCGGTCCACAAAGTAAGAGAATGTAAAAGTAGTTCTCCGAGAAATCAAGGAGAAGTGAAAGACGGTATTCCCACCACAGTAGACGTATAGACTCCAATAACTATAAAAGGGGTCGTTAGAACTAAGGTCAAACACGAAGTAGGTCGGACCTTAAAGTGTACTACGTAATACGTACATTCAATTTATTCGTCCCACTGTCATATATTGGAACTGTATGATAAAAGGATTAGACCTTGGTCAGGTAACAAGGTACAGACAAAGATTAACAACGAAGGACTGGACATATTTCTGCAAGTCTATTCTACCAGACTATAAGGGTAGAGAACTTCTTAAAAGGTGTCAAACAGTACTAAGTGTGTCAGTTTCGGAAACCGTATTAGTTATTTCGTCTTCATCTAAATAAAAGACCATAAGAGAACGAAAAAGTTACTATGTTGTCAACAACCGTTAAACAAGAGACCAAGAAGACGGAAAAGATTTAGGTCAAACTTGTAGACGTTCAATAACCAAATACATGACAATTCGGAAGTGACCTCTTAAAACTCGTAATGAAACGATCACACACTCTACTCAAGTTAACACTCTGTCTAACTTGTAAATAACCCTGACGGGAAGAAACTCTAACCTTACTTTTCACCATAAAAGGTTAAGACACCGGTGACGATGTAAAGGGTTTAAACGACCGTATAACTCACATTGTGAAATAAATAAATAAATAAATAAAAATTAAAAAAATTTAAAAAAAATTTAAAAAATTTAAAATTTTAGAAATTAAGANTACCCTAGATTAATTTTAATTTTCGAAGACGTGTTGTTTCCTTTTATATTCGTTCCACTTTTCTGTCGGAAGACTCACATTGTGAAATTGTCGTAGTAGAAAATCCTAAGATTTCGTGAGTCGACCTTAGGTAGTGGAGGTGATCGAAACAAGTATCACTAAAAGGATTCCGGGTCAATTGAAACGTGAGGTCCCACAGACTAAGATCCACTGACTGGTGTGGTAGTACCAAATACCCAGTAATTCTTTTTTAAAAAAAAAAAAATTATATATATTAAGACACAGAAGAACGGTGGAGAAGAGTTATAGAAAACGAAGATAATTCAGGTATTATAAAGACAGGAAATAACACGGGTAGAAACATATTTTATAAGGGAAATATAAAGATGAAAAGAACTTCTCTAGAGATCATAAAGGGTAAGATGTCAAACGGAGTTAAAGAAACGTGACTAGTGAATCCTTCCGAAAGAATAAAGAGGAACGAGAAGTAAGTCCACCGATATAGAAAGGAAAAAAAAAAAAAAGGAAACGGAAATCGAAGAGAAGAAAGAGTCGGTAAACATTCAGGAGGAGTCTGTTGACAAAAGAGAAAGACGTAAAGAAATAGAATCCTTACAAAAACTAGTACCGGAGGACATGTCACGATACTTCAGAAAGGTATCAAGAAGTCCGTGAGATAGATAGTCTAGTTTAGGGAAAGAAGATAAACAGTGAAAGTGACGTATTAGTATACCCTAACTAGATGCAGTATGGACTCACCAGATCACTAAAGGTATTAAAGAAGTTAAATTCGGACTTAAAACGTTATTCCACAAGTACTAGACTCTGTGCCAGTTGAGACAGAATAAAAATGACTGACATATCTCGAAGAGGTAGAAGTCGAGTTTCTCGTATTAATTAGATTAAAACCATAACTAATAGATTATTACAGGTACACATCTCAGAAGAGAACACAGCACATGTATGATGTAGTAGAAATAGGTAAGTAGACAAAAACTTGTGAATTCAAAGAAGGTACATATATTATACAAATACTTGTAACCCTATGTATATATAAAAACTTAATCGTATATATATATATATATGAGTGTGATTATATGTGATATATATATATATATATATATAATAACTTTAACCTTAAGGACATAGTATACACAAAGGGACCACTTTCAATTTCTTAGACAGACGTTGCGTCCTCTGGGTACAAACTAGTGACTCAGTCACTCTAAGGGACCTCTTCTCTTATGGATGAGGTGATAAGAACGAACTTTTTAAGGTACTTGTCTTTTTGGACTGTTCGATGTCAGGTACTCCAACGTTTCTCAGTCTATACTGGCTCGTTGATTGTAAATGTGTGTGTCTGTGTGTCTGTGATGAAGATAAATCAGTAATAATAATAATAAACGTTTTGGAGGTATGACAAAAGATAACACCGACGTGGTTAAATGTAAGGACGTTCGTCACGTGTTGTCAAGAGAAAAGAGGTACAAGAACGATTGCAAACGATAAGTACAATAAAAGTTAATATAGGTAAAACTATCACTTCACTATAGAGTAACACCTAAATAAAAGTAAAAGGACTAACCGTTATAACCCGTGGAAAAGTATACCGACAACTGTTAGATGTAAAGGAGAAACTTTTATAGATAAGTTAAATAACAGGTAAAAAATAGTCCGAAAAATAAACTACAACTCAATGTACTCGACGAATATATACGTCTCTAAATTGGTATTCTAATTTAGAATCTAGATTAGTATTCTAATATCTCACGAATACTTATACAAGTAGAATGGTAGTACACTCATCGTAAGGGGAGGATAATGTCAGTCACTGTCGAAGTTCCACATCTGATAGACTCCTCCTTATGAATCTCTTCGGGTTACTAATGTACCCTCTATTTTTCCTGTGATTTTATTTTTTTTTTTTCTTCTTCTTCTTTTTCTTCTTCGTAGACTCGATATCGTTTATAACTTGTCACTCGGTGACGATAGTTTTAATTATATTTCGGAGTATGATTTGTGTATGTGTACAGTCAATGAAAATAGGTAATGTAATATAGACTGAATTTCTTTTACTCGTGTCATCCGATTTTCTTTTGATACATTTCTCTGTTCTATTCGTAGTCTTGACCAGAGTCCACCAGAGTCAGTCTTCACTGAACTTCGTTCTAAAGTCAAGAGGACTAGTCTCTGATTTTAGTCCGACGTTGTTATTCTCAGGTCTTGGGATCGGTAATCTGGTGGTCCCTTTCCACCGTTACTGTTCTAAGACCGAGTGGTCGACACATCTTTACTTAAAGACGTATGTCTACCTTTCATCACTTTGTTCATATCAGAATACTCATGTCATACACACCTATCTGTGTAACCACCCGAGTCTTCCTTTTAACACGGGAGCATCATCACTTATCGAATATACCCCGTAAAGAAGGTCCAAAGGAAACTGGTCAGTAGTGTGAAACGGACCCAGACTGTATAAACGAAATAGATTCCTAGGAGAATACACACGTAAGTATAGAGAATGTGTTCTACCTAAGATCACTTCTCCCAACACCTATCAACCGTAGTAAATGACACCCCACCATAGGGAGAGAAAAACCGGAGATTCTTCGGAAGGAAAGACACACATCAGTCCCTCCACAGGAACTGGAGTTCTTACTCCTTACACACACCAGAATAAAGAGAATGGAACATGAGTAGAACGTCATAGACGGGTGACTCTTACCCTAGTTTAAAGAGGAGTCTCAGGTAGATATCAGAGGGAATTTTACTCTGAGTCTATTCTGTATGAAACCTTAAGAGGTCGTCCTTTAAATTTCATTGATATTAATTATAACACTACGATTACTTTTCATATCCTTTGTACTTCTTGTCTCCTTTTTACATTCGTCTCTCTGTATTTAATATTCTCTTTAGTTCTCTTTATCGAAGTCTAATTGTTGGGACTTTAATTCTTAAGGTCTTTGCTCCTTAAGGAAACTACCCTAGTAGTGATCCTGCATACTCTGACTCTTTTCTTATTCGTACGAACTTTTATACACCGATCTTAGAAGGGTTTCAGTCTACGTTTCTTTCTGGTTTTTATTACTTATTTTATCTTATAGGTATTTGATACCCTGCAGTACTTGTGTATTAGTCTTGCTGGTTTCTTCTTATTTATGAACTTTGTGACCGATTCTTTAATAAGTTCAATTATTGTCTATTATTTGGTGTCTGGATCCATCGAGTGTCCTGTAATTTAGCGTATTTATTTATTTATTGAAAATATTTCCCGTATTATATTAAATATGTCTAATATAGTTAGGAATACTACTCATTTCACCCTCTTATATAGGAATAAGGATCAGTCTAGGTGACCTATACTGGACCCTACATTATCCTAACCCAAAACCATCACTCCAGTTGACAAAACAACATCAAGTCAGCGACGACACAGACTGAGAAAATACTGAGAAAACATCGGGTGATCCGAGGAGGCAGATATTCCAAAGTGTCCGTTTTTATGACCTTACCCAACTATAAAGGAAGAGGTTCCTTAGAAGGACTGGGTCCCTACCTTGCACACAGAGGACTTAACCTTCCACCTAAGAAATGGTGACTCGGTGGTCCCTTGCTTCCAGTTAAGATTAAACTAGATTAATATATCTAAAAATTAAAAAAAATTTAAAGATATAACCTTATATTAACTGAGTGGTACAATATAGTCAAAGTCCACATGTCGTTTCACTAAATTAATATGTATGAGTATAGATAGAAAAAGTCTAATAAAAGGGGCATATTCAATAACGTCTCATAATTCATCTCAAGGAATACTATACGTGATCCATAAACAACTAATAAAATGTATATCGTCACACGTATACGGTTATGATTACAGAGTTAAGTAGGGAGGAGTGGTGTCCAAGGAGAACCATTGGTGTTCATATTCCAAACAAAATAAACCAGTCGATTATTCTTCCTTTATATAATGTTACTTTTACTTTTTTCTCTTTTTATACAATCTTAATCAAAATTAATTATATTCATAAATTTGATATTATTTTATGTTCATTTAGTAGTTAATTCGTAAAAATAAAACCGTACGTACAAAATTAGAGTAACAATAGTACTTGTTATTTTCCTCTTAGTTAACAAGAGTCATAGATGTCTTTAAGATATCATTTTATATAGAAATTAAAACTAAAGTAGTTACCTTTTAAAATTAAAAGGTTAAATAAAAGTACAATCGTTCAATACGACTTTCTTTTGGTTCCGTTTGTGTAGACTTTAGGAAGAACCCTCTCAATATATCACCTGAGTTTGTTAATCCCCTAACCCCTTTACTGGAAGGTATGTCAGTTATTATACTCACATCGAAATGTCAAGCGAGAGACGTGGGTCCTAAGGAGGTGTGGGTATCAATCACACCATTACATCATAAATACCCTTTGTGCACATATGGACACCACCTAAGTACAATTACATACCATTTTGGTTATGTTATAACATTTCATTAATTGGAGGTTAATTTTATTTATTTAAATATAAATTTTTTATTTTATTTTGATTTTTTTTGGATCATAAAATAATTATTTGTGATTATTATCATTATTTTTTATATGATTTAATAATTCTTTATGATATGATGATTTTTAGGTACATGTAACCTAGACATGTGAAGTTTGGGTACGACAAGTTTCCAGTAACGTAAAGAGAAGGAAATTGTGAACCACGGTTAGACATGTGAAGTTTGGGTACGACAAGTTTCCAGTAACGTAAAGAGAAGGAAATTGTGAACCACGGTCGAGTAGGAATGTCTGTCTTGTGTGTCTTTATGAGGTACAAAATCTAGTTTTTGAAATAAAGTAGGTTCACTTCTAATTTTTTCTTTTGTAATAAAAAAGAATCTTGTGTTATCCCTCTTTAACCGAATCACTAATATAAGTCCTTAAGGACCATGACGTAATTATCGACACCATTAAGTTCTTTTTTTTAATTCGAAACAAAAACTCCTTTATTATAAACTTAGTAGTAAATAAAATAAAAAGAAACAAAAATTAATAGAACGAAAGAGAAACAAAAAAAAATTAAAATAACAATGAAAATTATATTTAAATAAATGAAATTATCCTCCAATTAATGAAATGTTATAACATAACCAAAACGGTATGTAGTTGGACTTAGACGGTGTCAATATGTGCACAAGGGGTAGGACTTGGGGAGAGGGAGGAGGGAGGGGCATGGTAGGGAGACCCAGCAGGGTCACGTAGTCGGGGTTCTTAGGTCATAGTACGTAACTTGGACCTGACCACCAAACAAAGTATATACTACTTGTATCTACGTTCTTAGGAATTGTTTTAAGATCGTTAGTCTTAGGTTGTTGTGTAATTTTTCTAGTATGTGGTACTGGTTCACCGCAAATAGGGTCCCTACGTTCCTAAGAAGTTATAGGCGTTTAGTTAGTTACATTATGTGGTGTAATTGTTTAACTTTTTATTTTCGGTATACTAATAGAGGTATCTACGTCTCTTTCGGAAACCGTTTTAAGTTTTAGGTAAATACTATTTTTGAGAGGTCTTTCGTCCTTATCTTCCTTGTGTGGAGTTGTATTATTTTCGATATATACTGTTTGCGTGTTGTTTGTAATAGGAGTTACCACTTTTTAACTTTCGTAAAGGGGATTTCAGTCCTTGTTGTGTTCTCACGGGTGAAAATGGTCATGATAAGTTGTATCAAAACCTTCAAAACCGGTGTCGTTAGTCTCGTCTTTTTCTTTATTTTCCTTAGGTTTAATCTTTTGTTCTTTATGTTGAGAGTGACAAACGAAAGGGAGACTTTTTGTTCATGTTCATCATTAAAGGTGGACATGGTTAATTTTTATGGTTCTACTTACCCTTTAATTTGTACTAGTTGATTTCACGAGGGACCAGATAAAGAACAGACCCTTAAACCTTGGACATATAAGAAGGAGGTCCTTCGGACCAGAATAGAGAACGTTACTTCATAAAGACTGTGAGTCGTAAAATTTCGGAAGATAATAGTTAGTTTTCTCAAAGATGACGGATAACTTCACTCCAAACATGTTATATAAATCTTGTCAACTACGATCATAAATCTTATTATGACTATTTTGGAAACAGTGTACATGTATCCGTTCGGATCCCTGTGAAATAGACTGTCCCATGTAACAGATATGTCCCGAAGGGTCCACCGTTATCACCATTTCTTGTGGACGGTTACTTCCTCTGTATTCTCTTTGTCTCAAGGAAGGGACCCAGTCCTTCTAGGGTACCCCCTCCCGTACCGTTGGGTGAGGACATAAGAACGGACCTCTTAAGGTACCTGTCTCCTCGGACCACCCGATATCAAGTATCCCAACGTTTCTCAGTCTGTGTTAACTTCACTGGATCGTTTTTGAGTAACAAGTACGTTGACTGAAGTTTAAAAAATACATATTTGAAAAACCCAAGATTTTGACTGTGAATATGGTGTTTGTCCTTTCTTTATTTTACTAATGTATTCATATATTAATTAATCATTACTTTTCATTAATAAATGACCTCTCATTAGTTACATTCATCGAACACTGGCAAAAGTATGACAGTGTGTGTATCGTCTATTGACCCATATTAGTTATCTCTCGATTATAATATCGGGGTTTATTTACTGACTAAAGTATTTATAAAGACACGAATTATTTAGTCCAACCGTACTTAAGGAAGTCTTGTTCAATCTTTATATAATGTAACAGGGTAAACATTTAAAAATTTCTTAGTTTTTGTAATGAAACACATCCTATATTACTAGAACCATAGTGAGACTAGTATATATATAAAAAAACGAATATTATAAATGTCTATTAGACTAAGTATATCAACAGTCGTCTAGATGTATTCTGTAATTTTATTTAGAAAGTCTAACTTTCCTCCATTAAAACCTTTTATTAAGTCTAGATAAACTATCCCTAACGTAACTTAAACATCTAGGGAAACCGATCATATGAATAAAACTATTTTAACTAAGAAGGTTAGGTTCTTGTTCTATATAAAGAGGTAGACAAACTCAGTAAAAAGAATGAATGTCAAAAGATGTACGTCCAGAAAATAGAAAATTCATACAACTATGGATCCATAAAATAATAAGAACAACGTTATAACTTATTCCAATAAAGGAATTAAAGAGAAAGACTAAAAAGGAACAATCGTATACATATTTTATCTGTCGGTCACTATTCGACATTCGTCCAGTCATTCGTTGTCAATCTTGATCTGTACCTTTTTATCTGACCAAGGTTTATTCTTTTCCTCATGCAGTTCCGACATATAACAGTGGTACGAAGAAATTAAATATACATCTCACATAGTACTCTTTACGACCCGACCTACTTCGTGTTCGACCTTAGTTCTAAAGGTCCTCTTTATAGTTATTGGAGTCTATACGTCTACTGTAGTGAAAATACCGTCTTTCACTTGTCTTGATTTCTCGGAGAACTACTTTCACTTTCAATTCTCGCTTTTTCAACCGAATTTCGAGTTGTAAGTTTTTTGATTATAGTACCGTAGACCAGGGTAGTGAAGTACCGTTTATCTACCCCTTTGTCACCTTTGTCACCGTCTGAAATAAGAGAACCCGAGGTTTTAGTGACGTCTACCACTAACGTCGGTACTTTAATTTTGTACGAATAAGGAACCTTTGTTTTAATACTGGTTGGATCTATCGTACAATTTTTCGTCTCTGTAATGATAAGGTTGTTTCCAGGTAGATTAGTTCCGATACCAAAAAGATCAGTATACCTACACTCTCAACCTGATATTTCTTTCGACTCACGGTTTCTTAACTACAAAACTTGACACCACAACCTCTTCTGAGAACTCTCACGGAACCTGACGGTCCTCTAATTTGGTCAGGTAGGATTTCCTTTAGTTAGGACTTACAAGTAACCTTCCTGACTACAACATCGACTTTGGGTTAGGGAACCGGGTGACTATACTTCTTGACTTAGCAAACTTTTCTGAGACTACGATCCTTTCTAGCTTTCATCCTCCTCTTCCCCTATTGTCACCTAATCTCTCAACCTACCGTAGTGGTTGGGTTTCCTGTACTCAAACTCATTCAAGGTCCGAAGAAACGGGTAGTGGTTAAGGACCTCGAATGAGTTTGAATACAAGTAGTACAGCCGTTACGATAGGACAGTAGAGTAGAAGACAACAGGGGAAGAGGAAGGAAGTTAGAACGGGTAGTAGTCCCAGAAAGGTCATTCTGTCGAAATATGTAGTCCATCGGTGTCTTAACCTCTAGGTCGAAGTCTTAGTAAGGAAGGTTTCTTACACACGAGTCAATGAAGTCAGCACAGACTGAGAGACTCTGGGGTACCTGATACCGGGTGGTCCGAGGAGACAGGAACCCTAAGAGGTTCGTTCTTGTGACGTCCCCCAACGGTAAAGTTTACTTATAAGTCCTGACTAAAGGAAGTCCTAACTGACCTAAGTAGAGGAACGTCAGGTTCCGTGAGAGTTGTCAGAATAGATTGTGGTGTCAAGTTTTTACAATTAATAAACCGTGAGTCGAAAGAAATATCAGGTTGTGAGTGTAGGTATGTACTGATGATCTTTTTGGTATTGAAACTAAGCTACCTGGAAACGACCGCTTCATTACAGAGACAAAGAATTATACGACAGATCAAACCAGTATCGAAAAGAAGGTTCTTCGTTCACATAAAATTAAAGTATTGACGTCAGTAGTAGAAGTATAGTAGAAACACAGTGGACGTATAGACTTCAATAAATATAAAGAGGGTCTTTAAAACTAAAGTCAAACACGAAGAAGGTCGGGACGTAAAGAGTAGTACATGAGACGTATATCCAATTTTTTCGTCCCACTGTGATATGCCGGAACTACATGAGGAAAGGGTTAAACCTTGGACAGATAAGGTACAGGTCAAGATTAAGAACGAAGAACTGGTCGTATGTCCAAAGAGTCCTCCGTCCATTTCACCGGACCATGAGGGTAGAGAAAGTATTAAAAGGTGTCAAACAACACTAGGTGTGTCAGTTTCCGAAACCTTATTAGTCATTTCGTCTTCATCTAAAAAAAAAGGTTGAGAGAACGAAAAGACTACTATGTTACCAACAAGTGTTAAACTAGAGACCAAAGAGATGGAAAAGACTTAGGTCGAACTTGTAGACCTTAAGTACCAAGTCAATGACAACTTCGGACCGAACCTCTTAAAATTCGTAATGAAATGATCGCACACTCTACTCACATTAACACACTATTAAACTTGTAAGAAACAGTAACACAAAGAGACCATAACCTTACTTATGACTGTAAAAGGTCAGGCCACAGGTGACAACTCAAAAGTTTTAAATGACTGTATAACTGATGTTGTGAAATTGTAGTAGTAGAAAATCGTAGACTTTATCGAGTTGACCTTAAGGTAGTGGAGGGATCAAAAGAAGTATCACTACGAAGGATTCCGGGTGAATTGTAGAGTAGGTTCCTACAGACCCCAGACCCACTCACTTGTGTCGTAACACCAATAGACCGAGTACTTCTAGAAAAAACAGTAAGAAGACACATAAGAGTGGAGAAGAAGAATTATATAAAACGAAGACAATCCAGGTATGGTAAAGACAGGAAATAACACGAGCACAAACGTACTTTACAAAGGAACCACAGAGATTATAAGAACTTCTATAGAGATCAGAAAGGGCAAGACAACTAAAGTAGATAAAGAAACGTAACTATCTATTTTACTATATAATTAGTTATATTATAACACTATTCACTTATATATAAAATTAATGATCTCTTCCGTTGACGACCCCCCTTTATATTAGTCTATATGTAATCTGGGAACTTGTTGTGTCTGAACGTGGTATACCTAGGTGAATATGTACCCAAAACTAATTATCATTTTAGTTCAAGACGTATTAGGTTTCAAGTAACTTAAGTATTTACCCCTTAGTCCCTATGTCTCCGTGACGTCTAATTCTCCCGTCAATTTTGAACACGTCAATTATGAACACAGAAATTGACATGTCTCCCAGTCGTGTGGTTTTAGGGTATAAGATGTTTTCAGTTAACATCGATATAAATAGTCAAGTCAAATTAGTGAGTCAACACAAGTCGAGAAACACTAAGGTAACTGACGTCGTACGGTCCGAAGGGACAGGTAGTGGTTGAGGGTCTGTAACGAGTCTGACTACAGGTAACTCTACCACTAGGTAGGTTGGTGGAGTAGGAGACAGTAGGAGAAAAGGAGGACGGAAGTTTGAACGGATTGTAGTCCCCGACCGAAAATGTAAATATCTAGAATGGGTCGTAGTCCAAGAAAATGTCAATGTAAAAATCCCTCTTACTTTCATTTACTAACTTCTTTACATAACTAATTTTTTTTGAAATAACTTTTTATTCGTCCTTTCCTCTTTACTTTTGTTCACTACACGTATGGTAATAAGACAAAACATGTATTTCTAGTCATATGATTCACGTGAATTCTTTAAACGGGTTCTAATGTATCGATAGAACACATCGAGATACTAATTTTGTGTCTAAAATACTTGGGGTTAATAAAGGGTAGGGATTTACTATAACGGATTTAAAAATTTAATGTTAGTCCTTTCTTTTTATTGTGTCAAAACTACCCCCATATATAATGTTATATTCATGCAGAAGACTGGTTTTTTTTTAATTTAATTTTTTTTAGGAACCTTGTTTTAAAGATCTATTTAAAATAAATTTTTAGTTTAAAAACATGAAAAGAAGTAAAATATAATAAAAGGAAGGATGAATTACTAAAATTGAACTTTTTGTCTGTGAGTTTTTCATCATATTTCAATATATTGATATTTGGTTATATTTTCTACTTAACATTATTATTTTGGTACATGAGGTTTTTCAAATCTATCCTCTCTGTTTTTACTCTCTTTGTTCATCTTTTTATAGTTATGACATTGGTTAAGATTAGTATATGAATTAAGGTAATTTGTATTTTAATAATTCATACACTTTAATCTCCCTCCTTAAAAAGTCTTACTTAATTTTATATGTTCTAGGTTTAGGTACTACAGAAATTATAAAAGTAAAATTTATATTCCAGTGACTGTTAAATATTCATTTTACTATCCTCGTTCTCACCATGACCCTTTTTTTATACTCTTTTTAACAAATTTGTATCATAGTGATCTCTGAAGTAAATTGAAGTCTCATGAGATACAGATACGGGGTTGTTGATAACGGTTTCTTGAACTTCAACTTACCAAGATACTTCTTGACGTTCTGGAAGATCTTGATTGGGAGGTTTTTTTATTTATTTATTTATTTATTTATTTATTTATTTATTTACTTACTTAACTACAGTAAACGTAGTATCCTCTGACCGTCCTTTTTCATTTTTCAGTTACCTATAGACCTCGTTGTCCATTCAAACCGGAACCTCAGGTNACGGTTTCTTGAACTTCAACTTACCAAGATACTTCTTGACGTTCTGGAAGATCTTGATTGGGAGGTTTTTTTATTTATTTATTTATTTATTTATTTATTTATTTATTTATTTAACTACAGTAAACGTAGTATCCTCTGACCGTACTTTTTCATTTTTCAGTTACCTATAGACCTCGTTGTCCATTCAAACCGGAACCTCAGGTTTTACTTCGTCCTGTTTCCGATTATTTCAAAAGGGTTCTTTTATGTGACCAGTACCGTTTGTGACAGAAGGTTGTCGTGTTCTCTCCTGAGATGTGTACCTGTAGTTGTCTACCAGTTGTGAGTTTAGTCTAGCCAATATAAGAAACGTCGACTTCTACCTCTTCTAGATGTGGTAAACGTTTTTGTTCTGGACCTCGTCTGACATCGTGTCGAGTAGTCGAGCAATATCGTTTTAAGTATGAACTTAACTTCTTTCATTTCTTTTAGTGATCCGGTAAGTGTATACTAGATTTAATTTAGGAAATACTAATATGTGTCTTTCACTATCTATCTAAGTTCCCTGATCTAGATCACCTGTCTTACGGACTTCTTTATACCTACCTTTAAACGTTGTAACATGTCCTCCACCACTTGTTCTGGTATGAGTTTTTTTTTTTTTTTTTTTTCTTTTTTTACGTTCTTCCTTTCACCAACTGACTCCTCCGGAATGTTTATCGACTTTTATCTTCTTTTAGATTTCCGTCTCCTCTTTCCCTTTGTATATGGGTTGACTTACGTCGTTAATGTCTCTTATCGTTCCTCACCAATTCTTTCGTTACCTTCTTTCGTTATCTTAACCCTTTCTATCTCTACAGTCGTTCTTTTAATCTCTATGGTTCCCTTGTTTGTAAATTGTGTTTCTACTCTTTTTATTTACAATTCAGAAACATTTTCCTGGATTGTTTTCGTCTCTCTAATTCTTTTTCACAGTTCTTATGTGACTTTTTGATATGTTTTTGCCAGAATTACTGGGTCTATTAGTACTACCACACCAGTGAGTGGATCTCAGTCTATAGGACCTCACCTTTCAGTTTACCTAAAATTCTTCATATGATATTTGTTTCGGTTGTCACCACTATCTTAGGGTCGATTCGATAAATTTTAAGATTTTCTACTACGACAATTCACAAAGTGTGTTATACGGTCGATTAAACCTTTTGTGTTGTTATAGGCACTAACCTTTTCTAGTCAAAAGAAAGGTTTCGGTTTCTTTCCGTTACTGTTTCCAACAAGTTTGATGGTATGTATATACGAGTAAAGTGTCCGATTGTTCTAATGCGAGTTTTCGGAAGTTCGATCAGAAGTTCTCATACACTTAGTTCTTGAAGGTCTACACATTTCCTTTTTTTTTTTTTTTTCCGTCTCCTTGGTCTCTAATTTAACCTAGTATCTTGTTTATTTCATAATTTTTTTTTTTTTGATGAAGAGAAAGTGACGGATACGATTTCGGAAACGGACCCTTACACCTTACTTCGTCCCGTTTCTGATTATCTCAAAACGGTTCTTTTACGTGACCAGTATCGTTTGTGGGAGGAGGTTGTTGTGTTCTCTTCTGAGATGTGTACCTGTAGTGGTCTACCAGTTGTTTCTTTAGTCTAACTAATGTAAGAAACGTCGGTTTCTATCCCTTCGAGATATGACAGTTGTTTTTGTTCTGGTCCTCTACTGACACCGAGTCTAGTACTTGAGGAATAATGGTTTAAGTCTGAATTTAACTTCTTTCATCCCTTTTGGCGATCTGGTAAGTCCATACTGGATTTAGTTTAGGGAGTACTAATATGTCACCTTCACTCTTTATATAAATTCCCTGATCTAGACTATCTATCTCACGGACTACT